>WHPX01000502.1:0-468394 GCA_011057435.1 Actinia equina | reverse complement strand
TTCTGTGTCGGTTTGCTCCCTTTGCCGTCGCTACGGTCTGTTTGCCCTGTGTGTAGGCCCGTGTATTGATACTAACAGAGGAAGACCCGGGAGTTGATAAGAAATATGGATTGTTCTTTTCGCCTCATCTCTCTGCTTTCTTGTTATATGGGCTTTCTGCGGTGGATGGTGGACCAATTTTTGCTCATCAAATTAGTTTGACATAGTTAAGGGGAGGGCCGCTAATAGGAATTTACATCCAATAGGGAGTTACAGAATAGATAAGAAACACCTGTTGAAGAGATGTTTTGAGATTATTTATAATTATGTTTCCTTACAAGTTTTTTGCAGCACCAAAGCCTCCAGGGAAAAAGACGGCATCATAGCTTGATGCATCCAACTTGGTCCAAAGCAGTGATTTTCCCTCTTGCAATTCTAGCTGAGTTCACTCAGTTACATTCCTGTTAGACATGAAAAAATGAATAAGCAATATTAAGACATGATATCATGACACAGCAATAAGAATACACATAGCTAATATGGATACTACTCAAACAAAGAATCTTATTCTCAAGAGAACGACAGTGTGGTCTGAAATGGGAAAACATTACACCGAAAGTAAAATCATAAATTAAAGTTAACCTGCTTTCTTGATCAGCAACCTCTCCTTTTGCATGATTATCACATGCATTTGAGGGATGTCTGGTGCATAGATGCTGTACTCTGTACCAGCACGACTAAGGTTCACAAAGAATACTGAAAATACCACAATTCATTTAGGGACCCATTGTTTGTTATGTCCCAGGAGTGGGGGGGGGGCAGTGGAAATACTGGGGGGGGGGGGGGGTATGTTTTTTGAAAACTAGTAAAATTGGGGGTACATTTTTGTAATGGCCGAATTTGGGGGGGGGGGGGGAGGTTTACGTATTAGTAGTGTTGAGGGGGAGGGGTACCGTTTTTCCATAATGATTTTAGAAGGGGTACAAATTTATTTCATTTTTTTCAAAGAAGCCACCCCCCCCCTCCTGGGAAGTAATAAACGATCGGTCCCTTAGTACAAATCACATGTTTATGTCAAGGGTATTAGGATGTACGTACGCTGATGCTTCGTGAACTTCAGAGCCATCAAACACTCCACTACCAGACAGAACCTGGAAAGATATTCAATACCATATAAATGCTGATATTTATTGCCCCTACATTCATCAATTTTGTCTTTTTGCTTAAATATTCTATAAATTTTATGAGAAAGATAAGGAAAATGAGAAAGCTGACGTATAAGCTAAAGCTTGCACTTTCTTGAGAAGCATGTGCAGCCCAAGCTGCAATTAAAACTTATAAAAAGCTCTTTCTTCAATTCGGCATAGGTATCGAAAAGGTAATACTTACCACTGCAACTGATGCTCTAGATTGCATGGTAGTGCTAAAAGCTCTTTAACTCCACTGTGTAGAAAAAACCCTAACCAAAGACAGCATTATCTGTACAATGTACACAAGTGTTCTATACCACAGGAAGCCCAATATATCTATTATATTTGCGGTCAGCGGCAGCATGCGTGAGAATTACAGAGTGCGCATATATTTGGAAATACACCCGCTGGTCTATTTATAGAAAAAATTGAGCCGATTGACAAACGTCGAAAAAACATATTTGATGTTGATAATTTTATTGTCCTTTATTTTTTCTTAGAAACTTAATTCAAGTTAATTTTAGTAGGGCTTTATTCAAAATAGCTATGCCTAGAAGCCGGAGCAGAAGTCGTTCTCCAAAAAGAGGTAAAATTGAAGGCAAATGTCTTGCTTTTTGGTTACATTTGCCATGCTGGTTATGGGGGTTATCGAAGATAAACAAGTAATGAACCCAAAACACTTGTATTTTGGATGCGTTTGTTTTTCCTAAAGTACCATAAGCTTCATTTTTCGTTTTTTTTCTTCCCTAAAGATGTTAGACGTGGTGCAAGAAGTAGATCAAGATCAAGAGAAGAAGAAGAAATAAAGGTACTCCATGAAATTAACCTTACAGTATAAATATTAAGCTTATCTGAATTGTTCTTGATTTAGGGATTGCTATACCTTAGTAAATTGATACATTTGCCGGCTGTTTGATTTTTAATAGATAGAAGACGCAGTAGATCACGTTCTCCACGAAGAAACAGACACAGGTCAATCTCAAGGTATAAATCAGTTTTGATTTCTCATTAAACATTGATATTTCCTCAAGTCTGGCATTATGATCATTTCATACTGATAACGACACTAAAGATCTGGGATGTTTATATTTTTTGAATAATTTTGTTGTTGGATTTCCTTAGGTCCCATCACCAAGAAGATACAGAAGGTACAATTACCGACAATATGTCTTGATTAAGTACAAACTTAGTACCAAATCATGATTGTGTGTCAATATGATGAGTGAAAATATGTTAGAATGCTAAATATACTTCTTTTAATGTCGTAGATCTCAGTCCCCCAAGGCGAAGACTGTCACGGTAAATGGACTAAATTGCTGTATAATAAATGTTCTAAATGGACTAAATTACTGTATAACAAATGTTCCAAATAGGATTTGACCCTGCCATGTAATGTAAAATGTAAAACCATCTTTACTCAAACTGTATACTAATATACATCAAATCCAAATTTGGCAACCAATTTGTATATGTAATAGGACTCCATCTTAATTGGACGAGGAAAATTCCAAGGACTTACAAAATTGGATGAGGCCATAGGCCGAGTCCAATTTGTCAGAGGAATTTTTCGAGTCTAATTATTTCTTGATTGGGGAGCATGAAATCCCATTACCTGTTAATTATATAGCTGCCCAATTAATCCCATATCAACAAGACCTGTCCAATTAAGAAAATCATTGGACAGTTACCTATATGGGATTAATGAGAAGCGGTATAAATTAGAATAACTATTGTCTGGACTGACTCTCATACATGTAAAAACATTTTTATGTTTGTGTTTGAACAGGAGGCTAGATAGTCCTGAACAATAGTTATTCAAATTGGTCACCATATTTTGATTTGGTGTAAAACTCAAATATAACAGTTTTTAAAGTTTAATACTAAAGAAAACCATAATGTTAATACTTAATGGTTAGGTCCAACTCACCAAGAAGATCCAGAAGATCAAGATCAAGGTAAACGGAATACTATAACTGTTATGACAGTTCTAATGGCATTTGAACTTGCTATTATTGTTTTGTATGTTTAACCATTATAAATAGTAATTGTATTCTTTTGTATTAGATCACCATACAAAAAGGTCCTCATCGAGATAGTAAATCAGATGATGGGAAAAATGAAATAGATGGTAATGTATAACAGTAGTAGAAACAGTAGACCTCCTCAGCTCTGGCGTAATGTTTCACATTTTCAGACCATCATTCCCTTGAGAATAAGATTCTTTGTTTGAGTGGTAACAATTTTCTTCTCATGTGCAACCGAGTGCAACGATTAAACAAAGAAATTATAATCTAGGGAATGATGACACATGGTCTGAAATGGGAAAACATTATGCCTGAGCGTGCCCGAGCCGAGTAGGTCTATTCTTAGTCAAATCTTTAAGAACCTTTTTTTTGAACCAGACAATTTAACACATTTATACAGCAGACAAACTCATATTTGGTCTTATCACCAAATATATTCCCACTGCCCTATGCCTTTTAATTTAAAAAGTAAAATTGTTTCAAAAATCCTCAAGTTTTTGAATGCCGACTGTTTATTGGAAAGTAAAGAATGATTTTCTATCTTTAATTACAGGTATTGAGATGAGTCTTGACCCAAGTAAGGAAGATGAAGATGACATGATGAAAGTGATGGGATTTTCTAATTTTGACTCAACAAAGGTACTTTGAAACACTCATGTAAAGGGTCAACTCATAAGCTCCTTAGGGCTACCTTGAGGAATACCACAGGAACCCCAATTATGCCATTATATTACTCTCAACCCCAAGAGTTTCTTAGCACCTTTTTGGGTGTTTTGGTTTTTGATAGCTCACTAATCATTGCATGAACTGCTCTATCAAATCTGCATGCATCGGCAACACTTGACTTCAATATTATTTCTAAAAACAGGGAAAGTATGTTGAAGGATGTAATCAGAGTGCCACAAGTTTAAAGAAAGCTCGTAAATACAGGTAAAACCTGTTTTTGAATCTTAGTAATTATATAGATGCAGTGACATTAAACTCATTACAGTCAATCTCAATACCATGTACATGGAATCTAATAGTTTGCAATTGCCACAAAAATAGGGTTTTGTTAGATGTCAATCAATGTGTTTCCATAACTGTCAAAAAAACACAATTGAAAGTTTTTCAAGGGTGCATGCCTATGGGATGTCATGGAAACGCCTTGATTGATATCCACCAAAACCTACTTTACCTCAGTGATGATTCTGTGTGTTCTGTTAAGAAGCATTGTACATAAACTAGGTGACAGAAGTCCAGATACTACTCTCTTACATCCATTTCTTTGCCCCCTTTCAAATTGACAAGCAGGTTTAATATTTTAACACTATTTTTTTCATTCCACAGACAATATATGAACCGGAAAGGTGGCTTCAATCGTCCTCTGGATTATGTAGCATAAACAGTCAAATTTTATATAAGATTTGCATAAATTACCATCATGTTCTTCAACAGGGCTAAAAATTTCAGCCAGTCATAAGACGATGTTGTCCAAAATTGCAATTGTCGGGTCAAATCTTTACCAGCTATATCAACCACTAATTTTGAGCCTGAAAATGAGAAATGACTGAGCTTGAACTAGTTTGACCTTTTGTCATGACTGGGGACATACAGGCGATTATTTTTAGCCCTGTTCAACTAATGCCATTAATGTAAAAAGCTTGAATCTTGTATCCACATACAACTCATTCACTTTATTTGCCTTTTCGTTCTAAAACAGCTGTTATTGGCATATATGTTATTACAATTCACTACTATGTACATTGATATTACAATAAATAATAGACAATACTTTTGACCTGTTGATCAGTGTTGGACAAACTTTAGATCCTACAGTCCCTGTATTATTCTGAAAAGGTTTTTCAAAATATCATAGACTCTTCAAACCATTTTGTTGTCTTTGATACAGATTATTCAGCCTGTGTATCGGCCAGATCATTTAGTATATCAAGTTCTTGAGATCGCTGTGTCGTAAGATCATCATTTAGTCTCCATATTTTGATAACTCCTTCACTATCACCAGTTGCAATCAACTGCAACCTTGAAATGATAAAGGAAAAGTTGATATGCCATTGTGTAAAAAGTTGATGCCGTGTAACATGGTACATGCAATGATTTTTCATGGCTGAAAGTCTAACCTTGACTTTCAGCCATGATTATTTCATGGTCACTCAAGGGCTACTGACAATGACAGTACAAGTTACATGGGAAGGGTTCAAACAATCATTTACCTCTGTCGGTTAAATTCCATTGAATAGACAGGTTTTTTGTTCTGAGATGCTTCAATCGTTGTTACTGGATTGATACGATTTGTCTGCAATGAGAGAACAACAAAATATTAAAATATCACAACTTCCTTTACCTGTCGATTTTGAGATATATGCCAACATGATCTATAATTACTATGTCCCTCTATCCCATTTCCATTTGATATATGTCTCTCTGGTCTAGAAATAGTTACTCTTCATGCACTGACACCTTCATACCTTCAGGTCGTAAATGAGAAGCCTTCCATCAGCTGTGACCACAGAAAACACCAACGGCCTGACAGGTGACCAACATACTTTGAATAAATAGCCTGCACCAGGCTCGAGGGATAGCAAAGGCTTTGACTTGATGGAAAAAATAACGATAATAATGTTATCTTAATTACAATACTTGGCAATGAATGAGGGATTTTAAATGGTAAATTAAAGTGTTAGAATGGATAAATAAACCCTGTGCAGGGCTTAAAATAAAGGCTGGTAAGTTGCCAGTCATGATGGCCAGCCAATTTAGTTTTAGCTCAGTCATACCTTGTTTCTGGCCCAATGTTACTGGTTAAAGTGACCAGCAAGGCAAAGATTTGACCGAACAAGTTCTAATTCTAGGCAGACATTGTCTCAATTTCTCTTTGAATTTGATGTCCGACTCAGTAGTTCCATCAGTAGTGTGTTTTCCAGGATGCCAACCACACATGTATTGTACTTGTAACAGATGGTGAATAAGTAGATTACCTGTAGCATTGTATAAATTCTGATAGAACCATCTGTTCCACAAGTAACAAAAAGGTTTCTGTGAAAAGGTGAGCATTCAACTGAGAACACTGGTCCAAAGTGAGGTGCAAATGCAAAGGTGACTGGTGATTTCAAGGCAACTGAGCTGGAAGTAGCTGAAAACAAAAAACACATTTCAGTGTCGACATTATTACTTATCCTATCACTATGGCAATATCACTTGGCTAAACCTGCATTGACAGTGATTTTCAGTTGTTCAAAAGCTACAGATGCACTGAACTGCTTTAAGGTGGCTGCCTACTTTTGAACGTTCGAATTGAGCCCACGATGAGCGCGCGCTCAAAAACCGCTGAAAAATCTACAAGATTTTATTGAAGAACCATACGCGTTTTGAGCTTCAACAGGGCAAAACCCTCAAATTTTGCACGGGACTCTCTATTTTTTAATAGCTTATTTAAAAAAACTCCTAAAAATCTCGGTTTTATCAACATTTTAGAAAAAGCTTAAATCAGTAACACATGAAAAAATAGATTTTTGTAGGGATTTTTGTTCGACTTTATGAGATTTTTTAAGGGCACCGAAACTACAAAATATGACAAATCAATGTATTTTTTTGTATTTTTGTCGAAAATATCCATGTATTATTGTAGAATGATTGACTAGCCTTCATTTGTACAATCATAGAGTCTGCAAATAACTATTATCTTATGAATCTTAATTTTTTTCTTATCACTTCCGGTGGCAAAATTTTTACTCCAAAAGCTCCTGCGTAGACTTCCATTAAATGCTGATTATCTCGAAAACGAGCTCGGGACACCCTATTTTTCTTTCCAGATTTGGAATCAGCGTTAAATTTGAATTCGGAAAATCGAAGTTTTAAAAAAAGTTTAAATCAATTTCCAAAAGTAGGCAGTCACCTTAAGCATCAGTTCAACTTACTTGATAATGGTGGTCCTCGAGAATTTATTGAGCACTTGAATATCCCTCCGGCTTCGGACCCCATCACGAACAAAGTTTTGTCTTCATGAGAGAATGAGACTGTTGTCACTAAAACATTTCAAGAAATACTGTAAGTACTTTAGTAAAAACTTTTTGGCTGAGCGTGCCTCAACAATGTCTCATGTCAGAGCATATAATCCTCATCTTTCTATTCAAAGTAATGAGAATGACTGCATAAGAACATCTTTAGAATTATATAATTACACATTACCTCCCATTTCTGCATCTCCCTTTGCTTTACTGACTCTCATGCTGCGAGGCATAGCCCCTGTTTGTAAGAGGTATCCACCAACTAGCTTTAAGTCTTGAGATCCTTGAGATGGGGCTTGCCAAAGCAGTACCTTGCCATCACCACTTGCACTAAGAATCTGTTGATGGTAGAAAGAGTTACCTTGAGTACAAACTATTCGATCAGCACTCTTCGTAAAAACAAAGAGATCAAGCATCTTTTTGGAGCCATTCAATCACAACAAACAGAGGAAAATCCTTAGATGATTTGTTTTAGCTTACTCATGCGAATGATCATGACCTGGCTATAAGTCACATAAAAAATGGTACAGTAATGATAAAAAGGTAAATTATACACAGTGAAAAGATGAAAAAACTGGTCCTTCATCGGAGTGAAAGAAGGACTAGCGTCCGAAATGTAAATAAGTTTTTTCATCTTTTCACAGTGTATAATTTACCTTTTTATCATTAGAAACATCGACACAGCTCGCACCAGTTTTTAGCTAGTTATCTCTTTTTATAGTCTTTTACTCTGTTGAAGGACTAGCGTCCGAAATGTCAGTAAGTTTTTTCATCTTTTCACAGTGTATAATTTACCTTTCATTAGAAACACTGACGCAGCTCACACTAGTTTTTAGCTAGTTATCTCTTCTTATAAAAATGGTAGTATGCAAAGTAATAGTATGCAATGTGCTGTACCTGATACTTTTTTCCTTTTGAATCTGGATCAATTATCCACAGTACCTAAAGGAAGAAATAATCAAATTGGGACAACACACATAAAAAGAAAATAAACAAGAAGAGAAAAATGGGATAATATATACACCACACCCACACAGAGCATCCTGGGGATAGAATCTTTTGTACTTAATAAGCTTCCAATTTTGAAAGTGAAAATAAGTGCTAAAGATTGCTACAAATAAGTGACAAGGAAGTATAGTACATAATTTGGTACATCAATGTCAGAAATAATAGAAAAGGTTTACCTTGGTTACAGGTTCCCTGTGTGAATCACTTCCCATACCAGAAGAACCTATTAACATATCATCTTCCTTGCTAAGATCCCATAACAGCACCTCACCTTATAAATAATTATAAATATATTAGGCATATATGACCTAGTGAATACTGTCTAGTGTTAAATTTGAATAAGTATTTTCAATCTAAAGTTCCTTAAAATATCTCTTCCTTCACATTTTTGGGGATAACATATAACCCCGCCCTGACTTTATATAGGTCTTTATACACAGAAAGAACTTCATTTATTCGGACCCTTATCCTTCTCCGCCTTTTGAAAACTCCACTCCCCCTCTGTGAATGAAGTACCAGTATGCATATAAGCTAAATATTTTGATTTGTTTCAAGCAGTTATTTGATCTTTGAAATTATTATCAGAGTATCATCTTCAAGCCATTTTATGAACACTATACCATTAAATGTGCCTCCTGCAATGAGGGCAGGCAAGACGGGATGAAATGAGATGGTCATCAAACAACTCTGGAAAAAAACAATTATAATAAACATTGAGTAACTTTGTTGCTTTAATTCTTAAGGGCTATCATGTTTTGGAAATTGCTGCATTCCACGATCAGTCACAAAGGGGAATAAATGATAACTTCACATTGAATCTCAGGTTTTAATCTATTCTCCCATACCATACATTACCAATATAATATATTGACAGCTTTATACCATAGTCTGTTTCAGAGGTCAATTTTGCTGGATGTACTTACAGATAAATCCACTGTTGTGTCAGGCTTGTTGTCATTTAAGGTCTTCCTGTCAAGATTCCAGGTACACAGCGATGACTAGAGATGATATCAAAGTTTGTCATTCAATGTGCAATCCATATTAGCTATAAATGACCAACATTTTTACTGAACAAAATTGTAAAAAAAATAAAAGAACATACCTTGTGGGTGCACCAGTCTTCATGATCAAGCCTTCCATATTTAGTTTATGTCAAGGAAGCAATTTATTTTATGTAAGAGTTAATGAACATCACTGATTTATTTTCATTGAAATTTATTTAAGCTTTTAACCATGTACAAGTACAGTAGTGAAACAGAAAGCTAAACAGAGCTTTCATCCTTACACTAAACTTCAGAAGCATCAAGTCACATGCATTTGCAAACATGACTCAAGGAATTTGTTCCATATCTGTAGTACAGAGTGCCTCACACTCTTCTCTGTTAACTACTGAATATAACAGGGTCATGTAAAATAATTAATTTAATAAATAATAATTAATAATTAATAGCACAACTGTTTGTAGTTAAAACAACAGCAAAAACCAGCTATAAATTAATACATCATTGAAAGGATATGAGGCAGCAATGACAGAGCCAGTTGAATTCCATGACAGTCCAGTGACTTGAAGCTGATGTGAAATCATATAATACTGTAATGTTACTAATACTAATAAGTAAATACTGTAAACAAATATCATGGCATGAAACGTGTATAGTGTTTTTGATTAAGTGTGTATATAGTCTCCTCCTTGTGGTCTTCAGAGAAGGAGTGACAAGACAACTTCTCTGTCAGCTTAATTAGAGGTTTCCTATGCGATTTATCGATGGGGGTAATGTGGGTGGGTCATCAATTTTTGTGCAGCCATTCAAGGTTGGGCCACTTTTAATCATGCATGGACTAAAGGGTGGGCCACTAAAACTTGTTTATTGAGATTTCTGATTTTTTCCAGCCCACCCCCACCTGTGCTTTATGACCAGTCCCTAATGTTTAATATGCTAATAAATGAATATGACAAAGTTGTGTAAACTTTATTAGTTCTTGCCTGTTCTTCCTGGTCACTATTTATCAGCTGGTACTCGCAAGAGACAGAGCTTGATTTCTCTTCCCAGTCAACATCATAACCTTTGAAAACAATGATTAATGAGGTAGTTTTTATACCTTTTCAGCAAATATTTACCCTGGTTCCAGAGGCTTGAGGATTTTTCTCCACGTATATTTGAGCTGCAAAGCGACGAGCGAGCTGAAAAGCAGCGAGACTGGTGAGACTTCGTCGGAGATCCAACGAAGACTCGCTGCTTCGCAGCTCGCTCGCCACTGCGCGGCTCAAAACTTGGCCGGGAGAAAAATTGTGACCGGGAGAAAAAACGTCGATCCTCTGGGACCAGGGTAGCAAACATTGGACTGTGCACAACCTTCATCACTGCTAATGACACCTGCAACCTGATTAAAGTAGCAATAAAATAGGTATATCGTTTATGAATATTTATCATATTTTTCATAAAGAGGTGTCTTCATTTTTAATTCTCTCTTGCAAATCACATAAAACGATCAAAGTCATATCATACTCCTTCACACAGATCATAGTTACAATATAGTTTTATCAAAATAGGAGGGGATGTAGCAATTTATTTGGACAATTTTACATGCAGTTTTTCAGTTAGCATTTTTTTTCTCTGTGGTTTCTTTGAGAAAATTTGCTGTTTTAGCACCTACCCCTACACCCGTCCCCCTAAAATAATAGTCAAATTGTTTACCATCAAAAGCATGACTTCTAGTATTGGCATCTAGCTGTTTGCTGACATCTGGATAAACATTCAGCATAAAATTGATAAGATTCTGAAAAAGAGAGACAAAAAGATTTCCCTAACACATTACTCAGTAGTCACAGGTCAATAAAATTGCCTATATACCTGAGAGATATCATGCCCTATTGTTAACTGCGGTTCTTTTTCTTCTTCTGTTTGAACCTTTATAAAAAACAAACATACGAAATATGTAAGCTTAAGCTCATAAAGATAATAAGCAAGGCTCCATCGAAATAAAGAGCAAAAAAGAGGGTTTAAGATAGTACCTCAGCGTCCAATTTCTGAATTACTTGAACGTCAGCTTCATAAGTTATGATTTCACTAGTTTGTGCTACACTGTCTTTCACTGATCTAGAAGAATAAACCAGACATATTTTATAAATTGTCGAAGGTATTTTGACCACAACACCTAATTCATAATTTTTTGGGGGATTAATTTTCAACTTTCTTACCTCTCAGTTTTCCATGACGATTGAAAATAAACACCTTCCTGAGATTCTACACTGAACATATTTTTTTCAATCAAAACTTTTCGATAAAAGACATTATAAGGTAAGACTCTTCTTTTCTTCCAGTTGCCAAGTTCCAGTTTATTTTGACTTCAGTTTTCAAAATGGCGGTAATTCATGCAATCGATATTCTTACGGGCTTTTAATTTTCGAAAAACGAAGGCTATTTCATAGAAATCGAGAGAGCGAAGGCAAGTCGACAGCATACCGAAGCTTCACGAACAGTCGTGAATTCATTAACGAACAGATATCGACTGATGAGTGCGGAACACAACACTAAAGTTGTAACCCTAGCAACCAAAAAGTAACAGCAAGTTGAAGAAGTCAAGATGGCGTCCAGCAAGACTTCTTCGAGTTTCTACAATATGCCGCATAGAAGTGGCACTTACATGGCGAATCATGGTGCCAGTGCTACTTCAGAAGTTACACCAGATCTCCATTTGAAAATGTCTAAGAAGATCGCCCAGCTTACTAAAGTCATTTATGCTCTGAATACCAAAAACGACGAGCATGATGCATTCGTGGAGAGTTTAAAAATGTCACACGAAGAAGAATTACAGCAGTTGATTGCTGAGACCAAGGGTAAAATTGATTCTTTCAAAGAACGACTAGGAGTTGTTAGCGAACAGAAGCATAAGATAGAAGTACTTGAGTCGATAGTTTCCAAGGAAAGATTGCAAAAAGAAGAAGCGCTAAGTGGATTTGAAAATATGAAACGACAGTATGAGGAGAAACAGTCTCTCTTTCAACGGGAATATTCTGATAAAATGTTATCAATGTGCAAAGAAATGTTATCCTCAAAGAAGGAGTTTGAAGATCGCTTAAAGGATTTTCAAGCAATGCGTCGAAAATTGGAAGAAGATAGGGATAAAATGGTCGAGGATTTGAGTAGTAAACATCATGAAGAATTAGACCAGCTAATGAAAGCACATAGAGTGCGATACGATGAAGTCGTACGAGAAAAGCAAAAGCTTGAACAGGAAAGCAAAGAACGGGAAGCTATGATTAAGGAGCACCTCGATTCTTCTGTATCCCTTGCTAGTGATGAAAGAAAGAAACTTGAAAAGGAGTACCAAGAAAAAGTTGAAAAATTGAAAATATTTTATGAGAAAGAACTCGAAGCATTACGAGCCGCTCAAGCACAATCTAATGAATCAAACTCTAAAACTTTAGAAGAAAGAGAAAAGCAACTTAAGGCAGAGTGGAATCGCCAAGAGAGACTTCTGAAAGAGAGAATTTCGGACCTCTTAAATAGGCAAAGTGATAGTGAACATGAAATAACTGAGTTAAGAAATCAAATTGGTGAACTGAAGAGTCTCACTGACGGTACAAATGATGCCGTAGAAAGACTTTCTTTGCAGTTAAAGCAATCAAAACAAGAAACTTCTTCTGCTCTGAGTGATGTTAGGGAACTTCAAAATGAGCTTATGATATACAGAAAGAGAAGCGAAGAGAAAACAGCTGAGATTGCAAGGCAATCAAGTAAGTAAGATGGACAATTGATGATTTATTATCCAAAAAGGTGTTGATTGATCAAAGCCAGGGATTGATTTGGCCATTAGCACTTTAGGTCATCAGCACTTTTTTGTCACTGTTTGAACAAGATTGATCATTGATGTGATATGATTCATTCCTGATCTGAAAATACAATGACTTATAAACCAAGGAAACTGATTATTTTGTTAATCACAACTTGGAAACTACAAAATTGTACAAATCTACATATTTTCTTACAAACCTAGTGTTACCTCTGGTATGCTGGGCTAAAAGTAATGGCTAGTCAGGCAGGTCATAATTACAGGTTAAATAAATTTTAGCTTGGAAATACCTCTTTATTTTTGGCTTACTGAACGTTACTGGTCAAATATGACCAACCAGGCAAAAATTTGACTGGAAAAGTCCAATTCTGGCTTGACTTTGTCCAATGACCAGCCATTACTTATCCCTGAGTATGAGACGTGTAATGTACTCTGTAAGAAAGAAAAAAGATCACAAATGTTTCACACAAACGTTTTTCTACTCTATCTTTTATACCCTAGTCTCCTCCTTCCCAAAAATTATCCTTTCCTACCTCTCCCCCCCAAGAATTTCTAAATAATATTGCCCAAATTGCATTTCAGCTGCTATTGGCAAGCTAGAAGCCAATAAACTTTCACAAGAAACCAATACCCGAAGTCTGAAATCCAACATCAATGAACTAAACAATAATCTGAGTAAACTGAAATCAAGTTATGAAGAATTAGAACAGCAGTATAAATCTCACTTCCTGGAATCTGGTGAACACGTAGAATCTCTCAATAATGTATGTAATTATGTTGAAATACCTTATTTTTGTAATGCTCTGAATAAGGGATTATTTGTATGATGTACATATTTTGTACATAGGATAAATTTTAGATAATTTTTTTACTTTTATGTTTCAGGAAATTAAAAAAATAGCCGATGAAAAGCAAGAAATTGAAATGAAATATCTTAAAGAGTTAAACAATTCAAAAGACACTGCGTCTGAAAGAGAAAACAGCCTTAGAAAAGAACTAGAGGAAACTACATCAAGGCTTGAAGCTAAACATAAAAATGACATGGAAAAACTTCACAATGAAATGAAGGACAAATTAATGGATTTAGAAAAAGAACTAAAGGAAAAATCCCAAGTTGAAAGAGATAGCATAATCAAAGAGAAAACTATAGTAATAACAAAACTTGAGAAAGAGTGTCTGGAATTAAAGAAAAGCAATGAAAATGTTGAGAATGAATGCAAAAGGCTGTTAAATATGGTACAAGAGAGTGAAAAAGGTCTTGGTTCTGCTTCATCTAATCTTGAAAGCTTGAAAAAAATGTTGAAAGATACTTCAGAGGCCTGGGAAGGCACTAAACAAGAGCTCCAGGAAGTTACAAACAACTCAACGATAATGAAAGTAAGGTGATAGAGTTAAGCCCCTCTTAAGCCCCAGCCCAACCCCCAATATTATAAATATACATTTCCTTACAAAATCTTCTTACTCCCCACTCTCCTCGCTGCTACTCTTATAAACCCCTTGCACTTACTGTAGTTATTCCCAATCTTGGAATAAGAATAGGATTTTTTATTATTGAGGATTAAAATCTTTGTTTATAGACCAAATTCAAAACTTGCACCGATGTGAGGCTTAAGTTGTGAACAAAGGGATTTGGCGTGACTCAAAGTAATCTGGTGTGATTCAAAAGTCACAAATCACGCCAGATTCCATTGTTCACAACTTAAGCCTCACATCGGTGCGAATTTGGTCTATGCTACTATTTTTTACTACTTTGACCACACCCTCAGCTGCAGGTAGGGATTTAGTGAAAGAAGTCTATTACACTCTACTTAGTAATGCCAGGTCATTTCTATTTCAAAAGTGCTCTGTACCTTTACTCTACCTGGTTGGGAGCTTCTGCCTCAGCATTCATGATGTTCCCTTGTTGCATGTCAAAATAGAATGACCTACACAGGAAAAAAAAACCGAATTCCCAAATTGGGAATTGTTGGGAATTTCCTTGAATTCCCAATTTGAACACCAACCTTGGGATTTATTGTTGGGAATTTCATTCTAATACCCAATAGAAAAACAAAATTCCCAACAAACTAACATTGGGAATCAGTGCCACGTTCCCAATTTGGTTCTCTCTGGGAATTGGATGGGAATTCGTTTTTTTTTTTCCTGTGCTACTTTTTGAGAAAAAATTCTTACGGCATTTTGGACAATGTGATTAAACTATCCAACATTTCTTTTCATTAAATACCAGACTGAATTAATGAACCTGCAAAAGAAGTATGAGGAGTCCAAAGTGGAAGCTCAGAATAAATTACAGACTAGTTTGCAGACCTTGACTCAAGAGCTTGATGATAAGTGGAATAGAAGACTAAGGTAAAATCCTATGAAGTAATACTATACATACAAATAAGGAGCATTTGTTAAATAAATTTAAACATGATTACAAGGAAAGCAATTAATATATAATTATACAAGCCAAGTCTAATGTGATAATCATATCACAAGAAATGAACTTATAATTGAAAGTGATTTAAAGATCATGGTCACAAGGAACTTATTTCTCGAAGGTGCAGTATGTTCTTACAGAAAACAAGAGTTAGTGAATCTTCCAAAAAAAGGGTGTGGCTCTTACTCTTGAATACTTAGACACCTTTTTGTTTGGTTATGTTTATCTAGGGATGAGAGCAGCAGACTAAGATCAGAATTAAATGACCAACATAGTAAAGAAAACAGGGCTGCATTAGAAGAGTTGACAAGGATCAAAGAAATGGAAAGGGAAGAGATGAGAAAAGATCTTGAGAGTAGAATGGAAATACTTAGGAAAACAGTAAGTAGCAATGTAATGTTGTTATTTCAAGTGTTATTTTGTAATTTCAAACTCTGTAATCCCTGCAGATTGGCGCTAATGCTCAAAACCTCGCAAATAAATTGGTTTTGGTTGAAGAAAATTCAATGTTGATTGTTTGGTGGATAAAAGACAAACTGTGTAGTAAAGTGGTGTTATATGAAAATGAACATGGGTGATTAATAGACCTCCTCTGCTTTGACGCAATATTTTCCCATTTCAGACCATGTGTCATTCCCTAGAGTATCATTTCTTTGTTTAACGTTTGCGCTCAGTTGCACATGAGAAGACACACGAATATGGATACAACTCAAAAAAAGAATATTATTCTCAAGGGAATGACACATGGTCTGAAATGGGACAACATTATGCTTGAGCCCTCCATAGCCGAGGAGGTCTATGGTCCCACTTTTGCAGCCACAACCTCCCAACCCAGCTCCCCTCAATTTTGAAAAATAAGTTATTGCAAATTGTCCAGGAAAAGTCCCCCCTCCCTCCCAAATACCTTAATATTGTAATATGTATTATTATTATGTTGTGTTTCAAGGTTGGATGCATATTTTCAACCCACGATCCCCTTGATCCAACCCTTGAATTCAACTGAAAAGTACCTATACTTAACTGTTTTATGTTCTGAATTAAAAAATCTTTCTCAATTAATATTTATCATAAAAAATCGCTAAAATGTATCGCTAGTTTGGAGTTATTTTATATAATGATCCATTGAAATAATAATTATAGTCATTGACAGTCTAATATTTGAATAAATCCAATAAAAAATAAGAGAATTATAGTCTAGAAGTAAGACTACAATTCATTGGGTTAACAAAAGAATCTAAAATGTGCAAATATTTAAGCTATTTTGATAAAAATATAATATCTTTGCATAACAAGTCTTGTATTCTGTATTTTCCTAATAGGTAAAAGAACTGGAAAGTGAAAAAGATATCTTAATTCAAAATTCCAGTGATGTGGTAAATGACTTAAATATAAACTTCCTAAATAAATATCAATCTAAAATATTAAAAAAATACTACTAAATAAAATATATCAGGAGAATTCCACTAAATATCAATAACGTTAATTTAAAATCTTAAGAATATAAATTACAGGTGAGTGTAAGCCAGATATAAAATTAATATCAAGAACACCTCGAAAACTAAAATTTCATGTGGAAAGAAGGCATTTTTATAAGGATACATCTGGAATCAGACTAGAGTACTGTACTGTAATGTACAGTTGTTTTGTACTTTATGACCAGCTAACATGCGTCTGTTGACAATTATTGGCAGACCTTTGGCCTTATCCATATTAGACTTTTTGGAATAGGCCAACAGTTGGTTGAATCTCAAAAAATTATTACCAAAACTTCAGCTGCATAACAATGAGATAACCATGTTTGTAAGAAGCTTTTAAAATAAACTCAATGTCCAATCACTTACTATACTAGGCAGTTGGTTAATTAAAGTTCATTTTGCATAAAAGGCTAGGTTGTAAACGCAACAAACAATGGCGTAGCCTATTTTATGAATTAAAAATCACTATTTAATATTGTTTCATCAATTCAAATAGATAAAAGATTTGCAAGACAGCTTGGAAAAACGAAAAGCAAATGCATCAAGTATAGAACACCAGTTACGAGATGACCTGGAGAAACAGAGAAGGAAACATGAGGAAGAAATGGCAAGATTGTCTTTAAATCTTAATAACAAAATCAAGGAAATTGGAGAATTCCATGAGGGAGAGATGAACACATTAAAGGAGCTTGGAGAACAAAAGTTACAGGTACAGGATATCTACATATTTTACAGGAACAAAAAGTCAAGCAATTTGTTACTATAATAATCAATAAGGGGATTGAGTATCCAGATGTATATTGGCAAGGACAAAAAGTGAATGAAAGAATAGTGACTGAATAAATGAGTGAACAATGAAAATAATAAACCAATGAAACATGATTACCGTAACTTTTAAGTAGGATTATCACTTTTTTTTTTCTTTTTTCAAACTTTCTACTGTTTCCAACCTTCTAAAATTAAGCATTGAGTTCAAATAGCCTAGTATCATTTATTAAATAATTTATTTAAATAACTTTCTATTTTGATGTAATGTTTACTTTAGGATTTAGAGAAATGTTTACAGGCAAAATACCAAGATGATTTGGCTTCTAATTTACAAGCAAACAGGTTGCTCTTGATGCCATGAAGTCTCAGGCAGAGCTTGCAAGGAAAAAACAAATTGATGAACTGCTGGCAAAACAGGAAGATGAAAAAGGTAATTATCATACTAATAGCATTTTTGTGCATATTAAATATTAAATATTAAGTAAAAACAAGATAGTGTAATGCCTTGGAATTTTAGATTTTGGTCAGTGTGCAGAAAGTGGTAAAAAATGACTGTGTAATCTTACAGTAATTACATGATGAGTTAAAAAATATGTAGATAATTATTATTATCATTATTATTATTATTTATTCGTTATCATTATTATTATTGATGTTCTTACACAGTAGTATTATATGTTTTCAGTAAAATAAAGTGATTACTGTATAAAAAGATATAAACGTGGGTTTGCTTGCTCAATCAAGAGTAAATGGCACCTGGCATATGCTATATAATTCTATATTTCCACTTCAAAAAAACCTGATATTTATTCAAAATATGCAACACATAGTAGATCAATTTTATGCACAAATTGCATGGGATCCTATTGATGAGAAATATCTTTCCATTACACAGAGTCATTAAGAAATGAGCTTCTTAGAAAGCAACAGGAAGACATGCAACAGCTGAACAAAGAGTTTGAGAGCCAGATGATGGCTTTAAAATTACAACTGCAGCGAACCAATGAAATTATGACCAGACAGGTGGGTGTTGATATTTTTGGTTCATGTTTTGATTATTATTTTAGCACTGCACTGCACTTAAGATAGATCTTTCTGGTTTAAGAAAGTTTCTAGACTATTCTCTAGATGTCTAGTAATCTGCTTTTCAGGGATTTCACTGTCAATTCAAGACATTGGCTGTATGTTGTCCATTGCTTATTTATTTTAAAATCCATGCATACATTAAGTCTGTTAAGGCTCTTATTTGCATATTAATTCATAACAATCAGTTACAAAATAATTCAAATTGACTGACAATATTTAGAAATTATAAATCAAAAAAAATTCCTAAGCTAAAATAAGAATGGGAAGATTTTTTAGTAAGTAGTATACATAGCGTGAAGTCAACTTTTCTTGATTTAATTCGAAAAGGTATTATCACTTTATTATCATTATTATTATAGGTAATGGAGAGAGAGGATTCACTCTATAAGTTTATATAATTAAAGTAAATATTACTAAATATATTTGCCTATTATTCAGGAAGCTGAGCATCAAACTAAAGTAGATGATATCACGCATGAACTAGGACTGAAAGACTCACAGCTCCAAGAGCTGGATGGCGAAATATCTGTGCTAAGGAATAATGTGGCTAAGCTTGAAGAGGAGCTACAGTCTAAAGGTCAAGAGATACTAGCTATAAGAAGAGAAGCCAACTCACAAATCAGGTATTAATGACTAGCTATTTACATTTCATAAGAGTTAAATCCAAGTAGGTTTTGGTGGACATCAATCAAGGTATTTTCATGTGACATTCCTTACACACATGCCCTTGAAAACATTGTTATTTCCAACAGTGTTATGAAAACAATTGAATTGACGTCTACCAAAACCCCAATTTTTAGCATGTGATTGGGAAAAAGTCATAAATTATCCTTTTAAACATGCATGGTTTTCCTGTTTTTGAAAATGCCTCGTAGGTGTTCTCTTCCTGATATTTTACTCTTATTTGTTGACTTATAAAAAATGCCAAATGTTTTTCCATAGGAAGCGTGAGGAACGTTTGGGAAGGCTTCACCAACAAGAAATTGATTCACTAACATCAGAGCATTTGTCAGAAACAAAAGGACTTGTCGATGAATTTAATCGAGCAAAAGAACTCCAGAATAGCAAAATATCTGCACTACAATTGATGTAAGTAACTTAAACTGCACTTCAACATAAGAATTTAGAGAATGAATTGAGATAATCATACTAAGTCTTACTAATTTTGTGGAGAAGTAACTAAGTAGCTTATCTAAAGAAAAATCTACTTAGCAAAGGTCTCTTTGATATCGTTACCCCTAATGGATGGTCTGGGAAAATGAGCAGGCAGGGGACTCAAACATATCCAAAAAATAGAGGAAATTGTTCCCCATATATGTTCCCTATATGTATCAAAGATAAGAGTCAAGTGGACACACAGATGCCCCTCACTGATACAATAAATCTAAAGCCTTTTAGCATGTTGACATATTGACCAATATTGCTTGCTTGGTTTTTTGGTTAGGTTGGAGGAAGCTGAAATTCGTTTCAAGAACAGAGAATCAAGGCCAGAGGATGTAGAAATGCTAGATACATTAAAGAGGGCACTTGCTGATAGAGAACTAGAGATGAGGAAATTAGTGGTAAGATATGAATATTTTTGTCTGGGATTCTAGTGTGCTACATTTCTTTACAAAACATATTGCTAAATACTTTGTATCCATCTTTAGGAGGAGAAAAGGTATTTCCAAATGGAGCTCCTCAACAGGGAAACCAACTTTAACAAAGTGTTCAGTACTTCACCTAATGTAGGTGTTATCAACCCATTAAACTCCAAGACAAAATTAACACCAAAAAGCAAAACTGTCTCGAAAAACAATGGCTTGTTCATGAGTACATCGTCAAGACTGGATCCCATACCGAACATGCAAGTACATGAAAAGAGACTAAATAACACAAAACCCCTACCTCCAACCCCTCCTAAAGACCCTCCACCACATTCTAGAACTGTGGTATACTAAATATATAGAAAAAAAATAGAATAATGTGCACTTCCAGGTAAATTTTATCTTGGAAAATAATTTAAAATATTTGTGTGACTTCATGGCTAGAGATTTTAATACTCTAAGTTGGGTGGGTGGGTGGTTAAAGCAAAAACATGCTAATCTAAGATTGTCATTAAATAATTTATTATATTACTTTAATAAAGTAAGGCATCCATGTTTTATAGATGGAGAGAGGGGAAAAGATTTATTTTTCTGGAAGTGCACACTTTATTAAAGTCTTTATAAATGTGTATATAGCATGACTGTATTATAATATTGTGTTGTAAAATACTTTTTAAGATGTACGAAAACTATATAAATAGGTAAATATGACTTGTAAATAGTTCTGAGGCCACTTGTTTGTAACAAAAAACAAATATATCTATAGCATCAATTATGGTACTCGATGAGTATGCTAAAATCACAATTCATTTGAGATGAAGTTAAAACAGTATTTTTGAGAAATAAAAACTTATCAAACTAGACAACTTGATCTACGTGTAACTTTTTTCTCATTCATAGTTTATCGAAACATGATGATGACACTCATCAATCCATAAAAAGTTACAACAGGGAACAGTGGAAATTGCTCTTATCATTAACTGGATAGGAGCTAAATTATTCCCAGTTTTAATTTTACCATTATAGAGTGCACACACTAAACTCATGAATAATATTTAGTACTAATAAGTAGTAGAGTGCACGCACTAAACCCGTGAAACATATTCAGTACTAATTAGTACTATTTCATACAGGATCCTTTGTTTTCTATTGTTTGATTATCACTATTTAGTACTAAAAATTAGTATTTGTTTCACTGGTTTAGTGCGAGCACTCTAATTCATACGGAATCCTTTGTTTCCTATTGTTTGATTATCACAATTTTAGTACTAAAAATTAGTATTTGTTTCACGGGTTTAGTGCGAGCACTAGAATGCAACCTAATAGTGCTAAAAGATTATGCTAATTCTATTGTTTTCTAGAGTGATTTTACTTGGACCGTGAAATCATTTCCATTGTCTGCTCTTTTGTCTCTATTTGATTATATAACAACTGCAAAAACCATTTCACGGTCTGAGGAAAATCACTGTTTAATTGGTGCTAAATAGTGCAAAGCATTGCTCGCTTTTAGTGTGTGTCCTAGCTCTATTGGTAATACTATGTCGAGACTACTTCCCACCTAACACATATAGAAACATACAGTAAAATGCATTTAACCAGTGTAATAAAAATGTCAGTCAATGTATGATAGTCAAATAAGCAAAAACAAAAAGCAAAAAAAACAAGAAAAACAATGACATTTTTATACCTAAACTATTCTTTCACAAGCAAAGGAAAATCACTCTAGACCTGTCAGTTTGGCTTGGAACTTGAAATTACTTTGGCTTTTCTCATTTGTCCACCTTCCTTCAGAAATAATCATGGTTGCTGTTCAATTGAACATTTTCTCATGTATGATGACCATAAAGGTCATTGACTTACTTTAAAAAGAAGAGGGAAATAAAGAAATGATGGAAGAGTTACTTTTTGACAAGAGTTACTTTTGAAGGAAAAGTAGCTTCCATGTAGACGTGTAGAATAATAGAGGCTTTGCACCATCACACCAACACATGATGGCAGCCATGTTAGATGGCAGAAGCAATAAGATTATCTTACATGGAAATAATTTAATTCCAAGAGTGCAAACAGTCCAAGCCGTATCATGGGCGCTGGCAGTTGATGGTGGAAAGCCTCTATTTAGGGCCAAAATGTTCTAAATAGACAGAACTCTGTGGATGCTTTTCAGTTTCCTTCCATTCCGACTAACCAATACCAGTACACATATATCATCCTTCCTTGGTAAGATAAGGGGAATGGAAATAGATATGGGAAAAGAAATCAACTACACACTAATTTTTAAAAGGAGTTTTCCTTGATTCTGTACTTTTTAAAAGTCTAGAATTATACATGAAAATTCCTAAAATAAAATGATCTACATTGGGGAAAATTCCATGGAGATATTTATTTCAGTTCTTAACCCTCAGCTTCCCAAATTTTGGCATAACTAAACAGAAGCAAACAGGAACATACTGCAAAATAGCTATATTCCTTTCTTTCAATAAAGAAGATGGTTTGAATGACAAGGAAAGCAATAGAATATTTAACGGCCATATACGACCAGATTTTTGAATCATTATAAGGAGCAAAGAAAGATGTAACCGACTTTAGTCATCAAAAACACAACTAATCTTTAAAAAATGGAAGACTTTACTATGGTCTTTCACACAGAGAACATTTACAATGTAAGTCGAAGTCATAGGATGCACGATAAACTTACTCAAGAACTAAAACTAAAGTCCGTTGTGTTATACTTTCAGTAACACATTACACATAAAACGAATGATGAGCTCTTAAACGACAAGTTTGAAAACGTTCAAGATAAGTACAATGAGCTTTCTTTCTGTAAATTTTATTAAATCGAAATGTAGATCAATGGGTCAAATGGCTGTTTTACAGCCGCATGCTTTATGGCCCCAGTGTTTATATGGACCCTTTTTACACTATACAACGAATTTACGACAACAAAAATGTACGACTACAAAAGTAGAGAGAAATATCTAATCAAAGCATAAAGAATTCTAACGGAAAACTTAAAACTAGTTTTCGGGTGAATAAATGTAAGTTATGTATATAAAAGGCAAGGTTGGAAGCTTGTCGAAGATGACGAACGAAACACAAAGACTAAAGTCACTTGTTTACCGTCTCAGTTCCAAGAAAACTCTTTGGTTGTAAAGACATAGTGTTTATAGAAGTAAATCAACTCTCAACGGCTTGTTCAGTAGCTCCATTTGAGGCAGATAGCTCTTTCTTTCCTTCTTGAGCTTTTGCCTGTGCTTTCTTTGAGCTGACATCTTTGTTCTTGGGTTCTTGTTCGGCGTTCACTGCTGGTTCTGTCACACCACTCTTCATATTTGCCACTCTCCTGCTTACACGAGAAGGTGGATTTCTCTCTTTAACTTGCTTGGGCTTCTTAGTTGAAGGTTCGCTGCTGTCAGTCTTTTTTGGACGTCCTCGTCCTTTTTTTTTCGGGGTTCTTTCTTTCTTCGACTTTTTCGACAGTTGGCTCTTCTTTCTCTACTTCTGCTTCTGGGGCTTTTTTCCTCGTGGACTTCTGGAGTTTTTTCTGGCTGGCTATCAACCTTTGGTGCAGCTTTGGTTGCTCCCTTTTTGCCTGGCATCTTGATTAAAGTTAAGCAGCTAATACGACGCAAAAAAAAAACACAGGAAGAAACAAAGCACGAGACGACTTCTTTAGATCAGCCAAACCGATCGACCAAACAGCAAGCCTTCGATTCCTTGACAGCGCAAAATGCGTTCCTCGTGTAAACCGGTTTAATCAGGTCTGATGTTCACAAATTTAACAAATAAGAAGACAGGATCCGTAAGATTGACGTACGGAAACCCGCGTGGCGTTATGCTTGCGATGTTTCGATACGGCGCGCGAAACATGACGGTAGTGAAAACTGACCAATCAGAACCCTCTATTTCAAGAGAGGGAAAAACAAAAATGGCGTGCAGAGAGAATGCAATTGCTAAGACAGGTAGCCCAAGCTCTGCTTTTGTGGGGTTTTTACCAAGAGTCTATTATATGGATTATCTTCGATTATCTTTGAAAATACTGAAATAAATGCTACTAACTTTTCATGTTGTCTTGACCTGTTCTTTATCTTAGTCTCTTATACCAGTCTCTTATATTTTCCAATCTTACTTAGCCACCCCCACCCCTCCCCCCAGCCATTTCTAAGTGTGGTCCTTGGTCCTTGATTTTGCGAACTTGCAAGAAACATCACATTGTATATGATGTTTACCATCTCAATTCTATAGCTTTGTTGTCATTGAAATTAATTTTGTGATAGTCAGGCCATTAACAAAGTAGGCTGCCTCCCCCTGTATATTAAAAACTGAAAATTTTAGTTTGGTTACTAATGCATGGAGCATTTTAGAATAGGGAACCCAATAATATTATTGTTTGACCTCTAAGTCAACCTCAATATTTTTAACCTCACTATGGGCCTTGAAGCAGTGATGCCCAATGCTAAAATATGCTGCTTCAGGAATTCCGCTTTTCTTCTCATGAGAAAAAATGTATTAATATGTACTTACAAAACATATTTATGGAGTATTAAAGTTCAAATTCATGGGAGAGACAGGATTGAGTGATGGTGACATTGTGTTTGGAGGAACACTTGTAATGTTATGCCCTATCGATGTTTCATGCTGATAAAGGTCAGATGTGTCTGCTTCCCCTTCACCTCTGCTTCTTGCCAGGGAAATTTCTCTTAACAGACTTTTCCCTTCCTCACGACTCTGTAATTCAAAAGCAAGGTAGAAAATATCTCAAATGAGAGAATAAATGGCAGTTTTGGGGTTTCCTTCCTCCATAAAAATCGACATGTGAGTTGATAGCATCAAGGGCAGATCTAAGGAGTGCAGGGGGCGCACAACCCCCTGGTTCGACTTTGTGCCCCTACTTCAAAGTAACAATACTTGTTTTTCCTTTCGATTCTAAGGGGTGCACCCCCCTGAGTTCACTTTGTGTGCAGGAACCTCCCCTGAACAAAATCCTGGATCCGCCCCTGAGCTTTGCGTGCATAGAATATTGCAGAATGTAGTGGTAGAAAGTGTGTGTTAGAATGACTAGACACTTAAATAAAGAGATTTATTTAATTTTTACAGAATGGTTGAAAATTGAAGAAAAAAAAAAGGAAAATAAATAGGATTTGGTGAAATGGAAGGTTAATAATAAAATTAAAAAACACAAAAGAAACAGTCAAAACACAAAAGACAAAAAAAGGAAATAAAATACACTGAATCAAAGTATGGCGACCAGAATAATAGTTATTCAAATTGGTCACCATATTTCAATCCAGTGTATAAAGGATAAAAAATGGAAAGTCCAAATAATCTTACCTCACTGTATTCACAACATTTGTGGGCATACGATTCAGCATCTTCAAGTTCTTTCTTTTGAGATAGTACCTTGACATAAAAATGTATGCAATGCAAACCTCCTCAGGAGATATAACCTGGAATTAAAAGGTGTATTCAATAAATAATTGTAACACAATAATAATTTGATTCCAAGATGTGATGGCTGATGTCAAAAGTGTGGTGGGCAGCCTGATGGGAGCAATGCAAAAAATTAACAAATTGCATTAGAATAAACAAAGCCTTTTGCCCAAAACTGCCTCACTCTCATGGCCCCTGTGATACTTTGACAGCAATTTTCAAATCTTAGAATCAATCTGTTATGCATACAGAGGAATCCAAAGTTTTATTTGTGCTTTAAATTAATATTCATTGCATGGATATCACTCACTCCTATAATATCAGCTTGTTCAATGTAGCGTAAATAATATTTGGCAGCATCATCTTCTTCTTGTAGTTGTTCATGGAGCCTAGAAAAACAAAATAGAAAAAAACATTATGGGCATTGGAAAGTATTGTTAACCTGCTATTCCAAGATACTTGCACAGCCCAGTGGAATTTTTATTGGAACAAAGAGAGGGTTTTTCAAGTGTATTTAGTGAGCAAATGCCTGAGTAGGTAGACTGTATCCATTGTACTCCAGCAGGGATATTCATAATATCAGCACCTATAGATAACAATGAGTTTTCTGATTGGCAAAGTTTGTTGGTTGGCTTTTGTGCTTTGCCAGTTATTTTGCAGGTTCTCTGGCTTCCCATCTAATAGAAATGGTTTTGAAGATTGCTGGCACTGGTTTTTTATTCAAAGTTTTGTCACACCTGTCAGAGGAAGGAAGGAAGGAAGGAAGGAATAAGGCATTGGTACAGTAGACATTGGCAGCAAGTTAACGCAACCAATTAGACAACCTATGCACACAGTCACTTGGATGCACAAAATGCTTGATCAAATGCTTTCCACAATCTCTCGACTGATTGAACAAAAAACCTTGATTTGATGATGCCAATGTCACATTAACAAAAAAACATGTGTCTACTGCAATTAAACCTACCTTGCAAGTTTGATGACTGCTATTCCTTCCACATCCCCTACAGATATAGCCCTGAAGTAGCTCTTTGTTAGAAAAAAAAAAAAAAATTACGGGCAAAATATTGAATTAAATGACATCGCTTAAATAAAGTAAATAATGTAAATACTAGACAATTCCTGACAAAGATTAATTGAAAATACCTTCTTAGCCTCTTGCAGTTTTTCTAATTTTTCATAACAATCGCCAAGAGCAACCAGCATCCTTGAATCATTCGGTCTGCAAAAATAAAGAAAACTACCTTTAGGTTTCCTGCCAATAAAGACATGGTTGCCCAAACTCTGACAGTGGCTGTGAGGTTCATGGATGCCACATGCGAAAGGTTCATTCTTTGCAGCTCTGGTTCAACGCCATCTTGACTAGGATAAACTGTTGCTCCATCTCCCCCACCCCCCCCCCCCCCCCCCCCCCCAATGCAACTGACATACTAAAAAACTATGAGTAATATTAACTTCATTCTTCTGCAATTAGTGAAGCATTTGTCTGGGTGCTCAGTTGTGGAATTTATGGATTAGACAGATTTGATAATAGAGCTCACTACAAGTTCATAACCTCAGTTTCTGTGCTTGTCTGTAATAGTATAAGCAATATGATGGCATCTTGAGTATCTCGTACGTCTGCCCAAGTCCATACCATGCTCTATAATCTCTAGTGTTCACCTCTATAAAATAAAAAAAATACTCAAGTTTTGAATTCTCTGGTTGTTGTTCAGTGAGGATTGTAACCAGTAGCTTTTCTTTGCAACATATTGATAGTTTATCCCGTTGAAGCTTGAAATCATTTTTTCAAGTCTTTCTTTACAGCGTTCACTTAGATCGCTCATTCACTGTGATGATCAACACATCTATCATTATTTCACCACAGTTCTACCCATTCAATATTCACATATTGATAGTTTGCAATCATTACGAAGGGAATAAAAAACATGGTGGCAATATTGGTGGTAATGGATGCTAATGAGAAATTTTGTTGTTGTTATTAGACGCTTCACACCATCATGTGATAGCAGCCATGACAGGAGGCAGGAACAATTGAATCTGTTCTAATTTGATTAATATGAGAAAGAATTCAGTTTCCTATGGGGGAAAGCTCCTGTCATGGCTGGCATCAAGTGATTGTGCAAAAAAACTGGTGCAAAGCCTCTATCACTATACCACCAATTACTACCACCAATTATTGGCAACAATTAAACATAACATGAAGAATATGTCTCTGATATGTACAGGTAAGTGCTTCCTACACTGAGTCAATAGGGCCCGCCCTTAATGTAGGAAACGTAAATCTAGTATTCATTCATATTGAATGTTAAACAAAAAAACAACACCAGAATCGCCAGGGCACAGGTTCGAACCCCATTCAAAACTAATAATTTTTTTCTGAGTCTTTCAATTTGCAGCTGCATAAGTTGCTTTATATACTGCGAGGATCAGCTCAATTTCCTACATTACAACCACAGTACAAATATAATATAGTTTATATATATTAGCACATACAAAAACAAAGTTACCTATTGCTTTTCTATATGATTCAATTGCAGCAGAAGGGTTCTTCAATTCCATGTATTCATGACCCATCAATGTCCATGCCGACGTGTATTGGGGATTGAGCTTCAGAGCTCTCTGAAAGTACATCACTGCCTTTTCATGTTGACCACGCAGGCTGTAGTAGTTACCTTGTAAGATTTAAGTACAGTATCAAAAAAATTTGAAGACAGAGCCAAACTAGAGGGAATTTTTTTAGCCATGTTTGACTTTGGTCTCCCCAGAAATCGTTTCAGGTTAATATATGAGCATATGTAACAATGTCTGTTTGGGTAGCCAGAATGAGAGGGTTAGGAATGAATAAATAGGTAAATAAAAATAAATTAATTAACTTTGTTTATAGAGCATAACACTTGACAGTAATTCAACTGATAAACTTGTGGTCCTCTGTTAACGTCTCTAGTTTATTAGGGACGGGACCGCCATTAATGTGATCATCCAAGCCACGTGAAGGTCTAACCATTCACAGATGTAATTACAAAGGCAGCACCTTCTTCTCAGTTATTTTAAGACCCTGAGTGTTGGTCCGGCCGAGGCTTGAACAACGACCTCCCGCACAACAGACCAACGCTCTTACCAACTAAGCTAACTGGATGGCGTAAATGAATGAAATGAAATAAGGCAAAGTTACCTATAACGCAGCATGTTTCTTCTCTGTATTTATCAATCTGAGAAATGTGATGTGCAAGATAACTTAGCTCTGGTTTCATCTCCTATTAACAAAGAAGAAAAAAATATTCAAAATTTAATTTATTAATGCAAAACGCAGTAAATGACTAGTTAGCTTATATACTTATTCATATTCTCTTGATTTATTCCAATAAAGATAGTCTCCTGAAAAGCTTCAACTGCTTGATAACTGTTTATAGACTTGCACATTTTATACCAGTTACAGTCTCACATCTTCTAAGCATACTCAAGCTGCAGTTAAATGTATCAGGGAAGCTTTACTTGTTTGATATGAAAAATTTTCCTTGATCCGTAATGATCTCAGCTTCCTAGGTTTTTGGTGACTAGCTTTATTGAAATAAGTATTTATTATATATTAGATATTGATGAAGTATCAGGATTTATCCGTTGTCTAAAATCTCATACATTCTACTCAGTGAAGATATAAATAAATAAAATAAATTGGATTTAGCAGTGGCATTTCTACAGAGTATCTATTCATCCACTGTCATTCCAATTGGAATTTAGGAGTTGATTTTTGCGGAGGAAGGAAAGCCGGGGAAACCGGAAAACCCTCGAAGCACAGGAGAGAACCAACAAACAACTCTACTCACATACGACACCGAGCTCAGCGGGACTCGAACCAGGGTCGCATTGGTGAGAGGCAAGCGCTCTCACCGCTATGCCACCCATGCTTCCCTATCACATCCGTCACATGTGAAGGTATCACCGTTACCATGACTACAATCTTATCAACCAATCACATTTAGGTCTTCAAGGTTTCTTTCAATCCTCAGATCAAAATGTCAGCTCCATTGCCAGCAAACAATAATTTTGATGATGACTTTGACCTGTTTCTTATTTTTTTGAAATGCAAGAACAAGGACAGGGAAAGACTATGAACTGTCCTCCCTTTGTGGTATTTTGTCGAGTTTTGAACGCCATTTTTCAATTAGGGTAAATCCATTTTTAAAGATTCAAATTCTAAAATTCTGTTACATATTTTTCTTGTTTGTATTTAGCAAGGTTAATTCAAGACAGTGATTTTTCATGAAACTGGTGTATTATTGAACTGTTTGATCTGAGTCTTCAAGCTCCAGCATACCAGCACATCGGGCAACCAATGCACGCTCCAAGTGACTTGTTGCATTCTTTTGCAAAAGTTAGAATAGAATTTGGAATAGAATCACTAGTTATTTATAATAACATAAAAATCATAGGATAAAAGCTGCAAATTTGGCGTAAAAAATTGTCTATGTTCCGTACGATCCAGCCAACCAAAGTCCAGTCCATTCCATCTATGTACGGTTCCTGATTTTCCAAAATTAAAAAACACACAAAATTGGGGGCATTTAGAAGAGGAAAACAAGTTTTAGAAGTTGGGCATGTTTTTGCTATACATTAAGATTCTCCATGGCCTTTCAAAAAGTGAAAATTCAAAACTCTTTTTTTGTGATTGAAGTTCCAGTCACTGAGGCCCAGTCACTTCCAATTCATTTCAGTAAAATGTAGGAAAATTAGTCGTAAACATCAGTTATGATCCACAGAGCCACCTATAGACACATGATGTATACAGTCCTTTGAAAAACCTTTGCCGCTGACCGGCTTCACAGGACTTCAACCAGTGCCATAATCCAAAACATTTAAAAAAATTTGCACTTATTTTTGCAAAATTTCGGAATAGAATCACTAGTTATTTATAATAAAATAAAAATCAAAAAAGTGTTCGCAAGTTCTGAAAGAAAAATACACCTACAATGTACCAAAGTACCTGCTGCTCCTAAATAGCGGTACATAATAAAGATTAGGTGTTAAATAAGGTCCAGCATACCAGCACATTGGGCAACCCAGTGCACACTCCAAGACCGTCTCGTTATAAATTTGCTTTGAGATACAAATTTTATCCTCTCGTGTTGAACATCTCTCACTTGTTCACTGTGCTCTCACTTGTTCGCGCTCAACACCTAAAGATGAAATTCCTATCTCCGCGCATGCATGGAATATCCTCTATATATTAAATGATGCCCAGCAAGCTTAAAATGTAATATCATGTGCTACTTAATACCTTGACATAAAGTATATTAGAATAAGTGTCCATTTGCTCCAGGGAAAAGGGGTCCTTCTTCTGTAACTCAGTAAAGAGTTCAACTGCTTTGTCAAAGTCTGGTAAAAAAGATTATGATTTAATGTAAATATAGGACATAATACTGTAGATATCTAAATATGCTATATGCTCTATTCTGAAAATCAAAAATTTATATAATTCAACAGTCATACAAATTTATGATCATATAATATGTCAGATCATAAATGTATATGACTGTTACTCCCCCACCCCTGCCAGCTAGAAGTTTAATGTAAAGGCATACATCAACACAGTTGAAACCACAGTCCTAGATAGTAATAGTAAGAATATGATTCCCAAATTCAGGGCTTAAAATAATGGCTGATCAGTTGCCATTCATGATTACAGGCCAAATTAGTTTTAGTTTAATCATATACCTGTCATTTTTGGCTCAACCTTCCTGGTCATAATGACTGGCAAGGCAAAGTTTTGACTGGACAAGTCCCAGTTTTGGCCAGACATTATCAGTTGTCCAGGCATTATTTCAAGCCCTGAAATTGGTGTTGGTGGTGTATCAGTATTTTGTCAATGAGTTGAAATAGTATGTAAGGTAGGTTGTCTGACACAGACAAAGGTTGCAGAACGGGTCATAGTTGCTCAGAAATAGTTTTAAAGAAAAATCAATCTCTTAAAAATATCATGGAAAGGTTTACGAACTAAGATTAAGTAACGTTACTATAATAGAGACTGAAAATGATCTACCTCTTGAATGATAGTTTGCAAGTGCTGTCTGGAGCAGTACATAGTTGCTTTTTCCAAAGCAAGCAGCAGCAAGTTCATTGTACCTGTGCAGGCCTTCTTCAGTTGTCTGTATTTCTATGGCAACATGAGCCAAGAAAAACTCTTTCATCCAGTGAGCAGGCAATGTTAGACTGTGCAACTAGTATGAAAAAAATACCTGCCTTAAAAAAATGGGTTTGAACTGCAAGCATGTGGAGATGCCTCTGGCTGCTTACTATACAATCCACTTATAAATTACCTTGGAGCACAGCTCTAACCAGTTTAAATTAGTTACGATTGTTTCGATATAAGAAGGGAGGAAAACCTGCGAAAAACTCTCATAATCAGAAAGAGAACAAAACAACTCAACTCACATGGACAGCTGGGTTCATATAAAGAGGGAGGAAAAACCTTAAAGCTGGAAAAACATTCATAATCAGAAAGAGAACCAAACAACTCCACTCTCAAGTGGCAATTGGGAATCAAATCCCCCACCCCAGGGGAGAGAGGTGAACATTTCACTACCATGTTATCCTGACTCACATTTGATTACGTATTTGAAAATTGCTGGTTGACACTGTCTAGAACATAAAGTTAAGCATAATTTAAATAAATACGAACCATGTCTTTATCTGTGCATAGGGAAGCAAGCTCTAACCAGCTTCCCCAGTGTAATGGCTCTTTTGCTACTGCTTCAAGTAACACAGCTAATGCTTCGGTTTTTAGATTAAGCTTCTTCAGTACTAAACCATACCTTAATAAAAGACAAGCCATAAATGATATCAATCATAGTAAGTAGATGGTGAAACAAATACAAATAAACAAATTGATAAATCTTTAATTGACTGACTGACTGACTGACTGACTGACTGTGACTGACTGACTGACTGACTGACTGACTGACTGACTGTGACTGACTGACTGACTGACTGACTGACTGACTGACTGACTGTGACTGACTGACTGACTGACTGACTGACTGTGACTGACTGACTGTGACTGACTGACTGTGACTGACTGACTGTGACTGACTGTGACTGACTGACTGACTGACTGTGACTGACTGACTGACTGACTGACTGACTGACTGACTGACTGACTGACTGACTGACTGAGGATTGGACAGACTGGTTGAGGATGGACTGAATGACTGAGGATGCACTGACTGACTGACTGAATGAATGACTGAGGATGGACTGACTGACTGACTGAGGATGGACTGACTGACCAACTGACTGACTGACTGACTGACTGACTGAGGATGGACTGACTTACTAACTGACTGACTGACTGACTGAGGATGGACTTACTGACTGACTGACTGACTGACCGACTGACTGACTGAGGATGGACTGACTTACTGACTGACTGAATGTAAAACTGATTAACTGACAGATGGACTGTAACTGACAGACTGTGACTAACAGATAGACAGATGGACAGACAGTCAGAATCTTAATTTCAAAGGAGTGGGGTGCATGAAAAACACTTGTATGAGGAAAAAATGATAGAATTATGAATTCATAAATCATTATTATATTTTTATATCAACTTACAGGTAAAGACAAAATCCATCAAGATGCTTATGGTTTTCAGATAGATTTTCTCTTAGGGTAGTCAATACTTTATTCTGGACTATTTCTTGTGGACCTAAATTTTAATATAAATTGAAAGAACGTTGGTCTTTGGGTCCAAAAGGAGATGTACAAGAATGTATGAGAAATCTTAGTACTAAAGTTTCACTTTATGTGTGAGTCAAGGGTGATGTTCCCTATCTCACGTAATAAATTATAATCTGTTAGGACTCTTTATCTCGATTCAAGGGTTTTTACCTGGTTTTACAGTTTTCCTCTCTCTGCAAAACCTTAAAACTTGGTAAATTCAGATTCAATCTGTGAGTTAGCTGTTACTTTGATCAGACCAGAGGTCGTTTCAGGGTATCAATAAAATTTAAGTTAAAGTTAAAGGTTGAAGGTGGCTATGTTGTATGTCAAGGCTATCTATGCTTAATAACATAACTATTTTTTTACCTTCAAAGTTGTCCATCAAACCTTACCTAGAATATCAACATGATCATCATTCTTGTGTTTTTCTCCTGCCTGAAATAATTAAGAACATCAGATGACTTGCTGAATTCAATGAAATATATATAGAGAAGTCTCTATTGGAGTAGACTGGAAGACTTATGGTATGGTTTCCTTATGTATCTGGGATACCTGGTTAGTATGTTGTAACTACAAATTAGAACCAACAAACACCTCTGCTCCCATGTGACTATAAGGAACTGGTCATTATTTAGAGGGGGGTGGGGCTGGTGCAAATAGGGGTAGGTCACCAAGGAGATAACAAACCTGGTGCATATGAATGCTGTAGACTTGTACAATTCAGATGGGAAGTGGGGAGGGGAGGGAAGTGCATATCACAAAAAGGAGAATCTGGAAAAGGGAAACATGTGACATGCCTAGTTTTGCACCAGCCCCCACCCCTCTAAACAAGGAACGGTCCCTCACTTCTATTGTCTTCCAAGGTTTACTTAGCCAACTAAGGCCCTTTTAACATGCGAGGAGGATAATCCAAGAACTATTCAGTTTATGGTGAGTGAGGTATAAACTTTAACCCTGGTGCTAGGATCTTATATCTGCAAGACAGGAAGGTCCTGCTGCTAGGGAATATTCTAGTACCCTGCAAGAAAGATCCTAGTTCTAGGATTAACCTCCTCCCATGCATATGATATAAGTCCACTATGTAAACACACTCTGATAGAAGCTATAATTACATACCAGAAAACTTGAATAAAAACGCAGAAAGAGGGCCTTATGACTTTTACACTCCGCCAGAAAGAAAGCTGCTCTTTCAAACTCTTTACTATCAAACAAAGCTTTGCCCAGACAAAAAACATCGTATTCTTTGGTAAACTGCGTATCGTAGTGGTTGTGTTTTGGCAAAAGTTCAATGGTAGTTGGTGTAGGAATAGAACAAGCGAGCTCTGCAGACCTGATAACAAGAAAAAAGCACCCCAAAAAAGAGCGATATATTTGTGTACTCCTTATCCAAATGCAATGCAATACTATTTTCAAAAAATAGTGAAGGAAACTGAGTGCTTATGCTTCCGTTTGCAGGAGATGAGGGACATTTCGAACCACTTATTATATTAAGCTAAAGTTCTTTCCAGAGCAAAACCTCGAAGCTATATCAAAACTGTTATAAGCTAACCATTTTGAAGAGTGAACCAGTCCCCTATCAGAACATTCCTTTGCTGCATAAAGCAGATCTCTCTTCACTTCAGCCATCGAAAAGCTCAACACGGTAGCCATGTTGGGTTTCAAAAATGGCGCGACTGTCTACACAGGGAACACAATTTCAATCCACAGGGAGCCCACTTTAGATAAAAGTTTAGTGCCACCAAACTGGGATTCCGCGGAAAGCCCCTTCCCGACCCCCTGAAAAATTTGAAAATGGGGCTAAAAAAATCTTAAAAAGTGGTATTGGCCATTTGGACACTTGGGTGCTGATAGTTGCGCTTTAGATTGCGTATCGAATTTACTAACTACTAGAGAAAAATAAACTACATAAGAAGCGCAACTAGGAAGTGCATGGGAGCGTCCATGGGAGCAACGATTGAAGTATCCTTTTTATTTTGAAATTTGTATTTTTGATCAGAGTTTACACATTAAGAATATGTACGATCAGACATTAACATGGGGGAAAGGGTGGCAAAGCATGAAAATATAAATCATATTCAAAAGAATTATGAGTTATGCCATGTTGTGGGAGATATTCGCACTGCGTAAAGCTACCATAATAAAAAAGGACGCATTAAAACGAACTTGATAAGTAATAATTGCAAAGTTTATCATATGGTGAGAAAATTCTTAATTCAGCGTTTCTTTCTTTGATTCGCTACAACCTTATCCCATTCCCAAGAAGGAACACAGTAATCGCAAACAAATTCACAGCAGCAGTTTATACTTTTTCTTAAATTTGAAAAACCAGTAGCATATTTTCCTCTGTTCTTCTTCTTTCTTCCTGGTGGAATATGGGGAGGCGTTTCTTTTACATCAGTGATTATTTCAAGCGCACTGGACTCTGGAATATCCTGCAGGTGACGATTTGTCGGCTTTTCCTTGGCAGCAGTCTGTTCTGTAAAACTTTCGTCGTCCATGGCTTCTGCGATAGCTCGTTCAAATTCTTCTGGCATGACGGTCTCGTAATCAACTTCACCTGTGTCTGAAAGCGCATCTGATCCAGTAGTTTCTTGGTTGTTATTTTCTTCAAAGACTATTCTCCTTCTTGCTTTGAGGATGCGTCTCACGTAAGGGCTACTCTGCCGCATACTGTCTTGGTTTGAGTCTTTTTCGCTGTTAGAAGACTTCACTTTCTGAACAGGAACATTAGTTTGGTTTGTCACCGGGCTTGCTTTTTTGCCTGGAGGTAAAGAGGCTGCAATGTGAGGTACTTTAGATGGGTTAATACTTCTGTCTTTGTGAACTGCATTATTAACTGCCATCTTCGAGGTTGGACTTGTTTGTTCTTTCTTTGTTAAGCCTGTAGTGGATTCACTTCCGCCAGCACAATTTTCTTGTTTATTACGAATGCCATCGTCTTTCTTTGCTGCCTCTTGTTGGTGAGGACTTGGAGCAGGAGATGTCTTAATCGATACAACGACTTGCGCAACGGGATCTTTATTACGTTCTTGCAATTTACCAGGACCAGGGGAATTCTTCTTCTTTTCTTCGGAGATGGTACTTTTCGTGTCCACACCCTGGGTAGGCCTTTTTAGAATGGCGTCTTTCCTTTGTTCCTTCTGAGGCATCGGTTGCTGTTGCAGATTCGTTTGATCTTTGCTCTGAACTTTAGCACCAGACGCAACCAATGCTGATTTTGAAGGAGAGACACCCACAGTTTTGGTCGAAATGGTAGTCTTGACTGGAAGGTTTTTTTGAGTTGAAGATGCGATTATTTTTTGATGTTGTACTGGAACGTTTATTCGCTTATCTGCATCACTTTTAGAGGAAACTTTCAGCTTAGAATTCGAGCCATTATTAACTGTTAGGTGATTTGCGTTTCCTGGTGCATTCACACTGGGCGTTTGCGTCATGTTTTGCTGAGGTGTCGTCGGCAAAGGACTCGGCCCTTTTGATGACGTAGCTCTTTTTTCCAAATCTCTTTTTTGTTTATCCACATGAGCTCCATTTTGTAACACCACAGGGACGGCTTTTTCATTTGCTGCCACAGGTTGAGTTTCATTTCTCTTGGCTATTTCTCTTTGGGGACTCCCTCTAGTGCCCGTCTGGTTTAAATGAGCTGCAAATTTACCATTTGCACTCTCATTTTTGTTGGGCTGGGGTGTCTTTAGACCAGGCGAGGCTTCTTTCTTAGGCACGTTTTCGTGTGCAACATTGTTGTCCATTGTTGCATTCTTTACTTGTTTAGGTCCGGTTCCCTGCGTCACCAACCCAGTTTGACGGCATCTTTCAGTCTCCTTGGTCTCTTGACCCCTGAGCATAGTTGTTTTAGTGCACAGGACTGCTGGAGATTCTGGGGTGACTAGTATTTGTTCAAGGCCCCTTCTGTTTCTTGCCTTTCCATGGACGGCGTCATTCTGAAACTGTAAAAAGACCAAATCTTTTTCATCACTTTAAAAAAATTGAAGAAAAAAAAAACATTTCGATTTGATGGGGATGCTAACACATCTGCGATTTGGTACCATTTAGAGCTGTTAAGTCTGACGTAATTTGAACAAAAAGCGACTTCTGGGTTCAAATTAATGATTACTTCTACAGACATTTTTCTGTCCCCCCCCCCCCCCCCCCCCCCCCCTTCATAGCAGGATTTTCTGTTCATATATCTAATTGTTGAAGGTAGAGAATAAATCCTGTGAATAAGTTGTGGCAAGTTTCTAGCGATCTTGTTGTGTGATTGGACCCGGAAATACCTTACAACTTAAAACTCATGTACCTTCAGGGGTCATGTTCAAAATTTCCAACGAGCATTCCTGCCACTTGTACCCCCCCCCCCCCCTCGGGAAAATAGTATTCATGCACATTTTGCGGGATCTGATAGTCTTTAATATACGTTCACTGCATTTGCACGCCAATGTTGCGCACTATGCTAACGTGACTCGAGAGCACATATGGCCTACTGATTGGTATGTTGAGAATCTTAAAACTTGTATTACCTCAAGAAAAGCACGTTGTACTGGTTGAGACAAACAAGGTGTAGACACGTCACGTGATGTTCCGGCTCTAGCTTCTATATCGATGTTATCACAGCTCGCATTGGATACGCCATCGTAATCACTGTCTTTTGCCTTTTCCTTTTTCGTAGAGAACAGAAAATTTCCAACCTTTTTCTTTACGCGTCGTAAAAATTTCATTGGTGATGCGAATGCTTGGAAGGCGAGAGATTCGTTGCTGTCGTCACTGGAAAGCTGTTGGTGAGAAGACTCACTTCTTTGATCTTCATCAATAGGGGAGCTCCGCAAGGGAGCATTACCATCAACAATTCCATCGCCAATTTCTTTTCCAAAATTCACTACTCCAGGATAAGAAGCTCCTAAGCACTTCTCCGAAGAATTGTTCACTTTGGCAGGGAAGTTTTGTTTTGATGTTGGAAGAGGTTTCTCAATTCTTTTGGGATTGCTAGAACCCGACAAGTTATCGTTCTGCCCATTCTCCTTCTTGGTATCTTCTTTATCGTTTGATGTACATTCCTTCTTATTCTCGCCTTTAGCTGATATAGTCGTGACTTTGGCATCCTTTGTAGTGACAGTCGTTCCAAGGTGAATTCCCGTGGCTTCTTCATTCTTAGCTTCATTTTCCAGAGCCTTGATTGTTTTTAGAACTTGCTTCAGTTCATCATATCGAGAATAAATGTTAAGCAATCTACTTTCTTGGTCACCCTGTGTTGGTTGAGGCGCAGATTTCCCGCTCAACTTTTTCCTTTCTTTAAGGGTTTGTATCACCATTTCAATTTTTCTAGCACGCTCTTCGCAACTTTTTTCGTCTTGGCCAGATAAGACCGTTCTCAGATCGAAAACTTTTTGAGTTTTGTTTTCTTCTTGCAGACATTTAACTAGAAGCTTCTCCATTTCATCCATTTGATAGCGAGCCCTTTGCTGTAGCTCCAGTAAATGTTGACTTTTCTGGGTTTCGTTTTGCAGATCCAAATTTCCTTTTTTCAAAGGTACCGGTTCACTCTTCTCTCCTTGTTTCTTCGCTTTGTCCTTGTCCAATTGAGTTGGTTGTCCTGAATTGATCTGCTGTTTATCTTTTTGTTGTTGCAATTCAGCGCATTTTGCATTTTGTGTCGGTCCTGCGTCCCCTTGTCTTCCACCTTGCACTTAAGAAAGAACAAACAATAATTTTCATTCATTCTCAATAATAGATATCTTCACCTCGGGAGAAATACTTCCCCATTTTAGACCACGTGTCATTCCCTAGAGTATCGTTTCTTGTTGAACAGTTGCGTATGAGAAGACGTATGAATATGAATATGACTCAAACAAAAATTATTATTCTCAAGTGAATGACACGTGGTCTAAAATAGGAAAACATTGCCCCAATGTAAAGAGATGACCGCCACCCGGTTAGCTCAGTTGGTAAGAGCGTCGGTCTGTTGTGCGGGAGGTCGTTGTTCAAGCCTCGGCCGGACCAACACTCAGGGTCTTAAAATAACTGAGGAGAAGGTGCTGCATTTGTAATTACATCTGCAAATGGTTAGACCTTCACGTGGCTCGGATGATCACGTTAATGGCGGTCCCGTCCCTAATTAACTTAAGACGTTAACAGAGGACCACAAGTTTATCAGTTGAATTACTGTCAAGTGTTATCCTCTATAAACAAAGTTAATTAATTTATTTTATTTAGATCTATTATATAACCAATAATTGGTAGGTGTAAAAGAATATGCAGAAATAATCCGGAATAAGGGACTGCATGGTCATTATATTGAACATTGTATGGCTTATCTGAAAACCAACTAAGTTGAAAGATATATAACCAGCTTAAATAAAGTTGAACTTCAGATATTGTAATGGTATTTGGAGGCCAAGAAATTGATAATAAGTGAAGTAAATAGCTATTACTCAGTTATACCTTCAGTCTTTGTATTTTGTTCGTTTCTTCCTGCAGCATTGGGATCCTGGTTTTTCTTTTTATTCGACCTATTCCTTCGTTTGTTTCTAGTCGGAGATTTTCCATGTTTATCCATGCTTCTAATAACTTATCTAGAATGAATGGTATGAAAATGAAATCAGAAGTCAAAGACAAAGTATGTACACATCTACATATACTAGTACAGCAGAAAAACGTATGTTGTAAATATATCCAGGTCTTTGTTGTCTTTCGAGGAAAATGTTGTCTTTCGAGGAAAATGAGAACAGGAGGCGCGTCAGGGGAACGCAGATCACGAGGGAGGGGCCCGCTATAGTGCTCACTTTTTCAGTGCTAATATCATTAGGTTTTGAAGTATACAAGTCTGCTATATCAGTTTTCCAAACTAAATCACCCTTTTTCATAGCATATAGTGTTATATTCTCGGTTGGCTACCTATGTCCCATATAACGTTCTACAGAGTAAAATGGATCGCAAACTGAGGGATGTAGGTAATCACCTCCACTACACTCTTTTCTTTTCTCCTATCACTTACTCCTTTTTTCACTGCATGCTAGTTAGAAGAACGAGTATAATTGTTTATACTATATTATGTCTATATCAGACAAATATAATTTTGAGCTATATGATAAACTCTAGCTATTAACATAATGTCCTTATTTTGAATAACAGGTATTCGTAACCGACCCAATGGAGGTGGGTTTTCTATTTCAGATATTACCAACCTGAGAAGTTATAGAGTAGAACTCGTTGCTAATCAAGGACATTATACTTTGTAAAACTTATGGTATCCTGGCTCCACATGAAGTACATTCTTCAGACTTCAAAGACCATACTTTTACTGGAAAGCACGGAAAAAGAGATAAAGGTTAAACAAACTGATTTGCGATAAACTTTCGTTTAAAAAACAAACAAACAAAAACAGTAGAACCAGGGAAAAAAACCAAAAACAATGAAATGTGTATTGCCATTCAACAAAGGGCGGTCGACAACGAGCTCTCATGGTTTGTTCAGACAAACTATATACGTTAACTATATAGATTAAATAAGAAAATGATCTGACCCCAAAGAATTCAAAAGAAAAGCAAACTAAAGACAGATAATGTGAATGCAATCTAAACTTGAACCTTCCGAGATGGAATAAGCTTCAAAATTACATCTTAATTCATACAATCAAAACTTGAGTAAGAATTGATTAAAACTGTTAAACTTGGTGTAAAAAAATCTTACCTTCAAAGACCATTAAATAATGAAGATGTTTGTTCTTTTGTTTTTAATATTTTCTCTGCTTTTCTAACGTCACTTTTTTGTTTTGTGACGAAGTTGTTTTATTACGTGAATGCTGCGCGTGCTTGCAACCAACGGTCAAGTAAGCTCATTCTTCAAAAATAACTGCACCTATTTCCTTTTTCAATAACAAGACCCTATTGGAAAGATAAATGACCTATCCTTTATGTTTAGTTTTCTAACTACTGAATTGTTGTTGAAAAAAACTGCTGATATCTTCCATTTTGCCCATCGCATCCCACTCTGCCCTTTTTTGTGGGCTTCCTGTGGATTAAATGTTCCACAGGGAACCCACGTCACCTATCGAATCGAATCAATAAGTTTTCGCGCCAAATACATTAGGACAAAGAAAGATGGATACAATTTCTTCGTCTTTCTACGATTCTCCCGTTGGGACTTATGAAGTATCAGCTGATAAAGATGGCATACTAAGTATTAAGCTAATCAGCAAAGAGAAAATCGAAGAGCATGAAAAAACAATGCCTTCCTCAGCGAGAAAGCACATTCAAGATTGCTTGAAATGGATGGATGTCTATTTCACTGATTTGAGTAAAATTGACAAGATCAAACCACCAGTTCTTAACACAGCAAGATTTAGACACAAGAAATTTTGTTGTCATGTCTGGAAAATGTTACTAGAAGAGCTGCATCCTGGACAAACCATGAGCTACGGCGAGGTGGCAAAACTGGCTGGGAACCCCAAAGCTGCTAGAGCAGTAGGAATGGCCATGAAATCCAATCCATTTTCAATCATCATGCCATGTCACAGGGTACTTAGCAGGGATGGTATTGGCAATTACAGCTCGTTGAATGGAGTGACAACTAAAAGATGGTTGCTGGAACATGAAAATGTTAACATGGAGAAACTTCATTAACTGCATTCATCATTTGTGATAATTAGGGCAGTTGAAGAAGATTGATCTTTATGGCATTTTAAAGCAGTTATATAGTTCCCAGTGTAAGCAATCAATAAATTCGATATCAATCGAAAATAGTTAGAAAATTGTTGTCAATTGTTTTGGGCAATCAATGATCTAACTTGATTCATGTTATGAACTTGGGGGGGACCCCATGCAAATGCTTTGAGCCTAGAGGAAAGCTATATGTATTTCCCCAGATACTGGGAAAGGTTTCTTAGAAAATACCCCTATATTCCACCGCTCCAGCCCCTGGGATAGAATTGTTATGGAGCTGAAATAACAGATGACAAAAGTAACACAAAACAGCTGCAGAGTGCACACACTAAATCCATAAGACAAACTGAAAGACAAGATTAATAATAACATGTATAGCAAATAGAGCATTTGATAGATTAATATCAGAAATGTTAAGTTTTGTTCTTTTATGTTTCTTTATTTTGCAACAAAAATAGTGGTTACGATTTGTTTATAGATTAAAAGGATTGAACAAAATGCACACCTTTCTGACCTTCAGTGTCCACCATTTTGTGCATGACTAGTTTCCAGTTTACGAGCGGCATAGGTTAACAGAGCAACCCCAATGCCAGAAAAATAGAAGTCAAAATAAAACCCAAACAAAAAACAATGTTTAAACCTCCATTTGCTTTTTTAGAATCTTAGAGTCCAATACCTTATTGAATACAGCTCTTTACAAAGAACTCTAATGCTTCCAGGGGGTTTCAGAACATTTATCTATCTACCGCTATTTCCCCAGGTACTGGGGCAAGGATTTATGGCTAAGTCCCCACATCTCCCTGAAAATGAAAACTCATATGAAAATGCCCTGCCCAGGATAATATTATATAATCATCAAAATATGATTTTAGTGTGAATCCACCAAGGCCATCTCAGTTGAGTGACAATTTTGTCACAACATTTTAATAAAATATACGATTCACCCCCTTCAGTATGGGTAATATTAGCCTACTGAGGGATTATCCAGCCACAGGCATGCAAATACTGTAGTCTTTATAGTACTATTAGGGTTAAATAAATACAGACTTGGTGCAACTGCTGGAGACAAGATTCCTCATCCTATCCAGACAGAAGTGCTCTAAGGCTGGAAACACGCCTAAGGGAAAAAATCATGATGATAAAATGCTTATTAAAAATGAGCTCAAGGGAATAACTCATGGTTTAAGTTAGACATACTTTGTACTTAATATTTCGTATGTAGTCCTTAAAGCATGGAAAACCAAAATGCTGATGAGGTGTTTAAAGATCATTCTCTGTCATTTGTGAGCATTCAAGTTCATAGTACTCTTCCCAGAGTAATTTTGATGTCTATCAAACTCTAGGAAATGTCTCCTATCAGCACTGATAGAGCTTTGATAGTCTGTTAATCTTTTAAAGCTGTTGGCTCTCTATCAGACGGCAGGTCTTCTTTCTAGGAAGAGGTAAACCCAAAAGCTGCAGGTCCTGGTTGGTCAGTCTCAACATTTCCAGGTGGCTTAGTTGAGTAGATTCTTTCACCATTAGGTTTTAGTGCAAAGTTATAGTTTGTCTCATTGTCTAATGCATAATTGATCTTTTCTTCTAGATTTTCTGGAGTAATAAAATCTTTGCTTTCTTCCTACAACATAAGAAAGAAAAGGAAGGAAAAAAGTTTCATTTTGATGGTTTCATTTTTGAAGACATTGAAAAATGTTGTCACACCAAGTATGTGTTTAGCCAAGACCACCTGTGTTTTAATTTTAAATGATGAGTGTTGATTTAAAAAAATATCCTAAATCTTTCATGACATTAGGGAATCACATTGCTCCCATATCCATAGATTGATCTCAATGGATGACAAGGGGGGGGAGGGGGCTTTAGGTCCCCCTCCACTTTTTACAAAAATTTCATCTTTTGTTTTATTAGTTTGAGTTCCATTATGAAGAGAAATAGAAATTAGCCCCCATTTTAAAAAGTGCTGCACCATTCCTGCTGTCTTTGGAAATAGATTTCTTTAATCTAAGCACTCAACACATGCATACAATACATACAATAGCTTGCTTGACCATTGCAATCCTTTTTTCTCTCAGTCTTTCTTGGTGCTGTATGTGCCTTGCTTCTCTTCTCATGTCTCTGAATCTTTTTGTCCATTCTTCAATTTCAATTCTTTCTTTCCTGTAAATAATAGGCAATACATTTCCTGTTCTCAATATAACAAATGTACAGAGGGAGACATTTTTGTGCAATCTAATTTGGCAAATGTTTAGGCTCATGCACGTCTTATTATTTTAGTGGTGACGATGATGAGTGTGAGTGCTTGGGGGGGGGGGGGGGGGGGGGGGAGGGAGGGGGGGGGGGGGTCCGGTGGGGGATGGTCGGGGCAACAAACCTCATATCTGCCAGTTTCAAATTTTCCATCTTGACGCCTTCAATAATCCTCTTTTCTTCAACCTTTTCACGCTCAAGGAGCTTTTGCTGCTCTCCCTCGGCAGCTTCACGCTGTCGAAGATTTTCCAAACGTTCTTCTCGAAAAAGAGAGACCACTTTCCTCGTCGCTTCCTTGTAGTCAACCTGGACTTTCATATTTGCCTCTTTAATAACTCTCTTCAACTCTTTTTTCGACATGCCATCTTTCTCCAAATGCTTAGCTGCTGTACTTAAGCCTCGCGAATAGTTTTGTAGAAAAAGACGTACGGAAAATGATAAAGAACAACCAAGTCTTCCACGAGCTACGGACGCCATCTTGGATTTGGAAGAGGAGACAGCAATCTTTTGATACAGCGTTAAAAGTCGCGTAGGACTGGAATATATGACGTCATGGTACATGCTAAATAGATTAGAACATGAAAGTCCAAAGTCCAATAACAAATCGAAAGTCAACCACTATCTGGTTGATGAAGGAGGTTTCGATTGTCATGGATTCTGTCAGTGGATTTTCTGATTTTCTTCCAGAATGGCCATATTTGCAAGTAACGGTTGGTACCCTGGCTGTCTGTGTTTCTTACTACGTGTTAAACATAGCAAGAAAACCTCGTCTGATAGCCAAACAGGGGTCATTTTTGAGGTCATTTCTAGTAAAGCACTGCCCGATAATGACTGAACCATACTGGCCTACCATTTGGTGCTATGGAGGACGAGGACAGACAATCATTGGCAGTATAATGAGGAGCCATCCAGTTGTTCACTATCGTCAAGAATTTTTGAATACGCCTGATGGAGGAGAAATCTGTTTAGATTGGCACGATAATGGTAGTCAAAGTTCTGAAGATCCTGATGGTTACCCAACAGTGCTGATCTTGCCTGGCCTGACTGGAAATAGTCAGCAAGGGTATGTTTTACACTTTGTGAAACAGATCCAAAGCCTTGGATATAGAAGTGTTGTATTTAATAACCGTGGACTTGGAGGAGCGAAATTAAAAACTCCAAGAACTTTTTGTGCAGCCAACACTGAAGATTTAGAGTTTGTTATCAGCCATTTGCACAAAACAAAACCTGGTATACCCCTTGTTGCTGTTGCTGTTTCACTGGGAGGAATAATCCTGACAAATTACCTGGCAAAAATGGGTCAAAGCATGCCAACTGGATTGATTGCTGCCATGACAGTTTCTGTAGCATGGGATACGTTCAAGTCATCCAGGTCCTTGGAAGAGCCACTCAATTGGTTTATTTTTAATCGGCATTTAACCAGTCTTCTTTGTAAGCTTGTCATGCAGCACTTGGCAATGGCAAGGAAAGGAGGTGAAAATAGACCTATTGACATTGATCATGTCCTTAAGTCTAAAACTATCAGAGAGTTTGATGACAGATATATTGCACCAATGTTTGGATTTAGTGATAGCGATGATTATTACACAGCTGCAAGTCTTCATTTGAAACCTCTGGAAGAGATTAGTATTCCTCTATTAAGCCTTGCTGCTGCTGATGACCCTTTTGCCCCTATCAGCTCTCTTCCTCTGGAGAAAATCAAACAGTGCCCAAATGTTGTCATGGCTTTGACTTCTTTTGGTGGTCACATTGGATTCACTGAGGGGCTTCTTCCTGTAGGAGCTGGATATGCTGATAGGATGATGTGCCAATTTGTAAACTCAATCTTTGAGAATAGACAAGCCATACAAGAGACAAACTGCTCGTCAGATGACCTTTAAAGCTTAAGGATGTTAATTTGTTTTAAATAATTTTTGCTACGTTCCACTGAATAGTGTGTTTTAAAATAAACAAGCTGTGTAAAACTTAATGTAATATAGTACACGGAAGATTATTCAATGTGCATGGCTTAAAATATTGTCCAGTTATTGGACAATGTCTGGCCAGAACTTGAACTTGTCTTCTCAAACCTTTGCCTTCAGCTTGCCAGTAAATTTGACCAGTAACATTGAGCATAGTTAATAGTTAATAGATAATATTAACTATGCATTGAGCAAGCAACAAGGTATGACTTAGCTGAAACTAATTTGGCTGGTCAATCATGACTATCACTCTATTGGCCATTATTTTAAGCCCTGAGCATGTCACAGCAAAAGTAAGGGAACATGCATCTGACATCATTATCAAACAGGTCAATCACCATGCATTCCAATTAATCCATTAATTATTTTAACTAGTGTATTTATTAACTTAAACATTTTTCAGCAGTATATAATTTAATTTCAAAGCAGTTTGAAGAGTTAACAGCAAGAAAACTTGATTTTTGAGTCCTAATTATTATCCAAGTACTGTATGCATGGCAATTTCTGAAAAAAAAAACAAAACAAAGTGGATATGGCTCAATTTTTACAACCAATTCCCAATCTGTTTCTTTTAAAAAACTTTTGTCGTTTTATGACTTCTCAATGTATAAATAGCTGTGACAAAAATTTTCAGAAAAGGAAAAATCCATAATATTTGTAATTTAATTCGTAGTTTTGAAATATTATCCAATGTATAATAAAGACAATAAGTTGCAAGCTGAATCACAGTTTTTCAGTTATTTTATCAGTATTTTTGTTTCTGGATGTATCTCAGTCTCTAAGAAGATGCTCTGGGGAATAATTTCCATTATAAATGGTTTTACTTTTGAGTTATAGGAAATACCTTTCTTGAGCTCTTCTGAGCTAATATATAAGAGGAATTTGGAACAGCCTCATCAAAAATTTCAAAAATTAAGAAAATTAAAAAAAAAATTGATCAATCAATCAAAATTATCAATATTAAAAATGCTAAGGGCTCCTGAGAAAAAAGGAATGTGCCATTGTTTATTTTCGTTCAAGCAAATAATTTTTTCATGTTTATTAAAGTAGAATAGGTAAAGAATCCTAAATTTATGCTCAATGCTGTTGTGACAAGTAGATATGCTCAGCTGTTGTTTACAATATAAATGGAGTCGTTTATGTTATGATTATTTTCCTTATTATTGGCATTTATTTCACTCGAACACCCGTTATTTGTAATGATAAGATTAACATTTTGTATGTACTTTAATATAAATAAAATATTTAAAAACGTAGAATATTTTCGAAGCAATCACCTGACTCGTCGGTATGTGTGACGTCACGGCATATTTAACAAGCCGGTCGGGAAGGGCTCTCCCAAGGTAGCCATTTTGATGTTGTACAGTATATCTAAGATCCATTACCATCGCACCTTTTTCATAGAGTTTCTGTTGGCATTTAGTAACTAAAAGACTTGAGGACGGATCAAAGATGTGGAAGATACGGGAATTGAGTGACAAAATGTAAGTTTTATCTTTAAAAATGGCAAATATTTTCGCTGTTCCGGTGACAGTTATGAAGCTTGGTACGGATTTGAACCACCACACAAACTTTTCCTTGCTTTATTTCTCAGGACCAATGTGGTCATGAACTACTCCGACGTAGAAGCTAAGGTTCGTGAAGCAACAAACGATGATACTTGGGGGCCCCACGGTAGTTTGATGCAAGAAGTGGCTAGATTTACATACACTTACGAACATTTTCCCGAGGTTATGTCAATGCTTTGGAAACGGATGTTGCAAGAGAACAAAAAGAATTGGAGACGCAGCTACAAGGTAGGACTGAAGCTACATGCTTTTTAAAGTGATCTCTCGGTAGACTTATGCTTCCTTCAAAAACTGGCGCCCAATTATGGTCGATAATATCTTAAATTCATTCATTTTTCAGGCATTACTTCTGCTGGGATATTTACTGCGAAATGGGTCTGAGAGAGTAGTGACTAGCGCTAGGGATCACGTCTACGACATGAGACAGCTCGAAAATTTCAATTATATTGATGAAAATGGCAAAGATCAAGGCATAAACAGTACGTTAAACCAATAATACTAATATTTTGAGAAATCTGTACAATTTTATCACTGCTTGATTATTCACCAACACTTTAATCAGGTTATAAAACACTTATCTGACGTAGTCTAACGCAGGATTTTTGGGATTAATATTTATAGTTCGTCATAAAGTTAAAGAGATTATTGAACTAATTCAAGACGATGAAAGAATGAGATCCGAACGAAAAAGAGCAAAGAAAAACCGTGATAAATATACAGGGGTGTCATCTGATAAATTTCGTGATTCGCAGTACAGTAAGTGATATATTTGTTGTTATATTTTGGATATTGTTGCATACTGAATTTACAATACTGTAGTCTGTTATCTGTTATGTCGTTTTTAATTAATAAATGCCCCATTCTGCTGATGATGCTTTCTTTGCCTACCATCTCTTGCCTACTGCATGATAAATGTTTAAACACTGTAAGTTATATTGCACTTCTGTCATACACTCACTCACTCGCAAACTGGAAGCCTTTTATAATACGTGTAAGGTCTACAATATACCAGCACATACAAGACTGACCCACTTTACTATTGAATTACAGGCTGACCTCCAACCTTGCTTTAAAAGCGCTGTTCCTTCTGTTTCTACATGATATTCTTTGTTGAAGATCGCTTCTGTTTTAAAAGATTTGCAACCTATTAAAAGCAATAAGCATGTCGTCCTTGTCACTTCAATTAAGATGTTCTAGATAAATCCCTTTCTTTGTTGTGTATTCTCTACTAAAGTTGTTTAATTGCAAATTTTTATCCATACGTTGTTGCACGTAGCATTTAGTACTAAATACAAAAAACAAGACAATCTGGGGGTGAGTGGAGCTGTGAAATTGTTGTTTATATGTTTATGGTTGGTCTTTCTTATTGTTTGGTTTTCGTTTTACATGACACGTAGTGAAATTTTTAGATTTTTCATTAGCATATTTTTCATAACCGTTTTGCTCCTTTTATTTTTCAGGTGATCGATATGATGCAGAAACTTGCCAACAGGATTCATTTGATGAGTTTAATAGCAAAACGACAAAAAAGAGTAAATATCGAGAATGGAGAGAAAGAACTGGCTCATTTGGTGCTGAATTTAGAGACAGGTTAGTCTGTGAAACTGTCAAAGAATTATTATTGAATTGATTTATTCAAACTTTGATCTTAAATTTTTTTGAAAAGTGCTCTATTACCCTTTACTAACTGAACCTCCTTTATGTGGACACCATTTATTATCATGGACACTTTTATGGTGATTTGTTGAAATCATTCATCAATCAGAGCATTGCCCTTCTGCTGGGATTAGCTACTTTGAATAAGTTTTCTATTGAAGCAATGTGGCATTTTAAAATCCTTTTGAAGTCAGATTGACTAAATAGCTAATATTGTCTAAATTTGAAATTGGTTTTGAAAATTAGTTTGATGGTAGCTATAGTTAAGCAAGGGTTTTGGTTTGAAATTTCTAGTGAAGAAGAAGGAGAAGAAGCATCGGAAGAAAAAGAAAAGGAAAGTCTTGATGGACAAAATGGGGAGACAACCACAAATAGAAGTATATTTAAGTCCTCGCCTATCAGGAAATTAGATTTAGGAGCAGCAGCACATTATAGAGGGATTGCAACTGAAAATTCTGCTATGCCAGAAAATCCGACCATAAGTAGTACAACATCACCTTCTTCAAAATCTCAGAATTCAACTTCTAAGGATTTTTTTGACTTCTTTGCAAACTCATCACAGTCAACACAGTCTCCTACTGCATCAAATAGTAGTGCTAGTAATGCTATCCCTGCCCCAGCATCAGACCCTTTTTCATCATTGCAATCATCGTCAGCTGCAGGAGGTAGTGACAGTGGATTTGCTGACTTCAGTCAAGGTAAATAAGAATTTAAAACATTTTTTCTTGTGTAGCCGTACAGAGTCTTTATTGACATTTTCTTTAGCTTCCTGAACCTCAAGGAAAGACTGTAGACTTGAAGACTAGTAATGTTGCAGTTTTCGTTTGACTGTGAAAAGCCCGCTGCACTGAATTGGTCTTGAAACTGCAATGCATATGCGCAGCACTGTTTAAGTATGCCAGACCAACACATTTCGTGAGGAAAAAAATAATCCAATTAAAGTCTTAGAAAACATCACAGTCTTGGCAAGGAGCACTTACAGCACCAACTTTTTCAAAGTCACATGAAAATTGCTCTATTGTTTTTACATCTTCCTAATTTTCTTTTAATCCAAATTCAAAAACACTGTCTTACTTATTTTTACAACTTCTCTTTTTTTAGTGTCCACTTCTCCTGGTTTTGGTGACTTCCACTCTGCAAATTCAGCACCTCAACCAAATAATGTAACAGATGATGATTTCTTTACAGAGTTTCAATCCAGTGAATTTCCACAAAGTGTAAGTATATGAGTAGCAATATGAAAATAAAAAAATGTGTGGATGAAACAAAAAAGTAGTACATATATGATAATTGTAAATACAGTAGAATAAATATAGACTTTATCGATTACGTTGTTGTGAACATGATACATTGCTAATAAAAACAAATTTTCCTTCAGTCAACAGTTACTCCATCTTCAATCTCTTCATCATCACAGCCAGTACAACAATCAGCACCATCTGCAGAGCTCATGGGACTCTCCCTAAATCAGTCACCCTTGTCTACAACTAATGGATTACCATTTCCAGCACCAATGGGAGTGCAAACATCTATGGGAATGCCTGCAGCTATGCCAATGGCAATGCCTTCTAATCAAATGAACATGCCTATGTCATCGATGGGGACAGCACAAACGGGAATGACGCCAAGTCAGCCAGCGTTTATGGGTGGTGGTATGATGCAACCACAAATGACTCCACAAGGGATGCAGCAGCCTCAGATTATGCCACAGTCTTCATTTACTAGTGCTAATGCTGGTGTTATGATAAATACTGCTTCCTCAACAAGTAATACATCATTTGAAAAGCCTGTAAGTGAGATGAATCATCAAATTTGAATTAGCTTCTTATTGATAGACCAAAAACTTCAATATTATACTTATGTCTTTGTCATTCATTCAGTCTCAGAAAAATAATTGATAAACTCTTTGTCCCTTTATAGTACAACACATTTATTTATGCTGTTCTGTATTTCATATCAGAAACCCAGTACATCACAATCAAAAGCAACAACATGGTCTAACAGTCAAGTGGATATAAGCTTGGACAGTTTAATTCCTACATTGAAGAACGACAAACCACAACAGCCAAGCATGAACCAGTTATACTCCCAACAAAAACCACAAATGCCTTACAACTCACCACAACAACAAGGCGCCTTCAACATGGGTGCACCTCAAATGGCAAACATGGGACAAATGAACTATATGTATCAACCTACCGGTATGGGTATGATGTCAAATCAAGGAAGCACGAGTCCTAGAATGATGCCAGGACCCATGAGAATGGCAGGCGCACCTGCAATGATGGGTGCGCAACCCATGGGCACAATGCCCATGAATTCATCTCAAGGATTTGCTAACAGTAATTCATTCCCAAGTTACAAAGGAATTAGTTGAGTTAAGATCTTTTTTTATAATAGTTTTTTTATTTTCAATATATTGTGAATATATTTGGAGCCTTTGTGTTAATTCTTACATGGTAAATTGAACCAATTTTGCAATAATAAGTATTAGGCATGGGCGCACAAAGTGTGCATCTTATCTCACTAGGGTTGACTTGTTATCTAGAGGATCAATAATGAAGAACACTGAAGCTGATATGTACAAAGATATTTAGAGAATGATTGTAGAGAATGATTGTATTAAGCTAAAAAAAACAAAAAAACTAGAAATTATTTCTTGCATCACAAAATTATTGTGCCACTTAATTACAGTACTTACCACTTCTAAATGTGACACTCAACTTTGTTGAATGGATATTCTTCATAATTCAGAACTTAAATAAGTGTTTCCAAAATGTACACCCCAATGCAGACAGGTTTAAGTATTACCTTACTCGCAGGCTAGAGGACAGGATACTGAAGACAATAAGTTTGGGAGTGCAACGTCAACAAAATGGGATAAGGGGTAGGCCTCAAGGTTGTAATATTTTTCTCTTTTTTACATTTGACGGGTCAGGGATGTCTACTTTTGGAAACACTAATAAAATTCATAACTTAATTTCTTTAATGATTTTACTGATCACATTAAAAAGTGTCAGTGCCATAGGAAACACACTTGAGATAAAATTAAGATATGTAAATAAATCAAAGTAATGTTTATCAAAAGATTGTAGTTTGAGACTGATGGTTTGCCATCCCTGGGAAACCAGGGTAAAAATTCTTTCGCTCGAATTCTACCTCTGGCTTCCCGAGAATGATGGTTTTGCAAATTGATACTAAGAAATAGAAAACTTGTAATATATTGAGACATGTAGAGTTAAATTCTATTTCCTAACAAATTTGTGATTCTTGCATTCATAGTAATGACAAAAATTTTGATATGCAATTTTCCTTCATTTCATTTTAGTCGTATGAGCCATACACTATCAAAGCCTCAAACCACAAAATTGGAAAGCAATATTTGATTTGGTTTAACTTTATTTGAATGTTAACCACTATTTTCATGCCAAATTCAAAAACCTTTGAATACATACAAACCTTTGACTAAGACACAAGCCTCTATTATATGACAGATCAAAAAATTGCATGTCTACAAATTTGAATTCTTGTATCAGCCTAGTTTTGTTTAGAACATTAAAAAGTTGTCTTTTGCAAGAAATGGCAGCTGAATGATTTTAATGGGTACTATTTGATTGTATGGAGAGTAAATTCTTGTGCAATGTTTGCAGTGTCACAACCAAGTACTTGCTGTGAGCTGTCCACATTCATAGGAAAACTGCTTTAAAAAACCTCTACCTTGGGCATAATGTTTTCCTATTTTGGGCCATGCGTCTTTTTCTAGATACTACTCGAGAATAGCAAGAGGTCTGAAATGGTTAAACATTACTCCCAAGGTAGAGTTACGTTAACATTAGAGATAACAACACAGGGATGTCTTGAAAGGGTATACTTGAGTTGAATGATCGATCTTAACGATCTGGATCAAAATGACCATGGATTGATCTGAAGGGAAATGTAAGTTTGTTATGAGATGTTATGCACATTTAGCTCCATGTGTCCATATCATAATAGTGCAATAGGCATCTTGCATGATGGCATCATTTTAAAACCACTACCAAAATGATACAAAAAATTAATTTCTTTATTCAAATTTATATTTCCTCATTGGAATAATAAAAAGATTGGCGTTAATTATCTGAACAAAAAAAAGTGTGTGAGGGATATTTTGGGAGTGGGGAACTGTTGCTGAGTGTAGTGTATTTTGCATTTCAAAAGACTAATTTACCATTAATACAATATTGCACAATTTAATTATTTATTGTAGTGTTGCATGATTGTGTGTAATTAACATCGTGGGTAATACTTATCATTACAAACAGGTATTATGCAATACATACATTCAAAATGTTACCTAATTTGCTGTTTTGGACGTGCAATAATAATCAACATTGATAAAGCATTGTTCGCCACTAAAGGTTAACAGCTAAGAACTAGTTTGTATCTTACGAGAATGTGTATTGGTCGGTTCAAAGTTCATTCTAACTTTCAAAAATTTTTTTATAAAAACATGCTCACTTCATACCTGCTAATTACATTTTCATTATTGAGTATGGATTAGTTTGGACAGTTTTCCAAAACTGGTTATATAATTATTGCACTATGCTGTGGTCGCTGAATACTAATTAGGGTAATAAAACATTGAACTTGGAAATAAATCTTGGCTAAAATAAATTCAGTTTCATATGGTTTCCCATTTCAGATCAATGTCTCATTCCTTTGTGTATTATGATATTTATATGCAGGTGCAACTAAAATGAAAAATCTCAAGAAAATGTACATGTACTCTGAATTGGGAAAAATTTACAACCAAATAAATGGGGTCTCTTAGACATACGAAGTCCTTGTATTGATCAAGAACAACTTCAATTTATACATTTTAAACCTGGGCAGTCATTATGATAATGTTTCCCATTTAAAACCATGACATTAATATATCTTCAGCCAAGACATGATACTCATACTAGTGATCTGAGGGGTCACAAGTGAAAACCATTTTTACCCAAATGTAAATTTCCTTGCTTTCTGATTGGGCAAGAGCCATAGTAAATTGAAAGCCCGAATTACGCCAACAAATTACATAGACAATGCTAGAGCACACTTGAAACTATTTTCCTTCCAAATTTTTTCTGTTTTTGTGGTAAAAAAATTCCAATGGTTTAGCATGGTTTGTCCTCTTATTTACTAGGATATACATTCAATAATGGTTTAAAATGTTAATGCCTGAGTAAAACAAAATATGTCTATTTCCAGGTGCTGTACATTTATCACTCCCACAGCTAGTCTCTGCTAAACAAATGAATGGTTTTTTAAAATCTGACTTTGTTTCTTGTAACAAATGTATACCAGGTAATGTTTTTCTCTTATACTATGGATGAGGTGTTATGGCTTTGGAATCACTGTTATATGCATAGCATTTTTACTTTTATCATTGTATGATCTTCTAATTATGTCGACAGCTTCAGCATGAGTCACATCTCTCATGCTTGTACCATCCACAGATATAATTTCATCACCACTCTGAAGTGAGAAATTATTAGAGATACATTATTTTTACATACTTTTAAGAGCATACACTGAAAATAATGAGTGATTATTATACACTTAGAAATGCTTGTTAATTTTGTTGAACACATATACTTATTTCAATAAAGTTATTCACCAAAAATCTAGAAAGCTGTGATCGCTGAGAATCATGGGAAATATTTCATATTCAACAAGTTAAGCTTTTGACACAAACTGTAGCAGTTAAGGATGCTCATAGGAGAACTTGTAACTGGTAAAAGATCTCAAGTCCATCAACAGTTTTCAAGCGGATGAAACATGTAAAATGTATCTACCCATAATCCTTGTGGGTCTCAGCTTTGTAGCTTTTTCAGATGACTAACTTTATTGAAATAAGTGTATACATGCACAAAGACAAGTCAATGTGGGTTGGGGGTACTCTTGCCCATTTAGGGTGGGAATGTGATGTCGAGCCCTCTGAACCCTGTATCTGTTCCAGACTAAATCGCTGAAATCAATGATTTATGACTAAATCCATGTCTAGCATGACACTCATGGCTGATGATACTAACTTACATATGAATGCAATGATGACATAAGCAATGATAAAGGATATTATATTTAGATGTTTTACCTTTAGTCTTCCATCATCATGTGCTGCTCCACCAGGAAATATCTTTTCAACTCTTATTTCTGGCTGTGCCTTTGATCCTTTGCCACCAGATATACTGATGCCTGAAAACAAGATGAAAAAAAATGAATAAAATAATTGATGGATGGAGGGGAGGGATAAATTGATGGATGGATGCCTAAAAACAAGATTGAAAAATGAACGAAAGAATTATTGGATGTATGGATGAATGAATTGATTGCTAGATAAATGAATAGATAAGTGAATGAATGGGATGGTTGCAAGTGGATGGAACACAATAGACAGATGGAAAGAGAAGATAATCAAAGTCCTAGGTTACCTAAGCTTGTTCGGTTCTTTGGCAAGAGGATCAAACTCTCAGATCCTGAAGTGAATGCAGTAGAAGTTGAAGGAACGGCAACAAAAGCTGACTGACTTCCACCCATTGGTACGTTGTCGTCATCATCATCATCATTATACTCAACAGCCACTCTGTCTGGCACTAAGAGAGTATTAGAGCTAGGCTTTGTTTCCATGGGAACCTCTAGTTCATTATCGTCATTATTACTTGAATAACAGGTACACTGAGTGTCATAGGAGTTGGATTATAAACGTTTTCTACTGGAGGCATGCCAGTGTCTTTAACTGGAACCATCTCAATGGCATCAGGAGTGGTTGACTGAACAGCATAGTAATCTGATGTGCCGATACGTGCCTGACGATCAAGGATGTTACCACCAAGCCATTGTCGTCTGACGGCTTTTGCCTGTTCTTCCCTTTCCCTTTTCATTTTTTCCAATTCTTCTTTACTCCTTATTTGAAATCCACCTCTGCTATCTGTAATTTAAATATTATTATAACATTTTCGAAAGAAACTTTATTCAAAGATAAGAAGACAAAACTAGGTGCACCCATGTGCACTTTCAGTATGCATCCACATGCCCTATACTGTCATCATCAATACAGCTGTCTGGAAACCAGTGTATGTTTTGCTAGTGCTTCTTGGCCAAAAAATATAAAGGAGATGTGAGCTGAAACAGGAAACTCAGAAACAATTACCAAGCCCCAGATGTGAATTGAACCCATAGCCCTCCCTTTTCTTTATAAATCTTTATAATACTAGAAGTGTCTTGTGCTAGTAGATGAGATTTCAATTTGTTATAAAAACTCAATTTTCAGGTCAAACATCAAGATTTGTAGCTCAGAATTATGATTGTTGCATCTAGGAGATGAATATTGGGGACTGTATTCTTGGCAATATTTATTTAACAGTCTGTGTTGAATGAACCTTTACAAGACTAGCAAAAACCTTTCCCCCCCCCCCTCAATTATTGTTATTATGAACAAAGTAAGACAATACCTTGAATGACAGAAATAAGCTGACGTTTGGGTTTTTCTACTTCTGTTGGCAAAATTGATGGTGAACCTGGTAAAAACAATCTCCAAATTATTTACAGTTACTCCTAAATGAAGAATATCAATTATATGGTTACCATAAATAAAAAGTGCTCACTGCAAAAAGGATTCATGAGCATTTTATTAATAATAGATTAATAATGATTAATACCAACCTGGTACAAACATGCTCAGATATTCTAAAGCATCCTTTTCACGTGCCGAAACCATGGCATCAAAACGGCCAAGGTCATATGAAGAGATTAGAGTTCTGTAGTATACGAATGGAATAGTTGAGCTTGAGTTATATTTGCGAGAAAATTAAAAGAATTGAGGTTCAAAGGTGTTTATTTACCACAAAATACATAAATTACAATGAAAAAATAATGAAAAGGTGGAGCGTGCAAGAGAGAAAACCCAAGAGGGTTAAACAAGGTACTCTTGCACCCAGGACAAATTAACAAATAGATAGTATGAAGAGTGGAGATTGCATAAACCAATCAAGCTCTATTAATAAAAGATGTTATCAATTTAAAAAAAAATGTTTTCAATATTGATACATAAATACATACTGTATTACAAGTTTACAATTTAGCTGACAGTTTTTCTATCTCACCTGATATCTCTGAGTAAGAGAGCTTTCTCTGGTTTATCTAGTATGGATAATAGATTTTGGACCAGTGTTTCAACATCTGAGTCATCCATATACTGAAATGAGAAATTTAATAGATGATGATGATAGTGGTGGTGTTGATACATCACAATGGTGATGGTGATACTGATCATTATACATGATGATAATGAACTCATGCCTGATTGGACTGTAGATGATGGCTAGTGAACACTAGCATGGACTACGTCGTTGTTTCTAATGAAGCAAGTTATCATAGAATAATTATAAGTTGAACACCGTACGGTGTTCAACTTATAATTCTACGATAACCTGATTGGACTGATGGTAATGACAGTGATAATTCTACGATGCTGATGATTATTAACATGGTCATGACCCTGCTAATAATGAGAAATCTAAACAAAATTAGAGATAACATAGTGATGCTGTAAAAATGATAATTATGATGACGATTGAAGATGAGTATGATGATTTGTGCCATTGAAATTATTCCAATGACACAGTAAAAATATTCCATGTACAAGATTGTGAATACTGACATTCCATGATTTGCATAGGCTCAGATTTCCATGCAGCCATTGGGTAAGAATATTGTGGACACATACAAATTAAGCCCTGATGGCTGGAAATCTAAGCCTATAATTTGTGGTGTATACTCACATTTTTAATGTGCTTGATAAGTACATGGTATTCATCCACAACAAGGATCTTTTTGGCTCGTTCCTCCACATATAATAACAGTTGCTGTTTACTTGGACCACCTAAAATAAAATAGAAACAGTTGATTACCAAATCCAATATTATGTCTTCAAATAGTATGCATGATAAAACATATTCTCCTTTTAGTGAAAAGTAGATAGAGTTAAAAAAGTTTAGTAAATTAAAACAAACAATTTAATCAATGTATGGAGTCAACACATACCTCCTTTCTGCTCCATCTTGGGTTTACTCTTTTTCCTAAAGCTCAGTTTAGATTTAATCTTGTCTCCATGCTTCTGCAAGAAGGACTTGGATTTCTTCACCTTTCGTTTAGTTTCATCTTGCAATATTGCCTCGCTATCACTTGCTGTAGCCTGAATATTGATGTTCTCAGCAGTACAAGCACCACTGTGGCCAGCAGCCAAGTATTTCCTTTCCAAGTCTTCTCTACTATTGGTGCTATCGATAGAGTATGAACTTGAGTGTACAGATTGCCTCTTTTCTGTGTCTGCACTACTTGATGAACATGTTGTCGCTACACTTTTAGAACTCTGTTTCCTCTCAAGCGTTTCCTTGGCTTCTTGCTGTACATCTCTTACAGGAACTTCATCAAGTGTTTGGGTATCTGAGTCTATTTTTGCCACTGGGGTCTGGACTCCAAATTCCCTTAGTTCAGGTTTGGGGCTTTCCATTCGAATGTTATTGTTTTCGTAATCTGGGAATTGAGTGCTTGAATTACTGAGTTCCAAAGGTGACACTGGAGAGCTGGGTGATGACAGAGATCTCGTATAATTCTCTTTTCCTTCTGTAAATGAATATTTCAAACAAAAGACATTGGAAAATGTTAATTATAAAATAACTGTTATGAATATCGATGTTCTGATTGGTTGGGAGCACATGCTTTATGAGAGCTCATTTCTTTTATAATTTATATTTTATAAAAGAAATGAAAAACTTGCTTGCTCTGCTGTGTGGAGTTATAAAGCACTTGGGGATTGGCAAACAATCGAGAAGTGTCAAGAAGCACTCCGCTACATGTTGTGCTTTTCCTAACACTTCTCTTGTGTTTTGCCGACCCCTGCATGCTTTTTAACTGCACACAGCACGCTCGTATGTTTTCTATTTCTTCATTGGTTTTTATATTAGGAAAGTATTATAATAGTGCATTGCTGTGCAGTCGCAGATGAGCTCAATTAGATACAGTGTACTAATGATAGCTGCATCTTGCAATCTACAAGTCAGCTTTGTGCATACCTCTAGCTATTGTGCCATCAGGATAGATCCAACTTATTTCAGATGTATAATGCTTTGCTTCAGGTAATTTACCAACAGCCTATGAGAGAAAACATTGGAATATTATTATTATCAGATAATATACAAAGAATAAACTAAAGATAATATTCTAGAGTTAACAAATGACAAATGAGACAAGGTCTATGCTCAATCATACAATCTATTACCATAATAATGTTGTCCCACCCCCTCCTCCCCCCCTACCCTACAAGATAAAAACATCAAGGGACATTTCATTGACTTACAGTACCTTTAGTGTGACGATAATATGTGCATGACTCTTAATGAAATCCACTGCTTCTTTATGCTTGACATTTTCAAAACTTTTTCCATTCACATCAAGAATTTGATCTCCAACTCTGAACCCTGATTGTTCAGCTAATGAACCAGGATCAACCCTAAACAACATTTACATTAAAATGTCAGCTTATTCCTCTCAGCTCATCTCTCCATGGTTTACTGAGAGGAAAGGCTGACATTTGGGAAGCATGGGTGGAACAGTGGTGAGACATGATTTGATTCTTGGACTAGTTGTATGTGAGTAGAGTTGTTTTTTGGTTCTCTCTTATGGTTCTCTCCTGTGCTTCCACATTTTTTCCTGGGTCTCAGGTTTTCCTCTGCAAAAATCAACTTCTAAATTCTAGTCCCATCTAATAGGGCATAGATGAAAATTACTGTGAGTAATTCTAGTTACCCTACCAAATTGTGTAGTTTTTTGTTTGTAGCTTTTCATATCCCTGCTCTATATTGGAAGGGGAGGGATTGAGTGGTTTTCAAATAATATTTACAGGGGTATAGGATAGGGTATGAATTGAACCCCACCAATGCAGCAAAGGTGTGGGTGCTGTTATAAACAGTGCTGGCACGTCTCATCACCATGTAGTTCAAGCCTGTTGTGGCAAGATCAATGGATGGTTGATAACATAATATTATCATATGACCCATAGTTGCCCGGGTGCATGCTTTAAGAAAAACCTTCGGGAAAATGGAGTGAGCAGGGCTGTATGACTCTGAGTGCGCAGGGTTGTACAGCATCACTTCAAGTCAAATTTTTTCCTGTACGGCCCTCCCATTCAGTCAATAAGTATATAATAAATATTTTATGCATATCCTTACCCTGAAACATATATTCCCAAACCATACTCAGCTCCACCCCTCAAGTTGAATCCAATAAATCCAGTTGGAGTTGACTCGACTGCTAGGTTAACTCTGCGTTCATCATCACTGTTCAGTAAGTGTGAGTTGGGTTGCAATGTAATGCTGTTGTGGCTGCCTACACTGCTGGTGCTGCTATTCTGTCAAATGTATAAAAAATATATAATGCATTGGCATTACAAACAAAGTAAATGAAAAAACACCAATATATCTTTTATTCATTTTAGAGATATTCTTGAAGGACTAACCTGTATACTGCCATTACCATCTGGGGAAGCTCCTCCATTACTTTCACTCCTAAAATATACAATAATGAATTATAAATAAATAAACATAACATAATAATAAAAATATTAAATTCTTTGGATGATAAAGGTTAACATTGAGATACCTGAATTTGTTGTATGGAAAATATATTATTAATAAGAATAGGTGTAAAAAGTGGTAAATGAGGGAGTTAAGTAGGTTAATAAATTATGATACAACATTTTAGTTTCCATGGCAACCTCATTTGTACACCTTTGCACAGCACTGTTCAATTGTTACCAGTGCTGTCTACAGACATTCCCGTTACTCCTGTTACACAATAATCTTTATTGGGTTAACAGTGCATATATATTTTTGGACATTTTGATATAAAAATAGAACCATACAAAGATAATTATTACGATATAGACTACAGATAAACAGAAAACACAGACAACAATAAAAATCCATGGCAACATTGACAAGAGATAAAAAAACAGTAAGTGCAACACAATTAATTAACAAAGTATGAGGTAAAGTCCAATGTTTCAAATGCAATTCAGCAGAACATACGCCTAGTGTACACATACATAATATAATATTCACATATGATAAATGGTATGGAATATGGAATCTAAAAATAATTAATTACTATTGTCAATAAGATTATATTAGAAAAATATTTCACAAGTAAGAATGAAATATATGTTGACAGTTTCTGAAAGGTAAAAAATTTTTGCAAAAATGTATTTGGTGATTTCACTATATGAAAAATCAAATCTTTGTAAGCTCCAAGCCCTAAAATCTGGAACATATGTTATATGATGACTATAAAACAGCCCTTTTCTCATTATGATACTATTATATGTACTCATATTCTTTATAAAAGCTATGTTTACAAAGGAATGACAAGTTGCCAACAATTCATGGATTGTTTTGTGACTTAAACGAAGATTTACTTTCAAAGTATGACCCAGTGTTCACATCCCAAATTCATCTCAATAAATTTGATTTATAACAGTTGAAAGAATCTTAAAATACATTTTCCATCAGCCATTTCTCACTAAAAATTCTTCCAGAAAGTCTTAGAGATTGAGATATGCAATATTTATGTCAACTCATGCATAGTAATACTATCTAAGGGGAACTTGAATTTTTAATTCGAAAAATTATTTTAATCTACAACAAGAAATTTTGGTAGTTTTACCTCTTAATATGTTCTTGAATTAGATTAATTATTAGGTATTTTTAGTAATTTTTTAAAAAGATATGTAAATGACGTTACTTTAAAATCAAATTTCTTTATATAGTTAGGTTGATCATGAAGTGTTTTGTTCAATGAAACTTTTGAAAAAAAAAAATTATTTGTGTAGAAAGAAATATGGTAAATTAGCTTGAAGATGTTTATGTCTAAGAAACCTTCTAATATCTAGTGATTACATGTAAGAGGTCATGTTAATTAAGTGCAGTCATTTCCCTCGAGACTGCAAGCATTTAATGCAGCTTACAAACAGATCAACTTGGAATAAACCTTTCTGTAAACCTTTCTATAAAACGAAAAGCTTGGTAATTTTCAATTGAAACCAATTATATGTCGTATTAAGAGACATTAATTTCTGTAGATTCCAAGCAAAAAATTTGAACCTATCTTATTTCACACTTCGAGCTCCAAAAAAGGGGTTCTCACACTTAAAATAATGCAAGATCCAAAAATCACTCAATTCTTTCGTAAACCTTGTGAGAAATGTAAAACCTAAAACATTAGTAGGGGAGATCAAAGTATTGAGGTATTCTCGAACTGAGTTTAGGGAACGCGGCACTCGAGTGTCTAATATGGCACGAAGCGTGTTTATTGTTTACTTGGGGTAAAATATTATTTAGTGAAGGTATGTGGTTAATAGTATAAGTCAGAGGATAAGTCAATGGGTATAAGTTATATGGCGCAATATATAAACTATTAATTTGGATTAATATCATAAGTGTTCTAAGATCCCAATCTAACGGGATTCTAGAATATGCATCGAGTAAACATTGGAAACAATTGGTATCCAAGAACGCGGTAACCCATGAATGATTTTACAGATGTGTTATATCTTACCATGGATTCTTCCTCGACATGCCTTCACCCAAATCCGGCATTTTCCCTTGAGACTTCACCACCATTTTAATCTTCTTTAATGAAGATAACAAGTTAACAGCTGAACTTAGAGCTATGTGTTCAAAACTGATTCCGTTTACTTCTATTATAATATCTCCTACAGACAATCCTTGCTTCTCTGCTAACGATCTTGAGTCGACTTCAGAAACGTAAACATAGGTACCCCGCTCTCTTCCACCTTGAATACTAAACCCCAAAACTTGTTCCGCCGAAGTTTTTGCCAATGTTATGACTTTAAAAGACCTTGGACTCCCTCCAGGAGATATTCGTCCATTCTGTTGGCGTTCTTTTAATTGTCCATTCAAGTTTTGAGTCTTTCTGTCCGGTGAGATTTGATTTGTAGGTCGGTAAGGATGAGCCATTTTGTTATATGGAGCCAGACTATCAAAACGGCTCAGTTGAGCCAAAGGAATGAGATTTCTAATGTCTGCGAGTAAGTCGAGCTTTCGAGGAGTGTCCAAGCATGATTTCAAGGCTTGAATTAACTTGTCTACTGACAAGTGAGCTTGGTATTCTTTCATAATGTCATGAAGGTAGTCACGGTCGTTGTCGGTCAGAAATCGTTGTGCATTTCGCTGAAACTCGTGAATGTGTTTTTTTCTTTCTGCTTCGTTCGCTAGCAGACATTTTGTACTCTTCTTCAACCCAAATACAGCCTTTTATCCCTTATGTTATCCAGCTATCTTTATCATAAACACAAAATCTACATGAATTACAAAAGTCATCGTTGATCTTGAAGTCCTGATCACTCGTACAAAAGCGTCACTAGCTTACGCTAATTTATGCATACTCTAATTTCATTTGCATAATTTGCGAACCTCTGTTGTCAGTGTTCATAAGTTTAAAACCATTTAGTAACATGGATTCCCCCCCTCTTCATAGGCATTATTTGTTCGAATATCTTTGCATAGATTGAAAGATTTAGAGGATAAGAAAATGACCAAAATCTTTATCGTTCCAGGTTACTTGTAACAGTGCACTTGAATAGCACATTTATGGATAGCTGAAAGCCCCCTTTTGCAGTCCCAGTGATCAGGAACAATATCCATTATAGGAACACTTGCATTGACTACAATTACCAGAATCCTTTGCAAACGTTTAAATTAATTTAATTAGCACCACTTGTCCTACTTCAGGTGCATACCACATGAAAAAATTAACAAAATTGTACAAATTTGTGCAATTTTTGTAGATCTATGGGTTTTTTTTAATTTAGTGCACAGTTTTTCAGATATATGGTATACACTCTATTCTCATGAGGGTACACAAATGTGAAAAAGAAAAAAATTTCATGGCATTTTAGTAGTTGTAACGAAAAGATGTCATCATGCAAAAGTCCTAATATGAAAACCTTTCAGGAAAATTTTCCTAATGCCGAAAATACCTTACGAGCATATAGAGATTGACACTGTTAAGAGCTTGATATTGTTTTTGTTCATGAGATACCATATAGTATAGTGCAAACAAGCAAGTTCGCAAGCCAGTGATTATTACTCTGAATGACAAAATTTACAATTTCCAGTTAACTTTAAACTGATATCGTATCCTTTTACTTGATATGGTTTTTATTCACAGCTTTATCACACTGATATTGACCCTAGAAGTGATATTTAAAGGATCAAGTGATGTTGCTGATGATCTAACAGTATACAATAAAATAAAAAACTGCAAAACGATGAGTAACGACTAATCCCTTTTTATTTAAAACTGTTGCTTTTTATAACGAACAAAAAACCATTGATTCACTTAGAGTACTGTTATTATTAGTACCTATATTTATTATTACCTTCAGGTCATCAATCAATTATTTTACCAAAAATATTATCTCATATTAATTTTCTAACTGGTGTACCAGTATCAAAGGCAAATATCTGCATTAAATTTCATAGATCAGGGCAAGAAATAGGAGTCTGCTGGTTGGCAAAATTATATTGAAGATGGATGAAAATAATTTGAAAGTGTCAACTGGAATGTAAAAAATAAAAAATAAAACTTGACTATTACTTCTAGCCCTGAAGAATGAAAAATAATTTATTGTTTCAGGTTTGTATAATATTTTGTTAGTTTATATCTGATACCTTAACTGTACATGAAGAATGTACTTTATTTAAGGTTAAATAATGTTCCATATGCTTGTTTGGAGTTTAAGAACTCAACTAAGTAAAAAAAGTAAAGTCTTGTGATTATAAAACGTTTTTTGGTCTTGTTGTCTTGTATACGCTAAGAGTGTGTTTTCACATCACTGGTGAGGCAACATTAGTACTTCAAACCAGATCTGTAAATTTCATCATCATCATTCATCATCATCATCATCAAAGCTTCAAACACATTGCATCTTGCAATCTGCTGAATGCTTTTGCTGTTGTTGTTGGTAGTTGTTGTTGTACATTGTAAATGTTGTGATTGTCCTTTCTGCAATTGCTGCTGGTGGTATTTCCGTTGCTTAGTCTACTTGTTGATGCTTGCTTTTAGTCGTAGTTGCTTAATACTTCTGTAATATTTCCAGTTTTGTTTAAAGTATTCTTGTACTGTCATTTGTATGCATACACTTTAAGTGTGTTTTCACATCATCGGTGATGCAAATAAATACTTCGAACCAAACCTGTGAATATCATCATCATCATTTTTATCATCATCATCATAACTTCAAGCTTGTTGCATATGCTGCAATATGCTGAAGGTTTGTTGTTGTTGTTGCTTTGGTTGTTGTTGCTGCTTTGGTTGTTGTTGTTTTGGCTGTAGTTGTTTGTCATAGTTGTCTAAGTAACTGTGTTTTTCACACTGACAGTGTGAATTCTGTCATCAATCTTCATCATCATCATCATAACTTCAAGCTTGTTGCACTATGCTGCAATCTGTTGAAGGTTGTTGTTGTTGCTGCTGCTGCATGTTGTTGCTGCTGTTGTCTTGTTGTTCAGTCAAAATTGTTGCTGTAGTTGCTCGTTGTAGTTGCCATGTACAAGAGGATTTTTCCCTCTCACATTATCGGCAAGGTAAATCAGTACTTTAAACCGAGTCTGTGAATATCTTCTTCTTAATCATCAACTTCATAACTTCAAGCTTGTCGCATATCCTGCAATCTGTTGAACGTTGTTGCTGCTGTTGCATATTGCTGTTGCTGTAGTTGCTTGTTATAGTCATTTTGTCATGTAAACCTAAGTGCTTTCCACACCAATTTATAAACTTATCATGTAGATAATTGTTTCCATTTCACCAATAAAGCAAAATTTATCTAGTGCAAAAGGTTCACCCTCCTCCTCCACACAGTAATGAAGTTGATGTGCCATTGCTGCTGTTGATTCATTGTTGCTGTTATTGCCTTTTTTTCTTGATGATCGATGTTGTTGCTTTCTTGTTTTTGAAGGTGGTGGTCATGGTTGATGTGATTATTGTATCTGCAACAATTTATTGCTTCTGTGGAGGCCGCTGTTGCTCCTGATATCTGGTTGTTATTGTCATCGTTGTAGTCTATCCTGTGGGGTGTGGTAATGGATTTTTCTATGGCCTCTTGTAGTGTCATTATGTTCATTGTACAGTATTGGGTTTGTCACTTGAATGGTGAGGCAATATTTACTTCAAACCAACCAAGTGATTTTCTTCTTCTTCTTTCTTCTTCTTCCTCATCATGTGGATGAGTTTTTCATATGTAGTCATGTGAATGTCTGTTATTATGTTAGTCTTGTTTGTTGTGTATTTAATGTTAATATTCTTGTAAAACCATCATAAGTGACAGCTTTATAATACTTCCTCGGCATCTGAGTGGTATATCCCTCATCTGTGTTTGCAGTATATACTTGTATTGGTAATTGCTGCTCTTCACAGTTTGACCTGTGCATCAGGTTTCTTGTTATTCCCATATAGTCTAAAAGTGGTTTGGATTCTAGTCCTGTTATAGCTTATCAGTCTTTGTCATGTGCCAAATGTTACGTACACGTAGAAGTAGCCAAGTCTTGATGGAAAGGAGAGTCCAACCATACGTTTCTTTCTTTCTTTCACTTGTTTTGAAGCAGAGTTTGTAAATTTTTTGGTAGTCAATATTAACTGTCATCATTTTTGAGTTTTGTACTTTTGAGTTTTCAATATCTTTTTTCAATAATTTTTTGTCATGTTTTTCTAAGCTAAAAGTCAATTTCTCTATGAAACTGGTACACCAAAATATCAAAATAATAATTTCTCCTAAGTGAGAAGGAAAATAAAAGAGTACATTAAATCATACTAAACTTTAGCAAATGGAGTGCAACTCTTAACAAACAAACAAAACAAACCCAACAAAATAAAACGTTAAATGTTAACAAAACAAAAGAAAGAAAAAAGTCCTTTTAGAATCTTGATGGCTTATATCGCCAATGACAGCTGTACTGGTTCAATGTCGCCAAAAATACCAACACAGATGCCATCAAGATTATAAATTTAGGATTTTTTATTGCTGTAGTCGATTTCAGAGTTTCAAAATGATCATATTTTTATACTTCACATTTTCTTATCTTCAGCAATAAATTATCAGAACACCAAGATGCTGAATATTATACAAATTATGCCACCTACTTGAAACAGTAGAACTAAGCTAATGAATCAATGGTTTTTCTAATAATGTCAATACTTTCTTGTAGCTCTTCCTCGGTGATAACTAAAGGGGGTGTAAACCTGATGATGTGGTCATGTGTTGGCTTGGCAAGAAGGCCATTATCTCGGAGTTTTAGGCAAACTTTCCATGCGTCATATTCTAAAAAAATATATTGATATTGACTCAATAATTTGTATTTGAATGTATAGGTGTGCACATCATATACACTAACTTTGGTTAAGCAAATAAAACAAAGTCTGACAAATTAAGGTTCCATAAATCAATATGATCCTGAATAGCTCCCTTCACAGCTCACTGTGTCTGTGAATCAAAGTGAGAACTGCAGTGACCTTGCAATGATAGACAAATGAAATCTATTTTACATCGTGATACAGGGACTCCAAGGTGTCTCTATCATTGCAAGGTTACAGCCATTCTCCTTTCCATGCACAGGCAGTTACCTTTTAAGATGGTGTAGGGACCTATTTAGTTTTTTGCTGGTTTTGACGTATTTAGCAGCCAAAAAATAATGACACACCTATCCATCATTCACTCACTCACCTTCTTACTTGCTACAGTATTCAAGTTTTGATAAATTAAGGGTTTACTTACTCTCTGTTGGCTTGATTACTATGGCATTCATGAGCCCCTTTCCTCTTGCTAATACTACAACTTCTGGGTTTAGCTTTTTCATCTCCTCAAGTAATATTTTGCCTAAAGCTTCTGATCTCTCTGCCAGTTTTTCTTCTTCGAGGACCTGTAGATATCAAAGACAGTAAAAACTTAAATCAGACTTACATATGGCCAAATATAACTTAGGCAACATTCAAACAGAGACCTGCTGGTGATCACTTTAATTTGCTGTAGCAGAGTTCACCCGGCTTATTGCTGCAGGGCCTGCACATGTGACCATGCATCATGGAGAACCAGTGCGATACATTGTTGCTTAACTACTGGCTGTTTTTTTTCCTCATATTAAGGGTATTTACAAATTCTACTGACTACTATCAGTAAAGACAGGTACCAAATGGTGGATTGTGGTGTGGATTGTGGATTTCCATGGTAACTTCCTTTGTTGCCCAAGACTAGCGATTCCTTCATGGTGGCTGTAGACCATCTACATCTCATGTCCACCAATGAGTTCAAATGTGTTATTTATGCTAAATACTTCTCCTACAAACAGTATCTGCTTTTCCTCAAAGGAATATAATTCAAAACAAGAATATCTTGAATCTTTCCCACCTCATACCATGTGTCATTCCATTTGGCACGAGAAGACATGAATATGGATACAACTCAAACAAAGGATCTGATTTGAGAACATTACACCAAAGTAAAACAAGTCTATAGTGTGTGTTTTGTACCAACCTTGAGAGCAGTGATAGCTACTCTTGTTCCAAGTGGATTTCCACCATAAGTAGACCCATGCTACAAAGAAAGACAATATTATGTTCACTAACAGTACAATCAATTGAAACCTTAATAGGAAATCTTCAGTGAAGAAATGTACCATACCTCTCCTGGTTTGATCGTCAACATCACCTCATCATCACACAAAACAGCGGATACCTTAAGGAATAAAACAATATTACATTATAAACTGCTCTTGATATACAAGAAAACTATTCTTCAACCAATGTAATAAAAGCTACATAACTTTGATCATTTTCAAAATATTATGTTTTTGTTAACATGACCTTATTAGCAACAATCAACACAGAAAATACAAGTAAATAACTTAGAACATTTTTAGTACTTACAGGATAAACTCCACCTGACAAAGCTTTGCCAAGAATTACAATATCTGGTCTGACATTTTCATGATCACAGCACAGACGTCTAAAAATATCAATTATATAAAACACTGTATTACACATTTAGGGTTGATATCCGTGTAATAAAGCTGTGAATAAAAACCATATCAGTGAAGTGATACGATATCACTTCACAGTAAACTGGGAACTGGAATGTTTTTCATTTTATCGACCTTAAATATGTAATAAACAAATTATTACATGTTAAGAACTTGATATCGTTTTTATTCACTCGTTTTTCCGTATCATATCGCTCACTTGCTCGAGGACTCACTCGTTCGTGATATGATAGAAAAACTCGTGAATAAAAACGATATCAAGTTCTTAACATGTGATAATCTGAAACCAATAATCTCTATGTATTAATATGAAGACCATTTAAAGTGATTTTACCCTATACAGAAATAGAAATCATATTAGGGATTAAAAAAATAGCCGGTCAGTTGCCAGTCATGAGCACAAGCCAAATTTCAATAGTTTCAGCTTGGTCATACCTCAATTGTAGCTTCACATTACAGATCAAGATGAACAGCAAAGCAAAGTTTTCACCACACAAGTTCCAATATTGTGGTAAGACTATGTCTGATGACTTGCAATTATTTTTATTTAAGCCTTGTATATAAAACTTACTTTCCAGTTCTTCCAAGACCTGTTTGCACTTCATCAGCAATAAACAAAACCTGGAAAATATATTTATAAAAGCAAAGAGGTATTTAAAAATCTTGTAAACAATTAAATCCTAATGCAAGACTTTAAAACACTCTGTCTGTAAAATATGTTTCCACCTCATAATAGTAAGATGTTCCTATCTGTATATTTTTAATTAGATTTCCCTTAGTTTCAAATGTATTTATTGAGAGTCTCTGGTTCATTGTACATATAAAATATAGACAAATAACCCATTTCCAATGCAATTTGAACTGGCGTCAGTGTGTAGTTATGAACATAGTGGTAGGCTTACATTGTATTTGGTGCACAGTTCTCTCACTCCTTTCAGGTATCCTGGATCTGGTATATACACTCCAGCCTCCCCCTGGATGGGTTCAACCATGAAGGCACAGGTGTTAGGATCACTGATTGATTTCTGAAGACAAAATGGTAAAAAAAGCTTTCAATGCATGAAAACAAAAATAGAGTTACCAGTAAACTAAGAGAGGAAAAGATAGGAACAATTACAAAATCTAGGGGGGAATAAAAATATTGTTTTAGCTGCAACTTTGCCAACAAATATGAAACTTTTAGTGTGCATTCCTTTCTCCATATATGTGTCTGCACTTCTTTGATATTTCTTGGAAAAGAATTTTTCCAAAAGATGCTGACACATGAAGAAATAAAGACTAAAAGATTTTCATGTTTTTGTGCAGAATTGTACAGGTTTGGAGACATGGCTGTGGCATGCTTCTCTGGAGGGAAAAAATTCAACTTACTAATTATCCAGTCTGAACCAGGGCTCAAGCTCAAACCACAGTGTAGGGTACGTGGAGAGGATGGGGCAGGGGGTTAAAGCCCTCCCTCTCTTTTTACTGGTTACTGACCCGAAGGGGATGTGGGGGAGTGGGTGGGGGTAAGGGGGGAAGTCTTCCTCAGTAAAACATCATATTAATGGATATTGCTTAATGGACATTGCTTAATGGACATTAGTACTAACCTCTAGTGCAACCAGATCATTGTATGGTATAATCTCTATACCAGGTAAATAAGGTCCAAATCCCTCATAGCAGGTAGGATCAGTGGATGAAGAAACAGCAGCTAGAGTCCTACCCCAGAAGTTCCCTTCAGCAAATACAATCTTCGCCTCGTTCTTTGGTATCTTCTTGACATTGTAGCCCCACTTTCTTGCCAGCTTACAAGCCGTTTCCCCACCCTCGACACCAGTGTTCATTGGCATGACTTTGTCGTAGCCAAATAACTGGGTAATATACTCTTCAAATTCACCAAGAACATCGTTATAAAATGCTCTAGAGGTAAGAGCTAAGACTTCCACCTGTTTTTGTAGCGTTTCTACGATTCTTGGATGTGAATGTCCCTGGTTCAAGGCCGAGTAAGCAGCAAGAAAATCGAAGTAACGTTTGCCATTTACATCCCACACATTAACACCCTTCCCTTTCGCAAGGGCGACTGGTAGAGGATGGTAGTTATGAGCTCCGAATTTATCTTCCCGTTTAAATACTTGCTCAGGATTTAGTCTTCCGTTGCTGTTGAAGGCTGTTGAAGTGGCTAGGGAACGTGAGACAGCCACACGTGAAACAAAACCACGTAGTGAGAAAGTCCGAAGCATTTTTCCACCAGCAATAAAATCAATGAAAAATTAGTTCAATTGGTAACCATAAACGACAATAATCAAAAGAACAATCACAGATTTTGGTTAGATTTGGTTATTTCTTTATCCGGCCAGTCGAACAACCTTCACCCACAACAACTAGAGATCAAAAGAATGAATGTGGCGGCCGTAAAGTATTATGGGACAAGGCTACTTTGATTCGATTGGTTAATAAACCGAACACGTGGTAGGTACTTCAGACGAGGAACACATGGGAGGGGTCATTAGAAGGGTTCCTTGAGTAAAGCGCGTGTATGAACTGGAAAATTTTTTTTGATACGTGTATTTATTTGTTTATTTTCTCGTTCCAAGAGAATAAAGATTATTATTATTATCAGTATTTGAAGAAGGGATAAAAACCCGAGTGAAGAGCCAGTTCTTTAGTTTTAGGTCGTAATATCTTGGCTTTTTAGCTGGAATCTTTTAGCTGTGCTTTTGATATTAATCAAGTCTAAACATCAACATTTTCAATCGTATATATCTAATTTCTTTGTATATTTGCATTATTGGGTCAGTGTTTATGAATATATTGTAGTTGCATCATGCTTAATATTTATTATTAAAAATCTAATAAAACGTTATCTCTTGTTGTGCAGCATTTTAATATTATTTAATCTTTCTTATCAAAAATATATTCATCAGTATTTGAGGAAGGGATAAAAATCCGAAAAAAAGACAATTCTTAGTTTTAGGTCATAATATCTTGCCTTGATATTAATCACGTTGTGCTACAACACAAGCTGAACCGTAGGGCAATTCACCCATTACCACTCTTGCTCAAAATATGTTTTTATTGTAAATTAATAGAATTATTAAATTGTAGCTTTTCATGGGCCAATGAACATTCAGTGGCAAACAAACACTATTAACACTTCAATTTATTCACAACAAATCCATTTATTGTAATTGACAAGAATTAGAATAACATAAGAAATAGTTCAAACGTCAGCATTTCTTCCCTCTATAGTTTTTCTCCATAAAAATTGATTTAATTTGATACATACTAAAAATCGGCATTGAATAGTTTGGTTATTACCAAACCCAGATTGAAATATGTAAAAATGTAAAATTACATTAGTTGCTAACAATTTAATTAAAATTTGAATTCATTTTAATTTCCCTATTACATATATATGATTTTTTATTGGATGGTACTGGAAAATGGTAATTTCAAATATTGCAGTCCAAAGGTGATACTTATCACGTCAAAAATCTCTCTCAGAGCCACACATTATAATATGTTAATAACTATGAAGTAACTATGTTGTCTGGAACTAACTCACAATGCATACAGGAGGTGTATGGTGAGGTGCTGTAATTGGTAAGGTGAGGTGATCGTTTTCACAGCCGCCATGTTAGATAAATTTAACAAAAGGTTCATCATTAGTCTCTTTTGTTATATCATCCAATGCAACATGGCCAATGTGTCTTTTATCATTTATTTTCTTGCAATTTATTGATTGAAAACCAGCAAAAACAAAATGAAATAACACACCTTAACTGTGATCCAGTTTTGTTTGTTTACATGATTGCAACATAAAACAGTTTATATAGTCCTTTGGAAGGTATATTCATGCTAAAGAAGGAAATGATTTGGTGGGTGCATGAAATGATATTCATAAATAAAGTTAAAAAATTCTATTGTAGTATCTTCAGAATAGTAACAAAGTAATCCAGAGTAATGCTCAAAGTCCTTTGTTGAAATACACTTTGTGCAGGGAGTCACCATACTTTGCCTTGACTATGTCTTGCAGCTCAGTTTCTAAGTGACTTACGTTAAGTGAGCTAAGAAATAAAAGCAAAATCAAATATCATAGGGTATAATATACAGTAACTTAGATTACAGATGAAAGCCATTGGTAAATTGATTCAAACCTCTTGTTCTCATAAATTAAATCAGAGACAAACCAAATATTAGTAAGTTAAATTGGTTTACTAATTAAAATGTCTGAAGTCTCACCTTTGTTGAGGGAAGATAGCACAGCACAATGGTGTTGCAAATACAAGACTGCCATAATGGAAAAATATATTAAAAAGGACCAATGAATATAATTAGCAGCTGTTGAGTGATAGGAGGAATTTGTCTTTTGAAACAGACTTACCAAAAGCCAACAAGTAGAACCTGGATGGGAGATGCTAAAATAGGAAATCTCTGCAATCACAACCACATTCAAGTAATTAGGATTCATACTAAGTATAACCTCATAGGAAGGAGAGAGATATTGACAGTTTGGTGGATCAGTAAAGTTGGAAATGAGCAATAACTTTCTTTATCAATAGCATTTTAGCTGAGAGGTACAGGAAGACCTGTTCTGTATTTTTCAAATTTCTGTATAAAGACCTTTTTTTTTTTACCGAGGGCGGATCCAGGGGTGAGGGAGTTGAAAACCCCCTCCATGTGAATATTTTGTTTATTCACAAACTTATATATGAAAAGGCAACTTTAGAAACAGAATTTGCCAAGGTATATACTTTGAATAATAGCCATGCAATCCCCTGTTTAAAAAATCCTTGAATTGCCCTAGTAGCACTTCGAATAGGAACTGCACTTTCAAATTTACCTTCATAAACGCCTTTGTCTCCAAGTATTGCATTACAAATGGGGGGAAAACTAAAAGAAAAAAATGAGTTAAAATGTATTTCCTGAATTACAAAAAGCAAACAAACAAAGTAAGGAGTATGAATGAACGAACAAATGAGCGAGCAAATGAGCATGCAAGCAAGTATGCCAGCCATGCAAGCAATGCAATCAGTGTTTGCACGCAATGCAAGTAGTGCAAACAATGCAAGCAAGCAAGCAGACAGACATAGTCTATAGACGTTACTTACACATTCCTGGAGTGGCCATTCCTATTCTCGACAGCACAACGCTTGCAATAGCCTTCCTGGCTGCAGCCTGTTTTTCACCAAATAAAATAAATATTAAAAAACTGATTCATAATGGCTATTAAATCATTAACAATATTGTGAATACAAAAATTGAATTACAAGGATCATGAACTTAATTAAATGTAAAAAGGTTTGGAGCCATACTGGCATTGTCAAACATATATTTAACAATAATCTTTTTAAATTAGACCCACAGCCCAAATGGTCTATGAACCAATAGTCACAATATTTTATCATAGTAAATAAATTTGATTAAAAATATACTACACTTTTGAATTTGGTTAAAGACATGTTTCGATAATCTATATAATATTAATATGAAATAATTTATTTATCATTATAGTGCATTTTAATATACCTTTGATTCTCCAATTTTGTTCCCATCATGATCAGTAACTGGAATACCTTTAGCAAGCTCCCTAAAATCAGTAATGCCAAATTAAGGAGATATAGTTTAGTCTGAGATATGGCATATGTTAATGTAGCAGATCTAAAGGTTGTTTCGGGAGGAGAGGGCGGCTTATCCAAACTTAATAAACTGCAAAACCAACCCCCTAAATTGAAACATGAACCCCTTTTTGGGACCTTTACACTTGCCCTAGCTAGCCAACCACTTATTTTTCGGTTGGCTAATTTTTTCCTAACCATATCTTACTCCAAAATCCTGGACCTGTCCATAGCTACATGCTAGTAGTTATATAATCATCTCATTAATTCATAATCATAAAGCTTAATTTTAAAATTACCTTTTTCTCATGAAAGGAATGTTGACACAATTTGCTGCAGCAACGGCAGCAAAAGGAACAAATCGACCAATAATTGGAGGAGCATTCTTTAAAAAAAAAAGACAAAAGTACATATGGTGTGTCAGTAATAATTTCGGACACTTGAATAGAGAATTTCCCACCTTGTGATTGGTAGCCTAAACTAAAACAGGCTCGGTGAATATGGGGAATATTCACCTCACCTCTCAAAGACTCATGGCTTGGTAAAAAGTCCCTGATATTCCCTTCGCCAATAATATTGTCCTATAGACAAACAAAAAATATCTCTGGCTGGAATGTATGTAATTGAAGTCATAATTAATAATTGTGATGATGCTGTATATAAAAGGTTATGGTAAATGGCTTATATATTGTATTCAGATATTTGGAGACAGAGAGCATCAAGATGAGGCATCCATTGCTTTCATGTACTTTTTGTAAGAACATGATCATGAGTCCATGTATCAGTCATTCTTCATCCATTCAAGATGTAGATTTATGGGAGGGTTATCCCATTGCTAGGGGTGTGCACCCCCTAAATGAGTTAATATCTAACTGCAGTTGAACACCCTCTATGTAATACCACAGGAACCCTTTTTTTAGGTTAACCATAATTGATAAATAAGGCATGTGTACGTGTGTGCAGTGGATAAATATCATATGCAATGAATTAACTATTGAGAATTATTTAGTCTTACCCTAGTTACATAGTTTAGTCCTAAAGCAACACTTATTGCTCCACTTGTGGCAAGTGTGTAAGCTATTCCAAGTTCCCTGTCAATCAGTTATAAAAAGGTAGTTAAAATGTGAGATACTTGGTTGCTCCACCAAGAGCAAACTCAAATTTGATGTGATAATGGTCTGGTGGCAAAAATACAGTACCTATTAGATATTGGTGAATCTCCACTTCTATTTGTGTAATTCACAACAGCATTAAAAGATTGGTTGATCCATTGCCAAAATAAGACTTGTGGGGTAGTTCTGCAAAATAAAAATAACTTATAATACTGAGTTTACAAGCTTACCATCCCGAGGGGTATGGGGTACTCCCATATATGGACTATAGGGGGATGATCCGCTGAACAGGGTATAGTTTTTCGAGCTTCTTGTCATAAACAGGGTGTGCAATTTCACTCAAATTCCAAGTTCTTCCTGAGTTTCCTGTCATATTTAGGGTTTCTATACTTTCGTATTGACCAAAACTAGTTATTATGGTCATCAAAAAAAACCATACGCGAGCTAACATGATAATTGAAACAGGAACTCAGTGCAATTAATTATATCTTTTGTCATAAACAGGGTACCCCTTTCAGAATCCCAGTGGAACACCCCTACCCAAATTCTGGCGGAGTACCCCCCCCCCCCTGGCTTACGATAGTCTAAATTCCCTCCCTCCACAAAACCTTACATGCTAAATTCTATCTGTGGGTAAATGGTAGGGGCGGATCCAGGATTTTGTTCAGGGATGGGTGCTGCACACAAAGTTAACCCAGGGAGGGGTCCACCCCTTAGAATGAAAAGGAAAAACAGTATTGGTTATCTTCGAAGTAGGGGCACAAAGTGGAACCAGATTAGCATTAACCCAACTTGGATCAACCGAAAGGTTTTTACGAAGGGTAAAAATAATAATAATTTGAATGTAAGGTTTGCATAGTGGGGTCTTTCAGCTAGTACTCCCATTGATCATTGATCTGGTTGTTTATTACTAACTTGTAAAAGGTCATCATACAGCCAGTGATAGTCATGTTCATAGGGACTTGAGCAGACATTCTTCCTGGTAAAAACATTTTCTCTCCAGTATCTGGATGAAAAGCTGATTCAAAAATCTTTTTTGCTCTCCATATTTCTTCATCAGTTGTTCCTGCTGGTTCTTCTCCTCGTCTGAAAAACAAATAAACAAAATAAATTAAACACAGCAGGAATTGAAATAATGGCTGTACGTCACCAGTCATGAAGACTGGCCAAATTAGTTTTAACTTTCTGCCACTATTTTAAGCCCAGTACAGTGCCTCTATTACGAAGATACCTACTCTTTACTAAGCAGACAGTTCTGGTGTGAAAACCAATAGAAATGATAGAAACCCTTTTAATATCCACCCAAACTCAATTTTTCGTTTGTCTTGAAGGTCTTGTTGGTCAGGTGTGACTGGGAATCGCAGTAAGCAAAGGGTCTGTTTCATGTAACATTTCCAAAGGTAAAACACCATGACAACAAGTACTTACCTATATTTGATAAGTAGTTGTTTCATCCTATCCAGTTCTGACTCAGCATGAAAGAGATTTCGAGGGTCAGTTACAGTGAAGAAATGCTTAGCTCTTCCCCAGTAAGTGCTCTGGTCATAGCGGGGCTTGTCAAGGTTGATGCGATCACCTGGTAGTCTTGCTGACTCCATTGCTTTCTTTAAAATCTTGCTTGTAATTATAGATAATAACTGTGACCAAAAGATAAATATGAGATTAGCTCGCAGCAGCCATGACAGGAGGCACAGCGATTTTGCTGTAATAAACTGAGTTTTCACATGTACACCAGATTTAATAATGATAATAATAATTTTATTATTGTTAAGGCTGCCATCACGTGATGGTGCATTGAAGCAGCACTTTTTTGATCTCGCACACATTATACGACTTCAGATCTAAACAAAAGAGAAATCTTAATCGGAATATATTACTTAAGCTTATAAATTAGACTTATTAAAAATTTAAAACTTTACGATATCTATAGTTAAAAAGAAATTCTATGGAGAGTGAATATATAATTTGAAAATATTTTACATGTAAAAACTAACATGCTAAAGACATGCTGATATATAAAATCACGAGGTTCAACCACTTTATTTCTTTCTTTCCTCTCTTTTTAGATACTAAAGTCTATCTCTTTGACATTATAATTCGAATCTACAGTATAAGGAACTTAACACATTTGGTAAATAGATATTCGCATTATTGTAAAAAAAACACAAACCTTGCGTAATCTAGCCTAAAAAGGTAAAGAATAACTTTTCGAAAGGTGCCAACCCTACCAAATAGCGATAAATCTACAGAGGGACTCACCTCATATACGAATTGAATCGTCAGTAATGAAAACTATAACATCTCTTATGAACAGAGTCGTAAATGTTGAACAAACCCGCTATAAGACGACCTGCTGTCCGACTCTAGAAGATACTAGTCAATGTGACACCGCTGCAAAACGTCTGCGCATGCGCGAGTTTATATATTTCAAAATGGCGGATGGCGTGCTTCGAATAGGATGCGATCGTTGAAAGAATGGCCAAGAAAAACTCACACCGTATAAATTTTTCATCGAATTCAATTAAATGGATTGAACCTAACTCTGTGTGAGAGTTTTATTTGTTTGATCATTAGATTTACCGTTCTGAAAGTATTTTTCGAACTCGATGATGTTCGTAAACCTTCGTAAACAGTGTTCTCTGGTTCATACTAGTGTTAGCAAAAGGAAGCAAAAGTCAAAGAGCAAACGTTAAAGTTGGGACAAATTTGCTGCTTGATGTTGATGAGGAATTCTTCGAGTTTATCCACAGGTGCCATTCCTACCATGGCTCCAAATACTTTCCCATAAATGTGTGGATGACTGTCCATAAAATACACGTCGTTGTTTTGACCAACGAAACACACGGTCATCCCGTTCGCTATGATCAACGCTGCCAAGTTTCGTTCTCTAACTAGCCGTTGTAGATAGAAGCCAAGGGAACTCTGAGGTACTTGAGGATCCACAGAAGTAATAGAAAGATCCAAGGAGTCCTCCAATGTCACAGTGACAGGGGAAATTACAGCTGTTAGATGCTGATTTGCTTCAGCTACACTGAAGAATGGATTGCCTAGGGATTGCGTTACATTGTCATATACCTGGTTCCCTCGAGCAATGGCAGACAGCAACAATGATAACCATGTTTGATTCAGATCGGAATTACAGGTCAATTGGAGAGTAGCATAATGTAGTGAGCTAGTGTATTCCTTTGCCATTAACAAGGAGATGAAGGTACAGGCATTAGAACCATTCCTTCCAAATAGAGTTGCTTGAGACAGCTGTGGTGGTAGGAACCAGAATTTGGAGGTACCAAGCGATGATTTAGCAATCTGAATATTAACTGCAACTGGATGATGCACATACTGGGATGTTTGGTTGGAGCTTGCACTGACATTAATTTGTGGTTGCAAAACTGTAAAGGTGTCTAATTCTTGGTCAATGTATGATTCCCAAGTACTTGAAGAATAGTATTCAGGATCTACTGTTTGGTTGACGTGGATACTATCGTCATCACTGCCATCACCATTATCATCATCATCTGAATGGTCTTTGGAAGTTGTGTTTGAACTGGATGTTCATTAAAGGAAGTTGCTAAGTTATTTATTGTAACATCAAGATTTTTAGTGCAGATGGGACATTTCTTTGCAACCAAGTTGAGACATGTTCTGTGGATGGTGTGGAAACATGGAAGTCTTACAGCATCAGCTGTTGAGTCAGAAACATTGCATTCAGTATAGTCACAGACTTTGGTTGCATCTGGGAATGTTGCTGGGGCAGACTTGCAGTGAGTGTAAGCAAATGGGAGAGCCTTTGCGTCGACAGTTGAGTCAAAGGTATGAAGATGGTACATGTATTTCTTGTCATTTGTTTTGCCACTGCTATTTTGATTTTGCTGTACCTGAAATCAATATGTTTTGATAGTTAAGATTCTCAAGTCTCAATTTTTTAAATTTATATTTATAACTTACTATATATATATAGGGGTTAAAAATGTTTTAAACTCATTAGGCAAAAATACCTGTTTTGATTTACCCAAGTTTTTTCCAACTGACTTAATAGTTGAAAGGAGAACCTCTGCAGATTTTCCAGCAACAATACTCATATCTTTTTCAGAACATCCTCTTTTATAAGGTTTCACAAAACTGTTTTGGAAGTTCTGTTCCGACTTTGAAGCTGCCATTGCTGTTGCTTTTGATCTTATTTGCTTTGCATCATCGTATACCTGTACTCGGTCTAACAGCATACTGTGCCATATCTCAACCTTTTTTTCAGTAATAGATAGACTTTATTTAAAGAGGGTAAACACTAAAAAGTGATGACACTTATAAACTTGTGGCCCTCACCTTAAATATTAAACTACATACAATATAAAAACTATAAATCTATAAAACTAAAAAAACTATAAAATTTCAAAACTATGAAACATAAACTATAAAACTGTAAAACTGGCAATCAGGCGTAAATATATTACAAATAATATAATTCAATAAGGGCTAAAATGATTTATAGATTTCTGTTCCTTAAAATAGTAATCCTGAAGGGCTGACACTAGGTTTAGACTTAATTTCAACGGGAAGAGTGTTCCAAACTTGAATGGCCGATACTGCAAATGACCTCCCACCCTCTGTTACACGATTGAACTTTGGGCAAACAAAATTACATTTAGAATAACGAGTAGTTCTTGAGTGAACATCAGAATTTAAAACTAATGAATCTAATAGATATTGTGGAACTCTAAGCTGGGTACGTTTGAAAAGAATCAAACATTTGGCTATTCTAGCCTCGATGTAAAAAGGCAACCAACGTAACTTATTAAACAAAGTGACAGACGCCGAATTAGGTTCAGCATCAAGAATTATCCTGGCTGCTCTCTTCTGCAGACGCATAATATAATTCAGATTATCTTTTTTGCACATATGCCAAATGACACTAGCATAATTTAAAATAGGTCTAATCATACTATTATAGTATAAAATTCTTTGTTGCAATGGCAAACACGATTTAATCTTATTCAAAACTCCTAATCTTTGAGAAACTTTTTTGCTAAGATATTTGACGTGATTATCAAATGACAGTTCAGTGTCCAATTCGAGACCAAGCACTCGTGAACACTCTACTTGTTCCAGTGTTTTATTATGAGAAGTACCAATATTCAGCTGTTTATCCTCGGTACTAACTTTAGTAGACAAACGCTTGCCAGTAATCAGCATGGACTTTGTCTTTGTTTCATTGAGAGGAAGCTTGTTAGCACCAGCCCAGTTCTCTACATCTTTCCAAGCACTACCCAACTTGTTACGCATGGAAGCCAAGCTCTCTACATCAGAAGCGTACGAAATACTTGTATCATCTGCATAAAGATCAACATGAACATCGGACGATTGAATATTCAATGGGAGATCATTGATGAAAACGAGAAACAAGAGGGCCCAGAAGACTGCCCTGAGGAACTCCATGGTGGATATTTTGGAGGTCAGAGTCCGAACCATTCACAGTAACGTACTGTCGACGCCCTGACAAGTAGGACTCAAACCAAGTTCTTGAGGTTTCAGCCAGGCCGTAAGCAGATAGCTTTGTCATTAAGATCTGATGATCAACCATGTCAAAAGCCTTGCAGTAATCAATAAGAACAAGACCATTAACACGATTGTTGTCGAGGTTACCAAGCAATTGGTCAACAATCCTGATAAGAGCAGTATCAGTACCATGGTGTTTTCGGAAGCCAGGTTGACGAATATACAATAGGTTGTTTTTGTTCAGGTAGTCGTAGAGATGGTTATGAACATGCCCCTCGAGCAATTTAGACAACACTGGCAAAACCGATATTGGTCGATAGTTAGTCATATCATTGTGATCACCAGATTTGAATAATGGGGTGACTTTTGCAGTCTTCCATCGATGGGGGAATACCCCTTTTTCAATTGATATATTCAAAAGCTTTGATACAGATGAAGCGATGAGAGGAGCAGCGATTTTCAACATTTTTGCGCTTATTTTGTCTACACCCATGGCCAGTAATAAGAGTCATCTAAAGTTGTTTCATCTTGTAGTAGCTTGAAAAATAATTTTTATGGTACCATAAATCACTTAGCATTGATATTGTTGATCGATTGTAATGTTTTCTTCTCCAGATTATGAACAAAACCATTAGCCGCAACATTGTCTCAGTGTATTCTTCAAGATCTCCTGACCTAAAAATTAAGGAATAATGGAAAAAACCAAGTGGAATAACTTCTTCAAATATATGAAGTAGACAAGAATATTCAATATCTTTGCAAAGTTTGAATTTCTGAAGTACTTTTGATCTAATTTTTAACCATCCCAGAAAGACAGCATTGATTAAAATATTGATGCGAAAAGGTTTGGGCTTGTTTGGTAAAACTGATCCAAATATCTTGTGGTATACATTTCCCAACATGAAGTGATACATCTTGATTATGTCTTCTTGAAGATTAAGAAAGACATGAAATGGGCCTTGCTCTGGGATTATTGAAAGAATACTTGGATTATTCGATTGAGCTATCAGCTTCTTTTGATAGAACCATGTTGGCCAATCTCCAGGAGCCGGCAGTACATATTGCTGAAGGTAGTTATGAAGATGAGGGCATTGACCAAATATATGATGAATGGCTGCTTCATAGTCCTCCATACTTTTCAGAGATTGTTCAAACTCATCTATAAGTATTGTCGTACTCAGAGTGGACAGTTCACTATGTGAAAGCTCAGAATATACCCTAGTAAAATGGAAAATATTACTGTGAATTAAAAATGGCTGATGACGAATGTCTATATTATTCTAATTTATGCTATATATTTTACCTTAATTCTCTTATTTGCTGCTGGCTGTTTTTAGGACTGATTGAAAGTCCTGATGGCATTCTTGCAAGAAATGTTTGGTGTCTATCTTTATTAAAGGCATTGAACAATTCCTTTATATTTGCTACAATTATGCCTCCCCGGCAATTTTTTTCTGTTCCAGACACTTTTACTTGGACACTGCTGTGTTGGCTTCCTCTTTTTAACGGTAGGTGTACAGCTGGTATATTTTTATGGATGTCCAATAGGCTGCTTGCCATATGTGTGGCAACAGATAGCTTAAGCTCTGATGGAAGCCTGATGGTTAAAATGTTATGGAAATCATCTAGAAGATTCACCATGAGAAATTGTCCCTGTTAGACAAGACAAAAAATAGATAATATTCAAATAAAGCTGACTTGCACTTGATGCTTGATTAAATGAGCATCACCTTTTCCTTTCCCTTAGAAGTTCAAGATATTAGGGATTCCACTGCACACTTCTATATGTTTTTTGTTGTTGTTGTTGTTATATTTTGTTTTTGCTTTTTTCCTTTTTTAATTATTTTTCAGAAAAAAAGTACCTTGATAGCAGCCATTATATGTTGTTGCAGCACTCCTGGGTAGGTGTGGATTAGCTGCTGCTTATGTTGATCAACATTCCTTGGACTGGTGCTAAAGCCAAGGACCCTTCCAGCATTTATGGCAGAACGTGAGGCCCCATGCTCTTGGAGAAAAAGGCCTTCATCTTTCTGGAGTGAGCAAGTTTTTTGTGATCTATTGATTCAGAAACAAAAGAAACAGTGTTGCTGAAGTAATAATTAATATTAAATTCCAAAAAAGGGAAAGTATTGTTATCCTTAGATACATATCACAGATATCTAGCTTAAAGCACCATTCCTCAGTCACACAGCTTATCATATGATATTATGAAACCTCTACCTGAAATAGGCAAGTGTGTGCAACAAAACAACAGTTCTTTGTTCTTGGACAGCAGTATATTCCTCACTGAGGCGGGCATCTTCCCTGGATATAGATTTTAAGACCAGATCATACAACCCAGGTGCATGACTTTTTGTAAATTCTCTCATCGACTGTGGACTGTAGAGCGGGGAATCATTGTTGGCTGTGTAGTGGTGGTACAATGCAAGTTGAAAGCGTTGCACTAGATCATCAAATGAGCTGTCTGTATTTAAAAATAAAATTGATTTAAATCAGAGCAAGGTTATAGTAACATGCAGTCAATGTGGTTTATCTCCAAGTAGTAGGTGTTGGGGTTCCTGTGCCTTCGACTCCAGTCTCTCCCTGACATCAAAAATCAAAATGGCGGCCTGTTACAGTTATATACAGATTTGAAATTTGTGCGGATTTTACGGGATTTTGCGCTTCAATTTGGTTGTAAAGAAATTAGTATAGGTGTCATTGTCCTATTTTTTTATATTCGTTCATATTTAGAGTTTCTAAATGAAGGATCAGTCAGCATGGTGTTACGATTGCACCATGCGGAATTCTTATGTAACAACATACGCTTCAGACTTAGACAATTCTGTGGACAGTTTGGTTTTAGACCTTTTGCTGAAGCAGTAAACCCAAGAAGGGTGGCAATCAACAAAAATACAATATATTTTGTTTTCACTGAGGACGCAACAACAACAAGAGACTCAGTGTTTAATGTGACCTTTGAAGTGAAAGATGTGAATGAAATTACGAAACGCGTTTTTCATAGCAATGGTGGAAATGTTTTGGTTTCTCCGACAACGTCAAGTGATTCTCATGGACAAATCCTGTCCTCCGTTTTAGAAACCCCGCTTGGAAATGTTTTACATACTTTAATAGACAAGTCTAATTATGATGGACCATTTTTACCAGGGTTTCATGATTTGACTTCTAAGACATTGGAGATTTTACCTGAAAAATGCCGACAATTATCAAAGGATGAAGATCTTGTAACTCATATAGATCATATTGCTTTTGCATGCCACAGAGATAGTTCACTGAAGATAATCGACTGGTATGAAAAATGTTTTGGATTTACAAGATTTGAGCTGAACGACAAAGAGAAAGAAGATGGATTTAAAGTAGAAAGTTTTGTGAATGGTTCTTATGTAGGAATGAAGCTTATTGCAATGGAGTACTGGAAGTGTGCAGAAGTAGGAATTGAAGTGAAATCTAATGATCCGAGAGATGGAGTGAAATTTGTGTTGGCCGAAGCCTTACCAGGACAAGGTAGAGTGTTGGCATAATGCATATTTAAATGATGGCAACATTTAACTACCACTACCAGAATAATTCAGGTTTGGATAGTCAAGTTATGATATCTTGCCCTTGGTATCAGATGCTATTTCTTCAGTGCTACCACTTCATACTTTTTGTTATTGCAATCAAACCTAAAGCAAGAAGTACTGGATAAATAAAGCCTTTGGAAACCAGGGTACCGGTGTTTCAAATATTGGCAGGTGAAAATATAAGACAGGGTTGCAGGGGGTTTCCACCTCCCCCCCCCTCCACCCAAATAAATTAATATCTACTGCATCATCATGGTGCTTGATATTGTTAATGTCTTAGTCTTAAAGGGTGCAACCCCTCCTAAAAATATACTGTATCTGCCCCTGATTGGTGCATTTGTCTGGATTAAAATGAGTGTCATTTGACTTTTTTTTGCTTGTCCCCCAGGATTAAACCAAATTCAAACCTTTCTTGAAGAGCATGGAGGACCTGGAGTACAGCACATAGGCTTACATACGACAGACATAGTCCATGCTGTAAACAGAATGAAAAATGATGGAGTACAATTTGTAACTCAACCAGATGCCTATTACACTCAGGTAAAGAATATATTCATAATGTATTATGCTATAAAAATATTTTAAATAATAAATTGCTACTTCCACCTTATGTTTTTTTACATGAATCTTATTTTGCCACCTTTCAACCAACATGGTCATCACTCTGCCCTGAAGATGATTGTGTAGGTTGGAAGTTTAACAAAATAAATGTACAGGACAGGAGGTTAAAGTAGTAATATTCATTGTAACCATGAATTTAGACACCACATATAAACACCATTTTTTTAAAATCTTGTTATTAAAAAGACATTTTAGGTATGCCTGTCCTATAGCAGTATAGTTTAAATTTTACAGTGCCTCATCATTTTTGAAATTTGTATTTGGTTTATATCATTTTTTCTTACTTACAGCCAGACAAAATCCAAGAGATTCACAAATCTGGCCTATCAGTGGAGGAACTAAAACATCAGAATATTCTCCTTGATGCTGAAAGTTTTACAAATGAAAATGATAACAAAACCAAGTTAGTATTTCATTTTTTCATCGCAAACAAAATTACAACTAACTAAATGTTAGAGTGCTTACACTTAAGTCATGAAATGCATATTGCTTGACCAGTGTTATTTAGTATGAATTAGTGCCAATTATGCACACAACACTGTTTCACAGTAATAATGTTTTCAATTAATTTGCATCAATAATGACTTTTCTATGATAAAATTTCATCCCAAATATTAGGATGATTTTCCCGTTGTTAGACTTTAGGAAGTGCCAGTCCAATTTCCCTTTCTATTTTTTGGTAGTCTTTGGTCAGTACACACTGATTGAGACAACAAACATTATGGCAATTGGGAAATACACTACTGTCAATCAGATAATTGTTTGGTACCTTTCAAAGTTCCATTCTTATGCTGTTATCTTTTCTTCAAGATACTTAATGCAAGTGTTCACCAAACCACTATTTGAGAGAAACACATTCTTCATGGAAATCATTCAGAGATTTGGTGCAACTGGATTTGGTTCAGGAAATATCAAAGCTCTCTGGAGAGCACTTGATCAACACCTGAGAAAAAGAATTTAACATAATAGAGTGCAAGCAATGTAACCGTGAAATTTTAGTAATACTAAGTAGCACAATTTCATTCAAATTCTATTGTTTTCTATTGTTTAATAAGCATTATTTTGTACTATTTAGTAATAATTAGTGTTTCACAGATAAATATTGTTTGCACTCAATAAACGTATTGCTTATCATCAAATGTTTGTTAATGTGTGCATTAAATAGAAAAAGTAGTGTTAGTAAATGTGAATTAAAGCAGGCCGACATCATTAAAGTTGCCAAAATAATCAGTCTGCTCTAACAAAATTAAAGATTACTAATATTTTTATTTATTTATATAATGGCAACATTTGACTGGTATGTTTAAATATAACTAAGAAAATCCTATTTTTGTGTGGCATCCGCATACTACTTTGACAATGTAATAATGCAATTTATCATCAATGAGAGGACAGACACATGAAACACTGATGTCTATTTGTTTTTTTACAATAACGATAAAAACTTTTCATTTTAAGTGATCAAAAAAAGCAACGGAAAGAGCGTGCGCTCGTCGACACAAGCTTTATCTGTTTGTCCTCTAAATTGATGATAAAAAACAATCAGGGCGCGAGAAATTTGTAAGTTATTGTAAAATGCTTTATTGATGTGTTTTGAGATTTATATGACTAATTAAATATTTTATATTGGACGTTTATTTATGCTTTTTTATTTGAAGCAAATTTTTGCCATCAGCATTTGCTGATCCAGAGACCAAAATTAAAGTTTTATAAAAAATTTCACAGGTTAAAAACTAAAGAGAGTTAGTTACTGACTTGCGTGTCATACCGTCTTGTGATTATCAGTATCATTATTATTGTTGATCAAGTGTGCTAAAAAAATGAATAAATAGGTCTCTTGCCTTATATCATCATTTATTACCAACTACCAGAAGCCCTTGCACATTGTCTTTTGTTCAGTTCAGTTTATCTTCATATAAAACAGCTTTAAATGTATTATATTTAATCCATTTTTTCAGCCTTTAACTATAAATTAAACTAATTTTCAAAAATTTCATATATTCACTGTATAAAATATCCAATATATTTAACTACTTTCCTTTTATCCTGCTCAAAAGGTCTGTTTCTGTGAAAATGGGCTTAATTCTGTCCCTCAGGCTTTGCTTCAAAGCACATGAATGTGCACCCAGTAGCCTTCTGACCCCACAAGCACAATGCTTTAGAGAAGAGAAAGGGAGAAGGTACTGAAAAATTAACCTCTGTTTGCAAGTTAATATTGTGCTTATTTACAATGGATGTGGATGCATGTTTGATGCTAAAAGACTAACTTAACTGCAACAAAGTTTACTGGATTTGCATTATATTACATACTGTCTCTTGATAACTGGAGCTACTGCTATTACTACAGATCTTGCACCAAACTGTTGTTTCAAGTGAGCAGCAATAATCATGTACTGTGTACTCCAGAACTGGACCAACTTATTTCTGTTTATTTCTGTACCAGGGTTTGGTGAGATCCGTTGTTCTCTTTCCAGCCATATTGGTGTAGATTTAAACAGAAAAGGATATTGCTTGATATTTAAGGAGAGCTCCAAGACACAAATCTATATATTCCTGTATATTTACAGGTTGAATACACTAAGTTAAGACCTAGTGAGAATTACGTTCTGCAGATCTTGGTCATATGAATATGTATGCTGGGAAATGGTACCATAATCATTTAAGGTCTCATTACTTTTTACGGCCATTTGTCTATGGTCTGTTAAAGTCCCTTTTTCCCTTACAATACTCCATCAAGTTAAGTATTTTTGTAACTTTGAATGCATAAAGAACGAGTGAATCTTTAAACTAGTAAATTCCCAGTGTATCTAAAGATCCAAAATGACTCGGAGCCTGAAGAAAGATACCGACTGTGAGTTTTGTCATGTTACCAAGGATCCCATAACTTCATATCAGACAAAAGTTCAATAAGCTGATTAGTTCTTGCATTCAAAGAAGCTTCAGGGCAAAGACTCATGAGTCTCCCAGCCATAATTACCACTTTGTCACCCATGTTACAAATCTCATCTACGTCAGTAATGGAAAGATGATGACTGTTAGCTTGTTTTTTATTAGATTCTTCCTCTCCTTTAGATGTTAATGGAATTCTCTTTGGTGAACACTGGAGTTTCTTGTGGTGGGAAAATAAGTAACTCTGAAGAGAGTATGAGAGAACCATGCTCATTTCCTCACAGTCTTCCTGACCTCTGTGCCATTCATGGCATTTCCTTGCATCTGAGGTGTCTTCTGAAAGATGGTCTCTTTTTTGGGGGAGCCTTTCAAAGTCCACTTGGACAATCTTCTGAATTCCACTGTAATGGGAGATGTTTCGATTTGCTTCTGTATCTTTACAATAAACTTCAAGATACTTCTCAAGGAACTTGCTTCTTAACAAATGGGAAACGATTGACTGAAGAAAGATGGTGCGGCACTCAAGATGCTCAAGTTGATTGTAGGCAAAAAGCAATTCACCAACAAGTTTAGTTGCACAGCTTTCAGGGTCTTCACTGACAGACAAACTTAACTGAATAAGTCTCTGGAAAAGACCAATAGCTTGATATAGATAGTTTTCTTTCTTATGTATGCAGGCATCATGATAAGTGATGGTCTCAAACACCTTGGACTCAGCTGTAGGATCTTTCTTTTTGCAATGTAAGGTAGCCATACATAATTCCTTAATCCACCAGACTACCTGGTTGACATTTCTGCTTGAGATTCTCTGAACAGAAAGTAATCTAAAAGCAATTGTCCTTCTTAGACAAAACTGCTTTCTTACTGCCTCTGATTCCATGATATTGATCAAGAATGCCAAAGCTTTAAAAGCACTAAAAGACCTGACGCAAGGTTGGTCATTAGAATCTTCACTTTTCTTACATCTACATCCTGTTAACTCCATTCTTTCTACAATCAATTCAATTGTCTCCCAGGTGACACCCGTCTTCTCCATTTGCTCTGGCACAGAAGGGTGTAGTGCTTGAATCCTTTTCAATGCCCAAAAACATTTCGTTGCTAGAGAAATGGTATCAGATTTCAACAGAACTTCACTCAAAAGGTAGAAACATATTTCTGGTGGAGGCTTCCTGTACTTGGACACATAACTTATAAGTGTGTCAATATATTTAGCTACTAAACCTTCCTCTTTGATACCTTCTAACACAATGAGCTGGAATTCTGAAAATGTTAATACTGGTCTTTCAAGCTTGTGAGCACAAACATAACCATTGAAATGACAAGCATGTAGGGGTGTTGTGTGGTGAGACGTGTCTTCTATTTTTTCAGAAGGACTTTTCATTGACTTTTTGGGAGAGAAAAATTCCTCTGAGATGAACATTTGTTTTAGAGCTTTCTGAGGTGAACCAAATATACCAACTTTTCTTGGAGATTCAATTGCTTTCTGAAGATTTGACTTCTTTGGTGTTCTACTGCAAAATGTTGTCTTATCTGGAGAATTTTTATATGACAAGGTTGAGTGTGACCAAGGCAAAGAAGGTAAGCTTTCCTCATTTCTAGACTTTGAAGATGGCTGGAGGTGATCTTTATGATCCTCTTTTTCAGTCTCTTGAGGAACTCTGAATGAGCTTGAAGGCTGTAGAAGATGGTCCTCTATGTCCGGGACCTGGAGGTGATCTTTAGAATCCTCTTTTTCAGTCTCTTGAGGAACTCTGAATGATCTTGAAGGCTGTAGAAGTTGGTCCCCTATGTCCTGCACCTGGAGGTGATCTTTAGAATCCTCTTTTTCAGGCTCTTGAGGGACTCTGTATGAACTTGAAGGCTGTGGAAGGTGGTCCTCTATGTCCGGGACCTGGAGGTGATCTTTAGAATCCTCTTTTTCAGTCTCTTGAGGAACTCTGAATGATCTTGAAGGCTGTAGAAGTTGGTCCTCTATGTCCTGCACCTGGAGGTGATCTTTAGAATCCTCTTTTTCAGGCTCTTGAGGGACTCTGTATGAACTTGAAGGCTGTGGAAGGTGGTATATATAAAATGAGTATATGTAGTTTTTTTTGTTCCAGAAAATCTCCATACCCTACCCATGGAAGAAATTAGAATTTCTGGAGGGCAGGGTAGTCAGAAAAAGATTGAAATTACAGAGTTTGTATGGAAGAAAATTTAAGTTCCTGGGGGTAATGGACAAATTCCCTCCATGGTGGGGTATGGATATTTTCTGGAACTACATAATAGCCCAGCCTTGGTCATTACAAAGACACTCAATTTTGATGCCAGTAATAGCTCTCTTTAAGTGCTTCTTTCGTGGGGAGGATGTAAGATGTATGAAATCCTAAATCTTTCAAGTAAATGCCACTTATACTTATCTCTTCATTTAACTCTATTCCCCAGTCAAGGGCACTCAGACACCGAATGTGGTTGGATTTCTATATTTCTGCCGAGCCTAGACATTGGGTAACACGATCTCCCGAACGCTAGTAATTCGAACCCTAAGACGTGACTACCAGATTACGGCCTCTATAACTTAACACAGACACAGGAGTTAGAGATTTAAGTACCATCAATCAACAACAATGCACTATTACCACACACACTAATATCCCCACTCTCATGCGACTTGAAGAAACTTCCCCCTTTTGTATCATCTATTACAATAAAGGAATTTTCTTACGATATTTCGTGATAGCAATATAATCTTATAAATACTTTTGAACTGTAACTGTCTGATCATTGAGGTAGAAAAGTTACATTTCATTTCGTAAACAGTAAACTGGGTTCAAGACATGCTTACCTTTAATTGGACTCTAATATTCTAAGGAGAGGCAGTAACTTACTTTGCAATTGAAGCAAAAACGTTACTGATGCCGAAACGCTACTAATGCTGAGGGAGATCGTGTTACTCAATTTCTAGGCTCGGCAGTGGTTCATACAGTTGCATTGGTGCTGCATCTGTCATCGCTGTGTTAAAACACTGCCACCCCAATTTTAAAATAATTGGATTAAGTGAGCAGACGAGAGAACAATGGCGAGCAGGCTAGTAGTCTACCCCGGGGCTCTATAAGGAACTTAAGGTGAATTTGATTAACCATATTAACTCTGGACGGTTGAATATTATTGACGTAAGGAGCATCGCGCGGTCGAGTTGATGTTGGTATAGTACAAACAGAGTCAAGTACGGAACGACCGTTAAAGGAGTAACGCTCATAGGCTATTCAAACCGTTTGACCTTTGGAATGAAAACGTCTGCATTACAACAGCGAACGAAGGAACACGGACACAAGATAAGTCAAACAAGTATAACGGTTATTTAATTCAAATAATCGTAAGGAAAAAAAAACTATAGAAATCCAACCACATTCGGTGTCCTAGTGCCCTTGCCCCAGTCATCCCGGGGCAAAGGATGTTCAACATAGATCCTGCGCATAGATATGATAAATGATTTGATAAATTTTAAATGTGTGCTGTTTCGTCATTTTTTATATTAACCCTAAATACGTAATTCCGACTCATCACATCGAATTCATTGGTTTTTTTCTCACCTCTAAATGTTTGACAGCTTTACTTGTCGCGGTACACACGCCATCACAAGTTGAACTTTCATTCTTGACAGGAGAAACGCTACCTAGTTTAATGACCCCGGACAACCATTTTAAACGATTCTTATCAACATTAATCTTAATTTTTGAAGAGACATTCAAAGGTGATTTGGTAGGAGTTGTTTCTTCTGCTTCTCTCTTGACTTTCACTGGAGTGAGAGGTGCGAAATGCTTGAAAAAGGTTCCTGGCATCGAGTTGTCATCCTCGGAAAATACGTCCACAAAAACATGATCGCTGCAGTTTTTCTCTTTCTCATCCTCGCTATCATCAGAAATGTATATAGGTGATGATTTACTCATCATAAATTGCTTACATAAGTTCGAAAATCATAAGTTTTAGGGTGGGTGACGTAGGACAGTTAGAAAATCAACATACGAGAAGCGAAGTTTCAGCTGACCTGTGGATATTGAAGACTCAGATAGGAAGGTGTTGGATTACAGTCACGTGGATAAGTTCTCACTTTCTTGGAAAATTTAGAGTTTTATTTATCTTTGGAATCGTTTCAGCATGGATTATATCATCCATGGTTTGGGCCAATGCGGATGTGACAAGAATATATCTTGATCGATGATTTGAAAGTGAAAACATTATTCGCTTGATAGGGGAATCCCCATCAACATCGACCATAAAAGCTTGACTAAATAACACTTGCAACTCTTCTATTCCTGCTTTGCTCTCGATATACTTCTTCTTGCTGTTTTCTAAAATGCCCAACACGAGAGCCGGAGAAAATAATGGATTTGGACCTCTTTATAAACCTCGAGGTTACGGATCAATTTTTGCCTCAGCGTTCATTATTTCCATGTATCTTTCCTTCACTCTCTTTCTCGAGAAGTCGAATACGAGACAATCTTGGAATGTCTACTTGTTTGCAGTTGGTTTCTCCTTCCTGGCACTCTTGATCGGTGAATTAATTCGTCGGTCTTGCCTATTCACTGAGGAATATCGCCACCTTGATGCACGATATGAAGGAAGTGTCAAGAAAGCTTTCCGAGCGTTATTTGGTTTCAGTAATAATACTCTGGTATGGGTGCTTACAGGCATAGCAATCTTTATTGCTGGAGTATTCTGCAACGAAAACGACTGGTCATCGGTTAATTACGACTATGTTCGTGTCTTTTTCCTTAATGCCGTGTTTATGCCCATTTTCGTCTACATTGTTGGTTTACGTGATCCCTCGACGGTGGAATATTCGCAGAACAACGAAAAGCAAAACAAGAACTTGGCTGATGGACTTGCATGGAGCTTCTACTTTGGCTATCTGAAATTTGTCTTACCTGCACTGAAAGGACAAATTAATGAATCTGAGAAATACCGCTTTGAAATTGATGTCCAAAAACTCTTTATTGTCCTGCCTAAAAATTGTCAGGTCTTCGATAAAATTTCAAACGAAGACACAGACCCACAAAAGCTGATAAAAGACGAGGAGAATCTCCCACCACTGAAGAAAAACAGGGGAGGTATCCAAGACCGCATTTACAGGCATACAGTGCACAGCATAATAGAGAGAAAACCTGGTGGCAAAGACAAGAAACATTACTGTGTGATGGAGTACGCCACTCCCCTTATGACTCTCTTTGATATGTCCATCGATCCTAATGCTGGGCTGAGCAGGGAAGAGAGAGACCAACAAGTGGTTCTGTTTATTAGCAAATTAAAGCAGATCCTTGATGAAGACAAAGAATGCAAAGGCAAATATGAGCTTATTACATTCTCTGGAGAAGCTGGTCAAGATCTTGCAAAGATTATGATTGATACTTTGAAAAACCCTGCCTTAGAAATTGAACATCATCAGTGAAATATGATATGAAGGAGAAATTAGCCCCTCTACCTTAAGTTATTACACAATTTATTGACAATCTGAGCCCCTGATATTGAAAATGTTGCCATTAAAAGTATTTGGAACATAATAAACTATATAGTATAGTATAGTATATAGTATATAGTATATACTATATAGTATAGATTTGTAACATCTAGTATATAGATTTATAACATCTATATAGGTTTGTAATAATTATCTAAAACTATTATAGATTTTGTGATATGGGTAAATACCCATACTCTTGGGGGTTTTTAGTAGTAAGATCAAAAGAAATTTATGGTCATATTTGTAAGTTTACCAGTTTTTCTTGAAGATATACATTAGCTACTTTGGAAATTTGAGTATAAAAATAAAATTTATGTATGCATGTATCAGGAGCAGATCCAGGAAATTTTCAAAAAGGCCCCCAAAAGATACCGCAAGTCTTTAAAGAAGAGCGTGGCTGAATGATTTTTAACCCCTAAAAGATACCGCAAATAATATTGAATTTTATATAAAAAGCGCCTAGGATTAGCCATACTGATGCACGCTTCTCTCCTTTTCTGACACCCTAAGAGATACCAGAAAATACTGATTTTCCAAAAATTCGCATTTTAACATTCTAAAAGATTACCAAATCGCGAATTTTTACTGACTTTGATTTTGATCAACATTTTGAAATGAACTAATTATGTTTTCTCCAACCCCCTAAAACATGTGGTAGTGTCCTTGGTGGTAGTGTCTTACAACCCCTAAAACATGTGGTAGTGTCCTTGGTTTGGTGAGATGAGTGGCAAAATAAACGTATACTGCAAATTCCATATTATATAATAAAAGCTATATTAACCCGCCAAACTCCAATGAGGTCCACCATAAAACAAATACGAGGTTTAAAATGTTACTTACTATTAATGTTTTTATAATCAAGATGTATAGTTTTGTGCAATTCAACTTTTCTGCACAACTGGGAATTTCATTGATAAGATATCACCGATCCCTGCAGTAATCATCTGTCCAGCTTTTACTGCTGATACTCCTGAAGGAGTACCAGTAATAAGCAAATCTCCCTTTTCCAATGACATAACTTTGCTAACATAACTAATCAAAAATGGGATTTTAAACATCATATCACATGTACTCCCATCCTGTTTTAATTCCTCATCTACTTTCAGCCATAATCTTAGATTATCAGGATCAGCTATTTCAGATTTGGAAATAAAATTGCTAATAGGACAAGCTGTATCAAAGCCTTTTGCAATCGACCATGGATGGCCCTTTTTCTTATCTTCATTTTGTAATTTTCTATTAGTCATGTCAACTGCTAGGGCATATCCCCCAATATAACCCAAAGCATCTGATTCTGGTATACATGACCCATTCTTTCCAATGACAACTCCTAGCTCCACTTCATGATGTAGCTCTTCATATCCGTATGGGATCTGCAAAAAATGAACAAGCTATACGTTATAATAGAAATATATGGCCACTGGCTTTCACCACAATGGGATGAGGGGTATTATGATCACCCATACCCGTCACCCATGAGAATAAAAAACAAAAATTTGTCTTCCCTGTTGAAAAGTATCATAAGCTACCATACCTCGATATTCCTGCCTTCACAGACATAAGATGAAGTCGGCTTCAAGAAAATTAAAGGTTTTTCTGGAATGGGATTTCCGAGTTCCGCTGCATGGTCCCTAAAAATGAATACATCGTAAATATAATATCAATGTAGCAAAAGCAATACTACTTAGAAATTAAGCATAATCAATTTTCTTAAAATGTTTATGTTTCTTAATTTTCACCTATAATTTCGTCCAATGGCTACGATTTTACGTCCAAATTCCATAAACCTCCTTAGTTCCTTCGCCATCTTGGAATTTTAACTGGCCGTTAGAGTCTGGTTACTACTAATCTTAGCTTTTCACATGTTTTTATAACATGTTTTTATGACATGTTTTTATAACAGCGCAGGGAGGTAGGGAGGTATAGGTAAAAGAAAATAAAGGAACGTATCGGAACGGATACATCAATTTATTGTTCATTGAGAAATAAAATAAAAAGGGGGGAAATGCTTTGATAAGAATCGTAAAGAAAATATGAATAATATATGTTAAGCTAAGATTATTTCGTTTTTGGAAAGACAAAAAATAGGAAGGACTGACGTCATCAGAAAGGTGTAAATAATAATAATCGAGAATATTATAAACGTTTAGACCAATCATATAGCAGGATGAATCCAGGATGAATAATTTGTTGGAGCGTCTTGTCGACGCGCGCGCCTGGGTTTTCCCGCTCAAAATGAATACAGCCGCGTCAGAACATTTAATGGAGGATCAACAAGAAAGACTTGAGGTAGAAGAAGGACCTTCTCATTCCGTTAAATCATCATAAAGTACAACATCATCAGCCTCGTACTTTTAAAGTTATTTTGGGAGTTACTTCTCTGCTTGTTGCAGTCGTTTTTGGCGTCTTGGTTTATCTCATTTATGCAAGATATACGGAATATTAGTGGCCAGAGTTAGAGCGAAACAGCTGGGTATTTTGATTAATAGGTAGAAATCTAGAATAAACCGTTTTTTCTACAACTTTAATCATGATAATACATAAAAATGAGATTTTGGATATTCACTATGAGGTTATGTTTGTTTTTAAGATAATGAATACATTTATTTCATGTTGTCCTTTTGATTAAAAATATTTCCTAACGTTATGTTAGGATAGCTATCAAACCATTACAATGAAGTTAGATAAGTAAGTTTTCTCCTTTTCACTTAAATTATTTATCGAGACTGGTATTCTTAATAAAGTATATTCATCGATTACAGATTGATTTAGGATAGCATGTTTGAAAAATATCGTAATCTCTGGTAAGAGAAAGGTTTTCCTACATTTGTTTACACCTTCAATAAATCTTTCATGAAAGTTGCTTCATCCAACTGCGGACCAGGTGTTAAAGTTTTCCTACTAAAACTATTTCAAAGATAGGCAACCTCTAACCATTCTTATGAAGTTTTTTTGTCTTTTTCATAGCCCAAGTTTCCGTTCCTGCCGATAATAAAGATTTTCTAACCATATAAAAAAACATGGACGTAGGATGCTCACAACACTTGCAGGTAGGGTTGATTATGTTTAACTAATTATAATCAGTTTTGAAATTGAAAATTCATTAATACATACGATAGTTTTCAGCAATAACCTTACTGTTGTTTCGCCAGTCAAAATTATTAGGTTTGATTGACGGCAGCGAAAAACCAAATTTCAGTGCAGCTCGTAGCAGACACAGAGTTCCCACATGTTTCTGATGAAAATCGCAGTATAAATGACGAGGACTTTATTTTAATCGAATATAGGACGTTGAGAAAGGCTTTATTATTTTTGAAGGTATTCATCACTAAATATATGATATATTGTGTTTTGCAATTCCACTGTTTACTTTGGAAATTTAATTGGATGGTTTAATTGGAAGATTTTTTCGTTTTAACACTGCTTTCCTGACGAAAAACCTTCTTATTCGGAGCAAAATGAATAATATAAGATGTCTTACTTTTCCTATTACCGTCATTAATCACCTGATTCATGCCAACTTAATAATCCAAAAAGTAAAGCGTAAAAAGAAAAGTCGAAATAAATTAAACGTTATTTGTGAAGAGCTTGTAATATTGGTGGCCAAAATAATAATGAGTAAAAAAACTCAGTATTTAGAGCATCTAAAACTCAAAACTAGAATCCATTTTATGGATATGATTAGATTTCCTAGATAGCCAAAACCCCAAGTCTACAACTAATTAAAATTAACTGTTATCAGTTTTATGCAAATAATCTTTTAAATATCTTCGTTTATGATTCTTAATTTATTAAGATTATCAGAAATTTTCATTGAAGACTTTGATCGATGTTTACAATGAGGTTCACTGGTGCACTGGACAACTTAGATAACACTGAGAGTAGAATGTATGCAAAAGACTAGCCGACTTTGGAGTACCTGTTATTTATTAAATGTGACTCATAGATGTCTGTCCTTTTCTATTTCAAAGTCCATTGTCTGAAGATCAATCCAACGAACATCGAGTACCAAATCCCGGCAAGTGCCTCATCGCTTTTACGGGTACGATTGAAATATTTTCTTTCAATCTATATTCAATCTATGATTAATTTAAGCTTCACCCACATTATGCTGTCACCCTTTATGCATGCGTACTATATCTTTATAAAAATACGATAAACAGGAAGTTTTAAATATCATGTTGTTACCTACAGTAACTGGGTGCACTCGAAGATATTAGCACAGGTGTTAATAATTTTGCCACGCACGGTCGGATAACACATTCTGGGTGTATCCCATAGAACGACCCAGAATTAGAACTGAGCATTAGCAATTTCTTGGCGGTTTGATGATTTAAATGGATAGATAAATCCCTTTTATTTAAGTGTCTAGTCGTTTTAGCGCTTTCGCACTAATTGGGGACACTTTTCGCGCAAACGCACTACCACTACATTTTATATTCTATGCACGACAACGTTCAACTCACATGTTGATTTTTACGGAGGGAGGAAACCAGAGAACCCGGAGAAAACCCTCGTAGCATAGGAGAGAACAACACATCAAACAAACTCAATTCACATGTGGCGACAACAGGACTCGAACCAGCGACCCGACCCGTTGGACTCATTTTAGGTCAGTAGTTGCCATTCAGAAAACTGTGCACCGATGGGGAAGATGGGTGACGTAACTGGTTACATATAGATGACAGCAGATGCATGTGCTCCACAATTGACGCATATACTAATCTAATCGCCTTTTGCGAGGCCCTTGTTTTGGGTCTTCCACATAGGGCGTTCCTTGGTTGTCCGATTTTTTGTCGCACTATATACGTTAAAACATTTTCTCTTATCCCAATAGAAACATGCAAGCACATCTGCAGATAGTTACTCTTCACGTGAAGGGCAAGGTGAGGTTTCCTCGACTTATTAAATTTGAAGCATGGGGAAACTCTTTCCTTTTCCCTTCCTTCTGTTTATCCTCCTCCTGCCCATGCTCTTCAAGTTTTTGTTTGCTGAAGTATCTTATAAAATTGTCTAATTAATAACCGAACTATTTTAGATAAATACGCAGCGATGATGGGAGAAATGCAAGAGATGAGCAACGCTCTGGACAAAATTAACGCAGACTTACGGAAAGCAAGTGGTAAGTAACTCGTTCTTTCCTGGCCATGGGTTCCTATTGAACTGTCAGCCTTCGTGTCCCACACAAAATTTTGGATGACTGACACAAGAGTCCGAAGCACAACCTTTTCCAAAGCCAAAGGAAGGCAATGCTCGTTGACGAGTAAATGTTTCAAGCCAACTAACCTGCGAAAAAAACCCTGCGAGTTATGGTATAAATACCAGTCACATCGAAACAATAGATCTAAGAATGATAAAACGATGTTAGTTAATGGTTTGTTTTTCCCCTTTTAGTTAAATGCCATACTTTAATTGTGGACGTAGCAACATTGTTCAACCCTGAAACAGAAGAAATGGCAAGGAACGTTGTAGAAGATTGTGAAGTATGCAAAAACAAAATGAAAGCAATGCTAACGAGCGAAGATTTACTTTCCCAAAAATTAACGACTGAATAGATGGTTTTTATTCCATCTCGATCTATAAGGGGCAATCTTTTTGTCTCTCACATGGAGTGTAAAGTATCAAATTTGCATGGTCTCTGAAATCGAAAAAAAAATCCTTTCAATAAAATTCTTTCACACTTTTTGAAACATATGAACCGCAATTTTATAAATAAAGTTTTTTAATTGAGAATTGTCGTTGACAAATAACTGCATAATTTATTTTAGTTTTCTAACGTATGTTCGTAAGATATGACATTTGTATTTTCCTTTTAACATTTTTAATAAATTAATATTTTCCATCTCATTTGTGGGTTTTTTCCGCTTTTTTCCCCCCACTTCTTAAAAGAGGTCCAACTCTAAATTACCCTGCGATCAGAGGCCCACTGGAGGGTCAGAAAAAAACCTCTGCTCGCAGGGTAGCTCTAAATAAAATTATCTATGAAATTCAATTATTTATCTACATTTGTTTCAATGTTTGACATATCTATTGATCACTAACACAACAGTACTATATTATGGTCTCTTTCCAAACCCCCAGAAATTTGGATTCTTATGGCATAATTAAATTATGCCGGAAAACTATTTACAATCCATTTAGAAACCAATATATATATATATATATATATATATATAATGTAAATATTTTAGTATTTGATAAGTAAAAGCCAAATAGTTGAGAAAATGAAGTGCTGAAAATGAGTTAAATTGGCCTCATTCTTCAAGTTCTCCCATGTTGTTTTTTCGCCGAATATCTTTCACGACATTACTGTATATCTCACTAGCACGTATTTCTGCGGCAGTGGGTCGGTTCTTTGGACTTTCAGACAGCATCCACTTTACCAGTTGGGTCTTGAAATAAAAGTTGCATAAGTTCATTAACATATGGTTTACATACATAACAGGAAGGGGGTCAATCCTCTATATCTGCGTAATAATAAAGGCAATAGTTTGAATACATGTGCCATCATACTGATAAGAACTGTGTTTTATAAAAAGAAACGATTTCTTTTTACCTGGAGTGCCATCCTGGACTCAAACTCCTCTGGCATAACCTTTCGTTTAACATCGATCATTACCTGTTGATCGAGGAAGATATGGCTTGAAACATGAAAAGCTAGGAATCTTATTGCTGATAATTTCATCACTACTTTATACTTTCAATATTGTCAGCAATTAGTTGCAAGACTGAGGATATTACAGAAGGCATCATGAGGGGCGCAGAGTTGATGAGAACATCATGAATGAATAAGATGGCAATGAGAGATATCGCAAAAATCGATCTGGACCCGACCACTGCAAAAAAAGCTAAACATGGAAAGATTCAAAACAATACACACACAATTTTTTATTACCTTGATTCTCTCCATTTCTGTGCTGAATGTATGAAACAGCTCAAAGAAAATTAGACCCAATGAGAAAACATCTACCTTGTATGAATACGCTTTGCCTTCAATCTACAAAAACAAGGAGGGCCACAGGTTTGTTAGCATATTGCTATTTAGTGCTACCCTCAGTAAATAGAGTTTATTATTTTATTATTATTATTATTATTATTATTATTATTGTTATTATTATTATAATTATATAATTATAGGAACAGCAGCCAATTATTGTCTTTTAAATAAAGATAAGGCTAAACTTTGAAGAGAAAAGTACATCAGTTTAATGCAAAAGCAAACCTGTTCGGGACTCATGTATAGATGTGTTCCAACCTGTCCGGTATGATTCGCATCTATGAACCCATTTTTGCCTAAAAATATAAAAAGGTTAAAGAATCATACAAGTTAGTATGGGTTGACATTACTTGCCTAAAAGAGACCAACATGTTATTTAAATCCAATATTTCCTTGTTGGTTGTTGTTACATTCATAATAATTTGTTTTATCAACCTTAAATTTTTTATTTATTCATTTATTCATGTTTTCATTTTATATATATATATATATTCTCATTATCATTGTTTGTTTGTGTGTTTGTTCATTCGTTCGTTCGTTCATTCATTCCTTTGTTCGTTTGCTGGTTTGTTTGTTTGCTGGTTTGTTTGTTTTATTTTATTTTATCTTATTATTATTTTTTTTATTAATCATTTATTTAGTTATTATTATTATTATTTATTCATTTTTTAATTTTTAATTAGTTAATTAATTAGTTTTATTTATTTTTCCTTTAAACGCATGTGAATTTGTGTAATTTAATGCGTGCGCACATATGCCATGGTTTGATCACGTTTTTTCTTTGTCAATTGTGAGGTTTTTTCATTTCCCTGAGGATGGCCGAGTAGGCCAAAAGCTCGGATTATAGTTATTAAATCTAAATTTGATAAAACAAATTATTATCAACACGTTATTTTTTGAGATTTAAGTGGGACAGGCCAATTGAAATGAGAGAGGGAGAGGTTTACAGCATGAAGTATTAAAGTCATACCTTTTGTAGTATTATCAGATGGCTCTTGAACACCTGTCACCAAACCAAAATCACCAACTTTCACTGAACCATCCAGTGAAAAAAATATATTGGATGGCTGAAAGATTTTAATTAAAATATTTTATTACTAAACAATAAACATTTTCGCAAGTTCTTTGAAATGGAAGGGTACCTATGGAATGAAGAGGCATTAATTAATGGTAGAGGCATTAATTAATGATTGTTTAATGGGACAGTGTTATTCAAAATAGGTTCAAATCTTTAAATTTACCTTTAAATCTCTATGCATCATCCCTCTACCATGGAAATATTCTACAGCATTGACAATCTAAAAACAATAGAGCTTAGTGTTCCAACATTGTTGCACTTTTTTGGGGGGAGGGGGAGGGGGAGGGGGAGGGGCTACCTCACTCTTTCTATAAGTAATAGTAATAGTAAATGAAGTGACCCAATGATGACATCAACAGGCAATCAATGCACAATGAATGTCGGCCAGATAACGAATCTACCACACGTACCTGATCAAAGAAATCTAGACAAGAAGAATGATCTCTTTCATTGTTGATTTTGAGCCAGTCCTTGAGACTCTCCCTCTGACACAGCTGCATTTGTATAAATAAGTATAAGGGTGCTTGGAGGGTATCTTGGTTGCATTTTTCACTCTTGCACTTGTGATGCATACCTAGAAAGATACCATAATATTAGTTATGATGTCCAAGATTTGGGTGACATGGGTGGGCATTTGTTACTTTACAACTTTTATTGGGTATCAATCAGGATGGAAAATTACAGAACCAACATGTTACCCAAAGCAGAAAGTGCGAACGGTACTCTAAGTCCCATGCTGGGCATTTCCTTTTGAATAAAAATATGCATCAATAGAGAAAAGTCTTGGAAAATTAATACAGTTACAGTAGTAAAGATTGGTAACTAGTGAACTGAGAAGGGCCAAAGAATAAACAGTGGAGTTCAAACAAAGAATACTCCCTGAGGTTCAGTTATTATCAAGTAAGATGACAAGGACAGAGCACTGTATCTCATTGTCTAGTTCAAGTTTGGTTTTGCATGTTCCAGTTTCCACTGAACTGCATGAAATATAAATATACTAATAATCTAGAAATAGTCTAACAAGGGTTACAGAAAAGCTAATAATTGAGGATAATTAAAAGCACACTTACCAGACAGTAGAGATTGCCCAGATGTTGTAAATGAAGGACTTAGAGACTTACAGCTTGAGCTATTGCTACTTTTCCTTGATAAGGGACCCACATCTTGATTTTCTTGCTACAATAAAAAAGACATAGAGATCAAATATACATGTCAACTTTTCATTCTGTTGACTAAGAACAAATCACCAGCCTTACAGCATAAATAAAGAAACATTCAAATTCTTTCATTCTCTTTAATTCCATTTTTTTCTCTTTTCCTTTTTTCCATCCCATATCTTTCCTTTAAAATAAATATAAAATAATCAAAACTTTTTCTAACCTCAGTACAATCACTACTAAAAACAATTCCATCATCTGTGTCATCATCATCATCAACATCATTTTGCTGCAATGTAACACCAGAATCACTTTTACTTGAGTCAACAAATTCGATCCCAAATGATCCACTAGTGTCTGGTTCTTCTGGTAGAAATGCTTCATTTTCAAGTTGGTGTACATCAAATGGGACACTAAGATCTTCCTCAGCTGCTGTAAGTGTAGTATGTCTTCCATCTTTATCATCACTACAGTTGCTTGAAGAATGCTTTGATTTTGTACTTGAGCTTGTCTTTTTCCTTCTTCTTACTACCATATATGAATTATTCAAGTCTGCTGTTAAAATTTGTAAAGCAAAAAAGCTCAAAACTTTGCTTCAAGGAAGTATGATTTATATATTGACTACTCACTCACTCACTCACTCAGTAGAGGTCGTATGTAAATCTTAAGCCCCGTCTAAAATGAGAAAAATTCTGGACATTTTTCCCTAATTTAGCCAGTACTGCATACTGTTCATTTGTCCATATGCCCTCACTCTGGCCAATTTTCCAAAATTTCCTTCAGAAATTAAATTAAAGTCAATAATTTGATTATATCATAATTTATTGACTCACCCTGAGTAGTGCAAGGATGCCCATTAACGTCTGAATCCAAGTTGCATATCAGTGGAGGTCCTTAAGGAGAATTTTAAGATTAAAATAATGAAGAAATAAAGCATGCAGGGATTGGCAGAACACTGAGAGAAGTGTTAGGAGAAGCATGACGCATAGCGGAGTGCTTCTGGACACTTCTCGTATGTTCTGCCAATCCCCAAGTGCTTTATAATGGCACACAGCACAGCAAGCAAGTTTTTTATTTTTTTAAATGAAATACAAATTACAATACCATTATTTTAGATAGGAAGTGACGCAACGGAAAGTGCATGCGCATGCAATGTGCTCTTATAAAGCACATGCTCCAAGCCAATCAGAACGCAACATTCATAACAGTTATTTTATAATCATATTTCTTAAAATATGATGAGTTCATTTCTAGATGTACATTAATATGCACAAATACCTGTTTTCTAGATACATATCTTCTTGCCAACCAACAGGAGGTGCTTCAAACCAGGCATTAAAATACCTCACAATACAAGGATGTTCTAGTTTGGCCAGTGCTTTTACTTCTCGCATGACTTTTTCTCTAGCGTCATCACTGCAAGAAAGCACAGATGAGCCTTTTTACAAGTAACCATTCAAATACTACATGTACCTCATAAGGGCTCTTATCTTCTTCTGGTTCACTCATACGACTCAAACTAACTTTTAAGAAAGAAAAATACCAGGGAATCCGAAGTAAAACCCTTGTGACAAGGAAGAGAATGAAGCTCTCTAGAATAAATACAGCTGATTCATGTTGAACCTTTGAAGGCACTGTATAACATATTATCATTGTAACAGAGTTTGATTTGCATGATGTCAAATCAGAAAGCCAAACCTTTCTAGGCAGCTGGGAACATGTTCAGCTGATAAGAATACTTGTTCACAGCTGCCTAGAAATGTCTGGCATTCTTTATGACAACATGCAAGTTAAAGTCTGTTACAAACAATCAGGAAAGTCTCATCAAATGCTTAACCTGAATTGGCTATAATACTCACCAGTTTGGTAAACGTACTCTCTTGATGGCATACTGACAGTCATCTACTTTATTCCTGGCCTGAAAGACTACACCAAAGCCTCCTTTACCCAGACACAGTTCATGTTCAAAGTCAGTAGTATACCTGTAGAGTAACATACCAAACCATTTTTAGGGGTTTATGAAATAATGAATATGGAAGATTCGTTTTAAATAATAAATCTTCAAATCGAATAATGAAATCAAGAATCCAGAAATAAAGTCATTGATGGCCTCTACGTGTTCACGTGCTTGAGGTAGTTTGACTGTAACAGTAATAAAATACAAAGTTACCTTGAAACAAAGATGTTGTTCATGGATGATGATGATGAACTGTTTGATATTAATGATTGTTCTCTTTGCTAAAACAGACAATGTAGATAAAAGGTAAGATTAAGTTTCCATATGGATCTAATATATGATTAATGGGTAGTTCCAGAAAATATCCATACCCCTACCATGGGCGGCATTTTGGAATTCCGAAGGAGAGGGGGGGTTTCTTAGATCAGGAATTCTGAAGGAGAGGGGGGGTTTCTTAGACCAGGAATTCTGAGGGAAAGGGGGACATCTTGGTCTGGAAAATTATTTCAAAGGATGGTGGGAGAATTGATGTTGAAATATCTACGTGAAAAGAACGGATGAACCAGCTGATCTTCGAAGTCTTTCGATCGGCTTTGTAGGTATAAACACGACTCAAAAACCTAAAATTCAATAATATTGGTGCTAATTGATTAAAAAGTTATCCATTTCAAACATTTTACCCCATAATTCAATATAAATAACATATAGTAAACATGATAAAGCTGCTTTGAAGTACATTTACTCCTTGAAATACATAAAACTCCTACTTGGAACTGTAGGAACCGCTGTGATTTTACAAACAAGGAACGCCTGGTGAAACGCCTGCATTAACTAAGATCAGCGATTATTCAGAAAATTAAGATGGCGACAATCGAAAACATGTTTATTCACAAGTTCTGTTACGCTTCATTTGTTTGTCCAAGGAAGGAAAGAAAAATGTCAAAAATCAAGGATAAGTTATGATAAGAACAGTGAAGTTATGTATTTTTTTTCTTATCATTTCGTAGTTTTAAGACCTCTGGGCGAAGTTTCATTTGAAGTTCGCGGTAATATGCGCTTTTCGACTTTGATTCCTAAGTTCATCTCCGTTCATCTTGCATGAAAATAGCGATTATTTCTTTGTCTAGAAAGCCATTAAGAGAATAGTGATATGGAATTCCAGGGGGAGGGGGGGTACACAGATATGGAATTCTTTGAGCCAGGGGCCTTGAACCATTTCGGAATTTCCAAAGGCAAGGGGGGCAAACAAATTGATGCCGCCTGTGGTAGGGGTATGGATATTTTATGGAACTACCCAATTTCTAAGGCAATGAAACAATGTCTTACCAATGTAGGCTCTGATGAACTTGCAGTTAATGTATTAGGAGCAGATGGCAGCCTCTGTAGCTCTGGTGTCTAGTGGGGGATAATCGATGAATATAATGTTATCAAGTGTCTATTAGCCATTCCAAGGTTGAGTAAAAAACTGAGTCAAGCTGGCATTGCAGCGCATTTTGGGGTGGAAAATATACACCATCCTAAAACATATGATCCCTGAAACAGCCCACAATGCACTGCAATACCAACTTAACTCAGTTTACCAACTTAACTCCCTCAATCTTGGAATGGTAAATCATTTCTGTGCTTACTGAAATAATTCAATTATCAATAAATCATTTAAAACATAAATGAAGGAACACTGAAAGATAATATTATATCATTGTTTTACCAAGAAGCAATTAGTTTTCCATTTATTTACCTTTTGTGTTTTGGGAAGCAAACATCTGAAGATGTACTGAGCAATGGCTGCCAAAACAACAACAACAAAAATGGCTCCTTTCCTGCAGCAATAACAATAGCAAAAAATAAAGTGAGGGCTTCAATCCAGGGATAATATGAGGAGTGAGCAGTTTCATCAGGACTTAGATGGAAATTTTTGTTGGAGGTGCACTTTTTCATTTTTTGCAGTTCATTTTTGCATGACTGCTTGGTTTACAGGTTGTTTCATGTTTGTGCAGCTTAACTGACTTCAAATGTCTGGCCTCAATCACTCAAATTTTTGATGAGCCTAGTGAATTCTGATGATGATTGATAAGTATTCCCATGACTCAAAATCATTTTCCCCATGGAATGTGGGTATATTTAATACTCATGTTCAGAATGCAGTTGACTCATAGTATATTTGATTGACAAAAGCCAAAACAATAGCAAAAAAAACAACAACATGTGTTGGAAGTCTAAACCTTGATGTCTCCATAACTTGATGCTTCACTCAAATCATTTTAAAATATTTTACTGTTCAACTTTTACTTCATGTAGAATTAATACTGAAAATATTGAGTTAAGGGCTTAGTAAGCACTTAAAACAACAGCTTTACCAGTATTCCATTGTTAAAACTGATTTTTCAACTGGACTCTTTTCTTTGTTAGTTGTATTTAGAGTCTCACTTCTGTTATCAAAGTTTTCAATCCTTCTTCCATGAGGAGGGACAACTGGTTGGACATCGCCAATGAAGAAATAACCATTATCTTAAAAATAAGCAGAACAAATCAACTCAATCCTTTTCAAACAATATTTGTATGAAAACAGGTGCCAAAAACCTGGATGCTGACACAATGCCAGTAGCATACAAAATTGCCTTTTCTTAAACTCATGCAAAGAATTATTAATATCAAGATATTAATATTTTCTCAGAAACCAGGGGCAGATCTATAGGGAGGGTTAAAGCCCCCCCCCCTCCCCCTTGATGAGTAGATATGTAACTGTGCTATTGGAGATTGCATTTGTGAATGTCCTCATCATAAATGGTGCACCTCAAAAATAAATTCTGGATTCCATCCTGGAAACAAATGTATTACTTGTAGATTGATAAAGTAATAGATTGTAAGTAAAATTTTTCTCCTACCAAATGGATATTCCACAGAATTCCATATTGCAATTTCCTTGGAAACTACAGTAGGAGTACGGGAAGCTGATGTTGCAAGTTTTGGCTTCCATGTGATGGCTCTTGGTCTCCTAGCAACTTCATGGTTGCCTTTGGTCTGCATTTTGATAGCAGACTCCAATAATGGATTGAAAGAATGCTGTGAGGGCTGGATATATACTTGCCCTTCATGAGAACCTAGACGTAAATAAAAGAAAGAAGCAAAGTCGCATAAGAAATATGAATTGGTTTCATATGTTACTGTATTGAGTAAAAGTAAAGCAGGTCATCAACTTTGTGACTTTGTGACAATATTATTGTTCTATGTTTTTACCAAGAAAGAAAAATGCTTACCAAGATACATGATGGGTTTATCAAGGCCTTCTTCTGGGAGACCATCTCTCAGCCCTGGCAAAACATCTTCACTAAAAATATCAACTGACTTTAAATAACTTCCATGTAGCATCCAGACAGCATTGACTGGTGATTCAAATTTATGACTCCACAAAACAATATCACTGTCAATACCAGCCATGTCATGAAGCTTTACAGCTGCAATCAATCCATCTGGGATTGAAACTCTCAGCTTCCATTCTATTGTTTCTTCACTATCTTCTACTGGACATTTTGTATCTTGATCATTTGTTAGAGAATCTAAGAAAGTGACATCTTGTTGTCCAACAGAAAAATTCCACCTATAAAATGCAAAATAAGATTGAATTATACTATGTAAGAAATCAAAAATATGAATGAATGAATAATGAACAAATGAATAAATGAAATTTAAGAAATTGAAAATATGAATGAATGATTGAATGAATAGATGAATGCATTAAAAAATGAATTAGATTTAAGATTTTTGAGTGATCTTGGTTAATATAGCCTCATCGTAAGGTACTTCTCACCTTTCACTTCCTGTTCTCTGGTCTACAGCTCTAACAGTCTGCTTGGTTCTCTTCACCACAAATATATCACTATCTTGAACATGTTCACCTGTCTCGTGATCAGTTAGTTTACACCCTTCTGCTGAACACACATACCTCACCTTTGTTCAATACAAAAAACAATAATTACAAACTGACAAAATCACTTCTTTCCATAACTTCAAGGCATCTAGACTACTAACAGTAACTATTTTCCCAACTCAGTCGAGTCAGGTCTTTACCCTGCCTTGGACTCGCAGAGACTGGATATTATTCTTTGCAAGTGCTGCCTCACTAGCCCAAATCTTACCCACCCAAGGCAGGTAAACAGCTCAACTCAACTGAGAGAATGGAATAAGAGGGACTGTTAACAGTCTACCAAGCTTCTTATTAACCATAAAACAAGAATATTTCTTATGGCTTTTTTTTCAACTATTTTTAGATTTAGACTCAGATTTCTACTACCCATAGTCTTTAGTTAATACATGACAATGGTACTTTGTGCTTGACAATATTTTTCATTAATCACCTTTCCTGATTTGGGGTCAATACCACAAGATATGGCTTCTTTTCCTCCAACTAACATTGAACCATCTTGAAGCTTATAAAATGATCCCAACAGATTGTCTGCTGTGTAAGGAATAGGCTGTTCAAAAAATATAATGATGTTGATTAATTGCATTTACTTATGTGTGTGTATCTTGTACTAAAAATTTCAACAGGTCACTTGAATTATAGCATCATTTACTACCACTACCAAATATACTGTATCAAAAAAAATTTGCAAAGCATTTCATTTGTATCAAATTGAGCTGGTCCTTGCAGTATATCACCCAACTTATGCAGACGCAAAAACAATTCTGACTCTTGAACGGGATTTGAACCCATATCATTTACAAATGGGCAGGTGACTTATACAAATTAAATTACCTCAATGTTCTCTCCATTCACCTGATAGAGACCACCATCTAGAGAAGGGATAATTTTAACCTGCTTTCCATTCTGAAATGAATATGAAAGCATAAAAACAAGTAGTAATCTAGAAGCAAGTAACCTTAAACCTCAGGGTACTATCGTCGTGTACGGATTAACGAAGTACGTAATAGGTCTCCAAACACACGAGTGGGACTTAGAAATTTGGTTCTTTTCACTTAGAAAAAAAAGTAAAGACACCAAGAATCGAACTTGGTACCTTCGGCACCAAAGAACTACTACAATGCCAACCCCAACCCTAACCCTAACCCCTAGACCACAAAGCGAATTCGGTTGGGCGGTCTCATTTTTTAGTCATATTTAAACGATATATCATCAGCATGTGCACATAAATATTTATTATAGTTAGATTTATGCTTTCGTAGGGTATGACTACTAGCCGATTACTCAATATTTAAATTTGAATAGAATTCCCCTGACAATTCCCGTACACAACGATACAACCAACCTCAGAGTTTAAACCTCAGAGTTTAAACCTCATTATAATATTGAGGCAGTAATGATGAAAAGGTAAATTATACTTACTAAAAGTAAGTTTTTTCATCTTTTCATGGTGTATAATTTACCTTTTCATCATTACTGTTTCATTAGAAACACCGACGCAGCTCACACTAGTTTTAGCTAGTTATACCTTTTTATAATATTGAGGCTTAGACTCAAATATCTAGGGTGTATACAAATCAAAGTACAAACAAACAAATAAACAAAAACAAGTTTATATTGCCGAGAGTATAAGAGGTGTTTAATAGGGGAATCGTTTTTGATATCTTGCGTGAACAAGGCTCAGGAAGAAATATCTAACCTGGAGAGAGCTAAGACTAGATGACAGCAAAGGCCCTGAAATTGCTGGTAAACTCCACCGAAGTGCTCCATTTTCTCTAGTATCTAATGCTGAAAGTTTTCCATCCAATGTACTTACAATAATAAGGGAGCTGAAGCAAAAACAAATACTCAGGTTTTATAACAACAGATGAGGTAAACACCAGTATATTGTTAACTTACCAGGAGTCTAGAGGTTTGGTTAAGTCTTGGTCATTATTTTTAGTTTGATTTTCGTCGTTTGAACTGCTAGTGTTCGACCCAACTAACTCAACCAAAGCAGCCATAAATGCCACAAACTTGACCAAAGACAGATATTTCAGAATTCTCATCTTATGCTGGATGTAATTCTCATGCTGTGATGTGATAATTTACAGACTAGAGAAGTTTAAGATGGTCAAAATTGAATCATTCTAGAGCACAAAAAACGTACATGTTCTAATGAATCCGCCATGTTTGTTGTGAGGTGATTGCATGTAATGCGTTCTGATTGGTTGATAGTTTACACGACTGAGAAAAAATCGTCATCAGTCTATTTATAGATATTTACATCAGTAACCGCGCCATGCCGCGCCAGTCTAGTCTACACGTGGCGACTTCTCATTTACGAAATAAATATATATCATTGTATCTTATTATTGAAATTCTAAATATTACTGGTATCTTCTAAAATCATATCAGGTATGCGACAAGCTGATGTTTATGTTTTTCAGGCCAGCATCGATAATGTGATTTTTTTTAGAGGGGGAGGGAGAGTGGGAGGAAAGATGAGGAAAATTGCTTTGCATAACAGTGCATAACTTGCAGCAGCTTATTTCTTATTTGTATCAACTCGTTTCTTATTTGTATCAACTTGATCGCTTGCACGTTCCAATGGGGCACCGAAAATGAAAGCCAAAACTCGTAGTATAAAATGCGGAAATGATGGAAAGACTAATCGGAAGAGAGGTCGGACTAGGGTCAACTTGTTTATTTATTTGGACTCCCTGTGTCTTTTGAAGCTGGCTTAGAGGGCCTTCAATCATTATGGTCAGCGGACGTTTTCCCGCGTTAATCCGAAAAACGAATTTGAGGGGAAAGTGAAAGTATGATTAGATCGATGTCATTATTTTTTACTTCGATCGCATCAAACTGAATGGATAAGGCAAAAAATACATCACTTAGTTTTAAAACTAAAAGCTTCTACAGTTCAAAACCATCCCCAAGGTAAGATTAGTTGTTTTTATCGTTGTTTTTGGTTGTAGTAAAGTTGGAGCTTGATCTTCTTGTACCGTATTTACAATTTTGGACACACTTTTCTTAACAGATCCAAAACGTGGGATGAAAAGCAAGCAAAATTGGAAGCTAAGTTCCAGGAGTTTAAGAAAAAGCCTATTTCTACACCGAGACTCTTAAGGTTTTTTTTAAAACAGCTGTCTTAAGCTTACTGTTTATTTTATTACGTCTGAGATTGATCACTTCTGGATGTATTCTTATTGTTATACAGAGTGTGATTTATTGACTGTAGAAATATTATTCTGTTTCAGACTTGACGATCCTATTCCAGTTTTTAAACGATTTCCCTTGCAACAGTTGGCATTTGATTATGCAAAGACATGTAGTAAGGTCATTATTGTTATTGTTGTTGTTGCTGAAATTGATTATTTGTCTCTTTTTTTAATGATTGCTGTTTTAGTTGCTGATTTTGGCATCATCATCAATATCATTATTTTTTATTCTTCACTCAGTAGCCATGTTGGCTAGAACAATAGGTTTTTGCCATCCAGCCTCACATTCAAGCCCTTAGGGAGGAGTTTGAATGGGCAGAAAAATGGCTTTTATTCTTGTGGGGGTAAACATGGTGCAGCATAACAATATAACCTCATATAATAAAATGTATATCAAATCAAATTCAGCTAACCTTTAAATGTGCTGAAATTAAAAAATACCTTACTTAGGAAAAAAGAAAAATTAAAACAGTCTATTTGCAACTCTAATTATAGGATGTCCATGTGTTTTCTGAGGAAATTGAGTGTGGTGGAAAAAGACGATACCTGGTAGCAACATTTGACCAATTTTGGCAAGTATACAGGTACATTGAAAATGCATGCCTGATTCTTTTGAAATTTTTCACAAAGACATGAAATTTAGAGTAAGAAAAAATCAATGTGTCCTTATATGCAAGCAGCCTATTGATCATAATATCTCTTTTTTCTTTTTCTTTTTTCTTTTTTGCAACGGCTTTACACAGGCCGAGGATAGGCACAAAATCCAAGCAAGCTCGGCCTGAGACATATCTTTACTTAAGTAAACACAGTATGACATTGAAAACATACTATATATTTATTTCTAGGAAACTGGAGAGAGATCGAAGACACTACTATGAAGTTATCATAGAAGGTTATCTAGTACATTCCTTACTGTATACAATATTTCTATGTGAAATTCTTAATATTTTATTATTACTTATTAACTTGTAAAGTGCCAATATCAACATATTACATTTTCATTAGCAATATTCTTGAATCATTACTATTGCTGGGCTTCCTGCTGAAATCAAGCAACTTGTACACCAGAAGAATTTTAGTGTCAAAGTTGAATGAAAACTTAAAAAATAAGCAGTCGGAAAGCACAGTTGGTTTGTGCTGCTAATGGCTGCCTCTATAAACCAATGTGACTCTTGTCCCATTCCCAAGCTTGGTGCAATGTGTCGGCAGTTTTGTTTGGTTGGTTCTCTCCTGCACTTTGAGGGTTTTTCTCCAGGTTTTCAAGGTTTCCTCTCTTCGCGAATATTAACTAAAAAAAAAATCCAATTGGATCTGTTGCTGTGAGGGACTTAGTTATGAGTGGTTCAGGAGGTTGAGTAATTATTGCTCTGTGCATGTTCAATGTAAAATAAATTACTTTTATATTTTAACAATTTCTTCTGAATAAAAAAAAAACTTTTTAGGCGCAGCTTGCAAACTATATTTTGATCTTGAGTTCAATAAAGAACTCAACCCAGATAGTAATGGAATTGAAATGGTTGACATTTTTATAAAGGTGAGTCATTAAATGTCATGTTTAGTATCTAGTTGTCTACATTATTTGTGGGATCCCTGTGGTGTAGGTGACAGTGTTTTGGCATTCCTTGAAATAATGCTACTTTATTGACTAAAGACATATGACTTCCACTCTCATATGACTTCCATTCTTGAACAAATAAAATACTCATTTCATCCATTTAGAATGCTCAATCAAATCTTGAAGAGTCTAATATAGTAGTGCCACTGAGTCTATTGTATAGCTCCGAAAATTATCCATACCCCAGGTCACAGAGGAATTCTTTAAAGATACCTTACCCCCAGAAATTCCAATTTTCTTCCATACGAATTCTGTAATTTTTGTGCATTCGACTGAACCCCTCCTGAAATTATAAATTCCTCTGCGGGTGGGTATGGATAATTTCTGGAACTACACATTATAAATTTCTTTGTCCAGTATGTCTGCCATCAAATAAAACAAAGCTTTGGAATCAGATCTGATCGAAAGCATGTGATAGACTTGGACTCCAGGTAATGTCAGGCTCTTTTGCTAGGCTTATTAATGATCTCTTACCTGTTGCAAAATGATACATAAAGTGATTTATAGATACCAAAATTATCTCTTGCCTGTTGCAAAATGATACATAAAGTGATTTATAGATACCAAAATTTATAAATTCTTTTGTGGTGTTTTATTTCTATAGCACAGAAACCAAGTTCTCCAGACATCTCATATTTTGTCTGCCAAATGCATTATTCAAGGACAACACACATGTTGGTTAGTGACCTGTTATCAAATGTCAGCACTGGGGGCCACTAAGGGGGAAGGGCTGAGGGCTGCATTTCCATGTCTGTTTCAACTTTTCTCTAATCCAATGTAGCTTGAACTTTGAATACTCTTAAAACAGAGCAATGATGGAGAGAATGAGTATAGTGTGTGCCGTCAACTCAACACCAGCCATATAGCTGAAGAGACTACTAACATTAAATATAGTGACTTAACTATTACCTTTGAAACTCTGGGTTGTAAAAAAATGGAAAAATGACAACAAGTGCTTGCTAAAAATTAAGTGTATACCCATGGGGACTGGTATAATATTTTGTATAATGATGGTGATGGAGGAGTAAGGGAGAAATGACATTAACTTTTTGAAATCTCAAGCTCTCCTTTACTCTTAATTTTTATCAACTAAGGGTTGTTCATGATTGAAAAAACAACACAAGTTGATAAAGCTAATGAACTAAATACATCAAATTGTTGTGTTAGGAAACTTTGTGAACCACATTTGCTACAGCATTTTGAATCTAGTTCACAACCACCACCCTCCACATGACAAGAATGCTGAGTCTGAAGAAACTTCTGAAGGCCCAGAACCAAAGGTTCCTAGGAAGACAAAAGAAAACGTGTCCAAAGTTATCACAGACAAATGTGTCAATGGAGGTATACATTTAAATGAAACGATGGATGTAATGTTTTCTTTGTCTTCAAAGACTTGGGACGCTTGCCCACAATGAATGATGTAGAAATCTGCTTTATTTCCACTTTGACTACTGTTTCTTTTTTAACAATAACTGTCTTTATATTTTTACTTTAAAAGATAATGGAGCTAGTTAATTATTATTACTTTAGCATCAAGTCTAAAGTGGAGTGGCTTACAAAGTTCTTTTCGCGCGTATATTTAAAAACACAGAGTCCCCTTTAAAAAATAATTTAAAGAAGACAAGAAAGGTCATCTTCAAATTATTAATTGTATTTTGGAAGAAAAGGTCAATATTTGGATTTTTTTACTAGTTGCAGTTGAAGATTTGAAGAAACTCCTGATAGTAAATAATAAAGAAGACGTCGTAACATTTTGTGATCAAGGTGAATACTCGTAACATAAACTTAGATAGATAAAAGAAAAAAGAAAATGCGCGCGTGCGTCCTGTGAAGTGATGCATAAAGCACGCAGAAATTGGTAGGACAAATACAAGTGTTAGGAAAAGCACAACGCGTTACAAATTTCCCTCTTACGCAGGTGTTTATACAAAGAACCGTAATTTTCGTGTGTACAAGTCGGCGAAGATTGCTAAAAAAGCAACGCTGGAACTGGCAAAAGAAAACATGTATAAGGTAGGTGCGTGTGGCCAATACCGATGGCAGATCCGGGGGAAATCGTGTGACTAGTCACTTCTCTCTTTGAGAACTATAAATAAGGCTATGTGATGCCTTTCTAGGTAACAGTCACCCCCCTTGAAATCGATCTGCCACTGAATGACGTCCGTGAAGATATGGACTGCTGTACTATTTTTCTTATCTAATAGACGCACCCTAGTTTGATAGCTGTCAGCGTAGTTAGTGTAACGTCTATTGTTTTAAATAGAAATTCTTGGTGATTTTAAAATCTCTTTTACTGCATTTTTATTAGCCTGACATGAAAAACAGGACAGGGAGCTTTAGCCGCGATCCAGACTACGTTTTGTTTTTAGATTCTTTGATATCCAATGTCAGGTAAATGTTTTCAATGTATCCAACTAGAGACACATGAAAGTGAGATCGGTGAGGCCAACAGAAGCCTCAAACCCTAGCCGGAGGTTATACAAAAGATGCCATTTCCATCAACACTGATCTACGGTGCTTGTCTATCAGTGCACGGGTGATCCTCAGTTCTCTCTATCGTGACGTGACGCTATTCCATTCTTTCATGCCTTCTCAATAGCACAGGCGGAATCGCGACAACGCAGATTTTGGTGGGCGTCAAACAAAGTATTTCCATGACATTCCATAAGCAATTGCCGTTGAAGACTGACTATGTCCGTTTCCGACAATGTCAATAAAGACTCTTTGATTGACGTTCACCTTAACCATATTTGTCGCGACGGCAAATTGTACGATTCCGCTCTGCTGATCCTCCAAAGGATGTTGCCTTGAAGAGGCGTTGTAGGAGTAAAGTTAATAGCGTAACACAAATACAGCATCCAGTGGCCCTATTTACCTCACTTTGATGTTGTCTTGATGACACTAGTAGTACCTAATGATCAATAAATGCTTTATAAATGGTAATGCTTTGGGTGGTGGGTACACGTTACGGCTCACCTACCCTTTATTCTTGCCCAGTTATAATGACAACATGCTAAGGCATGTCAAGGTGTTGACGTTCGATAGTGAAACAGCAAAGGCAGGAAAACGATCAAGACCTTCTAGTACTGGTCATAATGGTAAGAAATACACTAAAAAAATTGCTTTTATTTTCACTAACGGGTCACATGGTCACTCGTTCAGGAAAAAAAAGCAAATAAAGGTAAAAACCATCTACAAACTAGGGAATAAATTATCAAAGCATCGACAGCATTAACTAACCCCAGATTTCACCCGTGACTAATCTACTCGAAAGAGGTCATGTGCGTTTGCCTATTGTGTAACATTTTTGAACTATTCATGATAAATTATTTCATTCTTTTGTTGTTATTAAATAAATTATTGACCAAAAAATAATTGCATTATTCACGTTACTTTCCAATTAGAAGTCCAAAATAAAAATGGAAATGTTATCATTTGCCTCTGTTTTATTTAGAACAACCTGTCGAAACTTTGCCTTCAGGATACCAACACTCCCCATTCCCACAAATCGATGATTTTATCTCGACTGTCATCAATAAGGGAGGTGTTCAAGGAAAGATTAGAAGATGGGTTTATTTCGCACAAGGTAGGTGACATCATGGACAGTAGCACGTCCTTAGTACCTTCATTTTGTCACATATTATCGCTGCATTTGAGCAATGCGTAACTTATCGATGATTTCCATTGACCTTAAAGAAGATGTCCTGGTTGTAAATTTAAGATTCACGTGATGGTCTCGTGCGGAAACGACGATATCCCCCCGGCTTTAGACCAACAGCCAGGTTTTGTTTGCATTTGAGCAAATCACAACCTGCCCTTTTTGCTCTGTTCAAAATGTCGTTAGGCATAACCAATTGGTGCCCCGCAAAGGTTTTCGAAGAACGCAATAATTATTATAACAATAGTTTGTTTTTTTTGTTGATATCGTTGTTGTTGGGGATTTTGTGATTATCCTGAAGTTTTATAGAACTTCCATAAATGCCCATCGTCTCCCGTGACCCTTTCATATGGCACGAGATCGTCACAGTGATAAAATGACACATTCGTCTCGTTATACACTGAATGATTAGTCGGCTTCGCTTGTTTTCCAGGAAAAGTATTGATGTTTGACATCGATAAGAACAGATGGTGTGAAAATATTGGACGAGCACATCAAAGTAATCATATTATGTAAGTCTTTCACGCTCCATCCATGATATCTTCCCCTCCCCACCCCTCCCCTCTGCATTAACTTTCTTAGAAGATGCAACATTCAAGGTCGGCTCCCTTTAGAATACGAATATGTTTATAGACATAAGCGAGGAAAGATACACTAGGGGACACTAGGGTCAAAATTAAGTATCTCGCTCTATCATTCTTTTGCCTTTCTTTTGCTTTTCGTCCTCTGTAAACCTGACCCTTTAGTGCGCTTTGATTGGAGGAAGCGCGCAAAATCCAATTCAAAGCTGAATATGCTAACCTAACTTCTTGTCAATAAATTGATAACACTTGCATGCTTAAAAGTCGTTGCATTCGACTTCCTTCTTTGAAGAGGATCCTGATGTTGGACCTTTTGTTTGGGCAAGATAATATCCACACGCTCTCATTTTACTGATAAATCTTTAGAAGTGTATCTTTTTATAACGCCCGTAGCTACGCGTAAATCTCATGTGAGATTTGGATTTAGAAAGCATGACCTACTTGCAAGAAAAATCTATTTTTCCAAGTTTTTAATTTCTACAATTTATCTTAAACGTTCTTTCTCTCAGATCTTTCTCTTCTTTCTTCTAGTTTTCTAAATTCTCCTTCTCTTTGATTTTTTTCTTCGTTCCCTCTTTCTTTTCTCCCCATCTTAGCTCTATTTTGCAGCTATGTTATATTTCTCTTATACTTCCTATCCAATTACATTAAGAATGGTTGTGGACTTGAGACAAGGATTATATTATCAAAAGTGCCATGATCCCGAATGCAAGAAAATCAACTTCCGCTCTCAAGGTAATGGCTCTTTAAAGACGATACTGCACACCTGTCGTATTTGCTGTTATAATATTTTTTCCAGTGACCAATTTGAGGTCAAAAATAGCCGTGAGAAAATGAGATCGCAATAAAGTTCGCATGAATGAATATAACAGAAGTGGTGACGTGTTATGGGATAGCACTGATCTAGCGCCTGGGGATATAAACTAGAATTTAGATATACCACAGCGATGCTTCAGTGTTATACATGGGCAGAAAATATTACGGCCACTGCCTAAGCTATAAAATAGTAATTTCAATTCGTACATGAAGTCGTGCGTTTTATGGTTTTGATGGGTCCATTAACATTCACATGCCGAAGATTTGTGAACAATTTAGATAATAGTTAATAGTTAACTATGTTTAGATATAATAAACCTCTTCAATCATAAGCAATACCACTATGTTTACTGCCACCATCAACATTAAAGCTGGTTTTTCTAGCATTGGAAAAGAATCGAAAGCAGCTTATAACAAAGTGAAGATCAGAAAACAGAAGCATAATTGTAATCAGAAGCGCGGTGAAACTAAAATCGAAAGGCTGGGAAGGTTTCCTTTGGCTGGCTTGTACTTACGCTTACGACAACCGGTTTTTCACTTGCAATTTCACACATGAACTGCTTCCGTCTCTGATTCCGATTCCGACGCAAGTGAAAACAATCCTTTTTAGTATTCATACATGCAAATCGATAATAGTGACATTAAAAACATCGGTCGTAGTTCGTTCAACCAAGAAGAAGCTGCTCTTCAAGAAGCCCACGCACTATGTGCACATTAAAACGCACTGAGATTTTAAGAAAGTAAAGTTACCCCGGCGTGTGCTAGAGAAAAAAGTTAAGAGCCGATTATTTACTTGAGTACAAACATTGCGATAAAAAATAGTCAAATTGTACACGTATATTTATCTGGGCCAGGGTATATTTGTAAATTGGATTCTTCGTGATTAGAGAGAAGTCCGGCGAAAAGGCCAAATACCTTAATATTTTATCGATTCTCAGCGAAACAACGCGTGAGTTGATCAAAGTCATGGCACGGCTAACAGAGGAGCGAGGAAACCCGGCCGGAGAAAAAACCTCGTGAATCAAGAGAGAGAGCTAACAACACTTAAGTGAGACAGAGCTCGATACATCAAAGTAGTTGGCAGTGCACTGACCAGCTACTCCAGCATAAACACTTGCTTCTCAGAACGATATTATGATTTAATATCAACATGAGTATCTTTGCAATCTTTATTTTTTACTAGGGATTTTAACCATTCAGTCATTTGTTAAACTTTTTACACTCATTTCTACAGAAAAACCAATACCAGAAGAAATAAACCCGTTTCGCCATGAAAAGGACACATTGGATGAGTCGGTTAGTATTCAAATGCTTTCAGTTTTGATCAGACGTAGTGTAGTGTATGATATTGAACATACAATCCTCTACAGCCGGACAAAGAGTGATTTCACATTATCAAACGCATCAAAAAGACCCTTGAACATAATGTGTCGTTCTTCGTGGTGTCCTCAGTTTTCCTGGCAGCTTTTCCGCTTCATTTTCCTTGTTCACTTCGCTCTTTTTCTTACCGAGTTATCTTGCCGTCCAGTTCTTTCCACTGCTATCGTAATCATTACTGACATAGGAAGTCCTGTCCTGTTATCGAAAATAATTTGCTAAATTCGCTTCAAAATAATTAGAAAATGCCTTCATGTCAAAAGTATGCCAAGTCTAACCTACTTCGTTCACCACTGATCATTACACACAGTGCCGTCTCTAACTACTGCTTATTATAACTTCTCTACTATCCAGCCGTGCTTAGGGCAATTTAGCGAAGGTTTTAATTTGTTTACGAGACTTAATCAGTAGTTCGCAACTTTTAAATAATTTGGCAAGTTTTACCTGCCCTTTAGCGCGTTTAATTTTAACTCTGATTTCGTCACTCTTATTTCAAGAATTTTGAAGATAATTATGAAAAAAAGAGAATTTATTGACGTACCTCGTGTTAATAAGTTGTTTGAACGCTTTGTTATTTCCTCTCTTCTCTTCTCTTCTCTTCTCTTCTCTTCTCTTCTCTTCTCTTCTCTTCTCTTCTCTTCTCTTCTCTTCTCTCTTCTCTTCTCTTCTTTCTTTCTTTCTTTTAGGCTTTATGGGAAAACGATTTAGAAGATGACGAAGTGCTATATCAGATAGCAGAAGAGACAGAACAGAGCCAAGACAGTGACCTGAGCATCTTGTTAGCAGACGATTCAACTGATTGGGAACCTTGGAAAGACCTTCCGACGTGCAATGATGTAACAGATCAAGTTACTAATTTCTGTGACGAAGGCTCAAAAAAATAAGACAAAGAAGAACACACACAAAAAAAAACAATTCATCTTCAATCACTTTTTACTTTTTGTGTAAATCATATGGACGGTACTCTAGAGTTATCGTTAAATTTTAAAGTCAAAGATATCTGATGCCCAAATAAACTTTTTATAATTGATCTTTTGAAAACTCCGTATTTTTGGGGACGTCTGTCAAGTTAACGTCATTTTAGTGCTTTAGGGGTTTCTGCTTTTTTAAATTAAGGTAATCCTCGAAAACTTCCTCAGAGTTTTGAACATCTGTTTGTTAAAATGAACTAATACTTGATAGGAAGCTGTTAGCTTTTTGGAAATTTTGTAAATTTACAAAGTCGGTTCGTTTAAGAAAAGGTTCGTTTAATTTAGACCTCTGACTGGAGGGACATTCAGAATGCGACCTCATTTAAAGGTAAAATGTAACATGGTTTCAAGTTGTACTTTATTTCTTATAAAGATAATCAATCTTCAGTGGGGTGGTAATGAAAAATAGCTTTCTCCATAGTGTGACCTACGAGCACTTTAAATTTTAACCTCGTAAGTCAGGTTCAAACATGTATTCTTGCAAAATGAATCTGGTAGTTATTCTGATCCTTAAATAAGGGAGATTTTTTTAAAAATGCAGAAAAAGTTGGTTCTCTGTAATGAGCACTGAAAACGCACGGTGCCGCAATTTTTCTTGACCAGAGTCGCTAAAGACTTTTGTTGTATCATATCGCTATCACAATAAACCAAGATGATCAAAGAGTATATTTTGTTACCTCCTGGGCTATTCCTCTAAAGCAAGGAATTTATCTTTTTACACAGATTTGCATGCAACTGTGTCTAAAACATGAATTGCAGAACAAGAAAAAATGCGAACCCAAGTGGCGATGACCTAAATTGTAAAAGAAATGTCACGTGTGTCGTGCACGTCACGCGGTTGGTTTTTATGCCCGTTGTTTTCTCCACTTGGAAGCAGACATTTGAGTCTTTCTTGAAAAATCTCGCAAAACATGGACCAAAATGACACTGAAACACCTCAACGCTGTATGGCTTGTAACAGATTGGTAAGTAGAAGGGTTTCTTAAGGCTTTGAAGGCCAAAAAAAAGTAATATATTCGAGGGAATAGGGTTGATAAAACATGAAGACTACTGATCGGATTCATGGTGCTGTATTTCTGGCTGGATAAAGGTTGTGAAGACAGTCGTATTCTGTCACACAACTAATTTCTGTTCGTACGGTATAAATTTTCAAGAAATTCCTAATGGAATACTTCCAGTAGTAATTGCTGGTTTTACGCTAGAAAGGAAAGCGCTAAAATATATTTTACTCTGCTTTGCTGAGAAAGATTTTCGCTATGCTTCAGGTATGAAGATATGGCGAAATGTAAGCTCAGCAGCCTTGCAAAGACAATAGCTAACATAAAGAGCTGTTCAAGGCAACTCGTTGACTTCAACGTGGTGAAACGTTAAAGAAGTACGATGGATCGGAATAGGGAAAGAGAAGTCGACGATTAGGCTTTTACTTGCTCCTCAGTGCTCTGTCTCGCCCAGTCGGGTTTCATATAGAATCGTATCAGCTTGGATGCTGGTGTTTGAAAGTCAGGTTTAGAAAACAGTCATCCTCTGCAAATACATGGCAAGCTAAAATACTGTTTGCAAACAAACGTACCGTATGTAAACACAAATGACGAAGTTGGTTTTTGAGTAAATGAAAAGCGGTCGAGAAAACTACACAACTAAAATTGGATATAAATTAAAAATAGGAAAATATAAAGCCTTTTTTTGGCTAAATGTGCAAAATGAGTTTGCTGTAACAAGACCATGTTTGACAGGCTTGTAACAGGAAAAGAGCAGGACTAAGGGATTTAACGTCCTAAAATGAATGATAGAGGGTTGCAAATGAAAGAAAGGGAATAGAGTTCAATAAAGTAAACAATTCACTTCTCGAATGTTCGTGTCAGTTATACTTTTTTGGCATACTTTCTGCACTGTCATACAAACTTACTTCTTCTGTTGCTATGGAAATGCTGAATTAATTTTCAAAGCTAACATTTCAAAATATCATTACGTGTATATCCTTAAAGGGGGTGACCAACGGAGTTAATTTGCACAAAAAGGGGACTAAAGAAAGCGCCACATTAAGCGATTCGAGAAAACGCTAATAAGCTGCAACTTAAGCGATGGCAAGCGGACGATAATGCCATCAAAACACCCGGCGGCAATAAATGCAATTCTGTATTTGCAAATGGAATATAATCCGCTTCAAATCACCATTTAAAAAAACATTATTCCAGACCTTTTGTTAAACGTTTTTCATCTCTTCGTGATCAAATTTCCGGTACTTGGCAAAACGCTAAAACGAAATAAAAACAACCGAGAAAAATATCGGGTTTTTTCCACTCTGGGGTTCAGTTTCCAAGTAGTAAAGCAGCTTCGGTACAAAGTGTACCTTTATTAGTCTCAACAGTTGGATATGAGGATGATTTTAAAATAAAAAATCCTAAATCAAATTGTAGTATTTTCAAACCTGTTTGTACACGAAAAATCTCGCAGAAATGAACTTAAAAATGAGGTGTGAGTTGGAGGAAAATGCAAATTATTGCCTCAAAATACGTTTAAATAAAGTTGGAAATGAAACAGGATACGTGCGACTTGATTATTTTTGCAAGAAAAGGAAGATCTGTTTTACCAAAAACAAGCGAAATAAATGTATTAGATTCACGTCTATGCTTAACAGTGAAAGTGAAACTGGTGTTCTTGTAGACAAGTCCATCTTCGAGTCAAAACCCATAGGGTTTTAACCGACATTCACAGGGCCTCCGCCACAACGGCTAATATTTGCATAACGCCATAATAATTGACCGATAAGAAACCGAAAACTGTTTGACCAATGAAAAGATTATCACTGTGCAAAACTCAATACGGTTTGGAATCAGCTTTTTCAGGTGAATCGAAAATGGCTAGGATACCACAAGCGAGAATCACCCGAACCACTAAATACTCTTTAGCAAATACTACTTTCCAGGAACATTATCTAAAGGGTTTCTTAACTTTGTCGAAGAAAAATATTGATTTTTGAGTCTGACAAAAGCCGACTACTGAAAGAGAGATAAAGACGTTTTGTCTAGTGCTGAAGACAAGCGGGTTGAGTAATCCTCTCTTCAGCCGATCGATTGTCGGTACAGGAAGCCATTACTTTTTGGCTTCCCGTCTTGGGACTTCTTGTCTTAGACGAGTATCAGGAACTAACGCGAGTTTCTCTGAAGCCACTGGCCGTTTTAACTGATCGATTTTACTGTATGAAAGAGTCTTCTTTTGCTGAGGACCCGAAGTTGACTGGGGTATTGGAAGGGGGAAATCAATCCGGCTTCCCTGTTGCTAGTTGGTTACTAATTCTCTTTATAATCTCTGTTGATGTAAACTGAATATAATTTTAGAAAACGACGGCCAAACATGCAAGGACCACCTCTGACTACAGAGTTGCATTAATTGCTTCCCTTACATTCATTTTAAAAATAACTCTCTCACGCACTCGCTTCATGTTTTATGACTCTGGCAACAACTGATGCCTGCCTGCCTGCCTGCCTGCCTGCCTGCCTGCCTGCCTGCCTGCCTGCCTGCCTGCCTGCCTGCCTTGAAAAGGCAACCCAGGTAGGTATATTAACTAATCTATGCACCCTAAAGCCTGAAGAAACCCCTTCTCCACCTCACCGTACTGACTGACCTCCCTGACCATTTAAATTAAGTATTAATTGCCTGCAATAATTAAGATTCAAAATATCGAGCATTAAACAACTACATAATGCATAACAACACTTTTCTTGCTCGATCTATATCCAAGACAATTTATTTTCATACTAAGGATTTTTTGGCAGCAGGACTAACATGCTACAGAAAATGTTTAAAATTCAAATTAAGTTTCTTTTTTTTAAATATGCCATACCGACTTTGACGTAAAGAATTGTTGATTTTTCACATTAGCCGGCTCTCTAGCCATTCACTAATTTACTCAAGACATTTCCGAGACTTCAGACGGACACGAACATCATTTGTTGCTATAGCAACCCAGCTTTCAAGCACCTATTCTCTTGACGTCATTTAGGTGCTAAGCACAACAAGCAGCTGCCAGTTTACTTCCAAATTCAGTAAGGAATAGGCTTTTTGCAATAAAGTTTGTTTATGTTACGTTGTCATTTAGGCCCGACATGGGATCCGGATTTCCAACAAGGTTTCCCTGTTTTCTGTTCATTTTGACAAAAGCTAAATACTACGAAGTGCTTTGATCAAGCTTCCGCATACTTTCATCGCTTCAGCAGTAAACAAAATCATCATCTAATAATGTTTAAATTATAGTCAGGCATTTGTCAAAATTTTAACACCATTTTGTATCACCATAAGAGAGCAGTTATTTCGCTTGGAATAAGTAAACATATCACAAAAGCTTATCGAGTAGGAATCTTTCAATTTTCACCAACAAAAATAAACACTTTGCATGTAATCGTATCAGTCAAAATAATTCGTCATTGATAATGATATATTGAAATTAGAACGACAAGGCTTTCCTAATGCAAGATTCAAGCCTTAAAGTTAAAAAGCATGTATATACGGGTTGGTTTCACTACAATCTAAATCATGCCAAAACTGCATAAAATAAAGTATAATATTGATTGGAATATCGTCTCTAGTATAAATCAGAAAATAGTCTTCATTCGCTGCCGGAATTATGTAAAATTCTTAAGCCACAATAACAGAAAATGATCTGCGTGGCGTTTAGTACATTCTGCTTAACTACTCGCTACCTATGTGGATACAACAATATTTTGTGAGATAAATGCATCGCGGACTAACGGCCAAGCCAGATTTTAACAGGAAATTATAAATATCAATCATGCAACAGCAAATTAATTTATTTTCGAGTCAGCATTTAAGAGTATTTGTGACGTGCTTCATCGCACAAAACCTATAAATAACAAAATTTTAAAAATTTTGTTATTAATACGGACCTTTGAGCTTGGCAAACTTCAAGAAACCGGTCAAACATTGAAAGCTTATTCTTCTAATATTTATAATAATTTCAGTTTAAAATAGGTTTTAAGAGTTTGGTTTTTGACGAAGTTGGACGATTCACCGATGTGTCGTAACTACTTTGCTCCTCCCACTGATCATGTGTGACCTTCCCAGAATTCCTTGCCTGGTGGGTTTTGAATACCTTATAAGTATAACATTATTGTCAAGTATTTCATAACTGGTAGCTGAATGACGTAGATTGTTCAGGGTGGCTGATAAAACAAGATACGTTGACTTTACTGTGGATATTTCTTGCTGTTCCAGACGACGTCATTAACCATTTTGGGTTCCCACTCGTTCTATCGCTCGTTTGAACTCCTGGTGGCGAAGAACCGGTTCTCAAAACCCAAAACACAGACCGCTTTTTCTCAAGACTAAAACCATGGCAAATGTACAGTGTATTTCGTGTAATTCGCCGGTAAGAATCTCCCATATTCTGGGGCCAAATTCAAGCGTTCAATATTCATGGTTGTATTCGAATTTTGATTGATATTTGTCGCTAGTGAATCGAAGTCATCAGACTCGAAAGGTCATGAAATACGACATGTTCTTGTTATAACAAGCTACCACAATTCCATTCAATACTTTACGTTGTATTTGTTTTAATCACTAAACCAAATACACTAAGAGAGAAGTATATCTGTTTAGAACACCAGAGAACGGCGTTTATTCAACCGGCCCATTTTGAAGCGATAGGCTGACTTGTTCATTATTCTTGCCGAACTCTTGATTAAGCAAGCAGAATTTTTTGCAGTTGCTACTTGATATTTTAATATTTATTACTATTATCTTATTAGTACCAATTCAGTGCTAATGTCAATTTTATCATTAACATTATTATTTAAGTTATTTATTTTTAAAATGTATTTATACACAGAGAATTTCACTTAGTTATTTTAACGTTGAATTTTTTTGAACTAGAATATATATTTTTTATTTCATTCCCCAATGATACTTCACAAGGTTGGGCTGATCTTTTCAATCTCATTTGTTTCGAAACTTAAAACGCTAATCCTCAGCAGTGAATACGGTGAAATACAAGACTCAAGCGCCTACTTTATCTTTCTCTGATAGGATTGTAATCACTGGTCGTATGATACACTATCATAAGATATATTATCAATCACAGGATATCGCGCACAGACAGCATCATAAGTGCACTTGGTCTTACTAGGAATATTTGTTATCGTGTGATTGGTTTACACAATTTAAAACGCTCATTTACAGCTATTTTCTTCACTTTTAATGGCATGGTGTAAAATGTTAGGTTGATACCACGCAAGATATCTGGACACGTCGAATCAAGAAAGCAGACTGTTACTGGCACGGGCGCGCTTATACGTTCACTACTCGCTAATTAAGAATACGGTCGTTGGTTTCGGGGCACTTATAGTGGTTATATCCAAATAATGCAACAAATCCTGATAAATTGGAGAGTTAAACTCATTTGCATTTAACCTTTATGCTTAGCGTTCTCTCTCTCTCGAGAGGCGCTTTTGTTTTCGTATTTGATGCCCAGCTTTCGAAATAAGAGCGTTATCAAAATGCAAAGAGGTCGTTATCATTTAGCTTGTTCGCCTCATGGATTCCAGGCGGTATCCCTAAAACTTTCCTCGACGAAGACTACAGGTTACACGCCGTGTATTGTGGTAAATGTAGTCCTTGTATAAATGTACCGATAATAGAGAATTTGTACAAAATGACTATTTTGGAAAATCGATAGTAAACGACAACTGACATTTTTTTCATTACGCCAGTGAGAAAAAGTTAATCTCAAGCCTGAAGGAATTTCCCGGGAGGAATTTTTTCGATTAGTAGTTTTGTATTGTGATAACATAGATAAAACCGGCACGTAACGTCAGCTTAAATCAAATATTGCACCAATATCTGAAACAGCACGTCACTAACAGCCATCTTAGTTATTAACTATGCAGTCATCAGCAATCATGCTAAAGTTGAATGATGAAGCTGAGTATAATCGGAAAATCGTCGTTATTAAATGCATCGGCAGATCGTCTCTGAAATTTTGCGTTTTTGATGGATTTGACTGAATTTCTAGAACCAACTTTATTTAGAGATCGTTTGCCATTTTAAAATGTCGCACTCATCAAAATATTTTCTCGTTTGCGGATTAAGATGACCATCGCTTCAAAAATCCACATACAGTATTTATCATTATTATCTCGTTCAAGTGGGTATTTGATTAATCACCGTCTTTCAGTTCTCGGGTGGTCCCCTGGATAAAACAGGGCTCCATCTTACAGCATGATTATTGCTTTCCTGATTGGTCAAGGCCTTTGCAATTTGTAGGATTTTTTTCAGGCGTAAAGACTTATCCGAGTAATCCGATGTTTCATCTTATAGCTCCTGTTCGAGACATTCTGATTTTAAAAGTTAAAACATTTCGAGAAGCCTATGATTGTAAAATATCTATTTTGGCTCAAGAGTGGTTTTCCTAAAGGGTTTTAAAGAGACTGCCTTTGGAATTATGTTATTTTAAGCATTGGATTGGGAGAGTATTTTCAGCGATAAGTCACTGGGTGAAGTGACGTGACGTAGCGTAAAGCATGAACTGAAAGCAAAGTTCGTAGAGGGTCCCCTATATGAACTCTGCTGAAAGTAATTCGGCTTTAAAAAGAGAAGTCAAAAATCGCAACGAAAACAATTTCAATTCATTTTATGCAAAATTGCATTATTTTTTTAAAATATCCAATACATTAAGTTACAGATTCGGACATAGTCAGAAGGGTCCCAACGGAATAGTACGGATCGAACTACTTGTCAAAGCTGAATCTTCTCCAGCTTCGAACTGTTTTTTAAATCGTTTGAAACATTCTTCCAAGTAATTAAATGAAAACGTTTCTTCAACCATTGTCTGTTTTTTTCAGAACAGATTTTCCAACCTTTCTAACGGCGGAGATTTCCTGTGAATTGTTCTCATGAATTTTTTATTAGCTTCAGGGAATAATAGGGGCACTGTTTCCGGTTTGCATGTTAAAGTGTTTATATATTAAACAATACAAATGGAATGTAAACAGAACTCATACCTGTCATATGCTCTGCAGATAACCACCAAATAAATCAATAAACAACCGATCTGGAATTTTTTGATTAGACAAAATGTTGAATAGTGTACGTCACCAAAATTAGATAATTAAGTTTGAAACTACGATTAAACAGCTACTGAGATCAGGGGGAGAAACGATGATACAAATGAATGTCCATTCACCCCCCGGATTAGGATGACCGTTGGCGTTATTTTTGCTATTTTAGGTGACCTCAACTAAATAGTTATGAGTTATTATAAATTTATCTAACTACTCAACAGTTTGACTGAATGCACTCCAGAAAGCATTCCTTGCGTATTTTACTTATTTGTTTTTTGTTTTGTTTCAGATTTCTGACGCCTCCAAGTCATGTAAATGCGGTCACGTCAATGAAGCCATGCGCACTATCGCTGGCAAAAGATTCTCTGGTAATTGTTAATGTGAAAATATCTCTTATTAGTGTCGTCACACAACGCTTACCTATCTAAGTAGCTACTTGGGGGAGTAAGCGTTGCGTGACGACACTAATATCGGCAGTGTAGGAGACTAGGGTCATTATTTCATTAGTAATAAGGCAGTGTTTTACTAAAGAAAAGTATGATAACTGTGAAGTGATAACTCATATCTTTGAAACCAAAGATAAGTGTCAAATACCGTTTTAACACGAGATAATCAACTGTCGGTCGAGTGCTGTTATGACTCGTAGGGGTAACATGGGGTTTGATCACGTGAAAGCAGCCATGTTGAATAACAACAATGAAATTTTAGTAAATAAAGTACCATATATAATGATATGCTAAATGGAGCTGTTTTCAAATAGGAACTCTTAAGAGTGAATGCCAATCAGTTATTATTATTGATTCATACGAGATTCAGTCTATTAACAAAATGCAAGTTAAAATAAAATCTTATTACAGCAGCTTTCATTTCCTGGACTTGAAAAGTCACATTGTTTTCCTGTGCACAAGGAGTCATTAGGTTTCTTGACGACTAAAATATATCGCATTTTTTTAAATTTTAGTGTTAAATCCCTGCTGCTAAGAAATCACACTGTACATGCACGTGGTATTGACAACAGCTTATTTCTTGTAGTAAATGGATATGTTATTTCTATTATCAAAGTACAGCATTTGAAACGTGCCGAAGAACATGTTTTTTTGTACACGTTTTCTTTTTCCATTAGGTTACCGAGAAGAGCTTTACACACGAAGGGTTATCAAGGAAAGTAGAGATGAATACCTCAGACTGAAGCGGGAATCCCTCGGGATTAGAAAAAGAAAAAGGGTACGTCAGTCATATTACTTCGCCTCAATATTCATTGTTATTTTAATTTAAATGTAACTCTTTGATTTGCCACGCAGAATTCTTCAACACCTAAAAAACTCCGTTTGAGAAGACAAAGAAAAAGACAAGATGACTTGTGTACAATCACGTCTGACAGTCACGATCAGCTGAATGATCGATTAGATTATGATAATCTAACACATATGACGTCATATACTAATGGTAACTATGACAACCATACCCAAATACACCTGCAAGATATTACAGCTGATGAAAGTAACAAGACGACTACACACGACTTGTTGAAAGTACGAGATGACCTCGAAAATGACGTTTATATTGATTCAAGCATTGGACATGTGAATGAATGTCCCTCCTACAAACAATACCTCCCTACTACAAAAACAATGTCACACAAACGAGGTCCAAAGAAGACAACTTTCAACCAATTCAACAGAAAAACAAGAGATGGTTGTCGAGAAAATAAGACAAGAATAATAAGACCGATGAAGCAGTTCGCTATTGCTGGACCGTTAGCAGAAATCAACAAGAGACTCATGAATCAGAGTGGATTCTGGATGTGTTTGGGTGATAGTCTTGGGTTGAGTAAACCCGCTGCTGCAGATGTCATGCTTAAAGAAATCTTATAGTTCACATCAGAATATCAGAGCGGAGCACTTATTTCTATCACTTGAAAATTTCTTGTAGATGATCAACATTTCGTGATAAACCATTGGTTTGCACAATAGACTTGTTCCTTATGACGTATCGAGTTAGCTCACAGCCTACGCGCATGATATTATATACTTCTGACGTTTGGTTTCCTCATTATCGCTGCTGTACAGCTTGTCATACTTTTGGTCAGCATATTACCACATGCGGAGTCGTACTAGTGACGATGTAGGCTTTGGATTGGTGGACCTCAATCAAGGCGTTTCCATAACATGTGTACGGTAACTGTGTGTCTTCGGACAAAGCTATGGAAACACTTGATTGTATGATGACCACCAAAAGCTAAAAGGGTGATTACAAGGACAAATCTCCCTACAATTCTTCGAATTCTAAAAATTCAAACAATTTGTGTCGCAACGCCGCTGCGGGACAAGCTACAGAGAAAATTGCTCCGTGTAATTGCGACTTTCAAATCCTACGATCGATACCTAAATCGCTCTTTTCAGTTAGATTACCTGAGCTGTACGACTTTATCTCAGGTGTTGACCAAGAAGAATGACGGCTCAAAATACATGAATCGGTTTTTTCTTTGTAATAAATAACAAATAGAAACCTTGATTCATTTTGTCAATTTGTAAATGTATTGAGCAACTCGGTAAGTTAAATGTTAAGCATTTAAGATAAAATCTGTGCTTGAAAGCGATCGTTTCGCTATACTATGTAAAATAGAGTGTGATGATATGGTAAGTTGGTATGATCTCAGTCCCAGTCCCAGCCATGGTTCGTGTGGATATTTCTATTTATAAATGTAATTGTATGTTCCCATCAATGTAACATTTGAACAAAAATATTAAATATTCTAATTACTTGTTGTTATTGATGATTGCTGCATTTACAAGAGCGTCAAATGACAAAGACATTGTGGACATGTTGATGATATTAGCAAAAGATGCTAATGAGACATCTGGAGTGATCAATGGCCTACTTCGACGATGCGGCGATCGAGAATTCCACAGGAAGCCCCATTAAATAGCATCAACACGGCTGCGATGACGTTATCGAAGACTAAGCAATTCCGAGGTTGAAAATAACTGGGTCAAGTAGGTATTGCAGTGCATTGTGGGATTGTTTTAGGGAATCAAATGGACTCCATCCAGTTGGAAATATAACCCCCACAATGCACTGCAATGCCACGCCTTGCAGAAAGGAACTCTAGTAATGTGTTATTTTTAGACGGCGAACAGTAAAAAAAGACTACGGTATTCATACTTACTTTATGGCCGTCTGGTAAGCTATTCTATGCAACGGGAAGCATACGAATCAGTAATATAGCTTATAATATAGCTCTAAAAAATATGATATAAAAAAGGCACTAGAATTACATAAGCAAGTTTGGTTACTTAAAGCGCTTTAACATAGCAAGTATCCTTCACACATTTAGTGCGCGTTAACATAGCAAGTATACTACATACACTTCTTTTGTTGCATGTGGAGCGTCCGCAATGCATGATGGAAGTATAAACTAGGAGAAAATTTAAGGATGCGCGGCATTCAAATTGCTATGAGGAACGTGCAGCCGTATCATGTCTCTGCTATGGATGTCAGGCTTAGTCATGGTCATAAATGTCATAATCACAATCCACTGAAGGTGTTTTTTTCCGGGTACTCCATTTTTCCCTTCGCAAAACCTAACATGCTAAATTCAATTTCAATCTGTGAGTTGGCCTTGCTCTGACTCTCAACAGCCAAGAGGTTGTTTCAGAGTATCGATATACTAGTTTTAACTTGTTTCAGTGAAGGTTTGAAGTAAAAAGAAAAGAAAAAGGCACTCAAGTGTGAATTACAATTTCACAAGCATTTGATGTTGACCACTCAAGAAAAAATAATTCGGTAACCCCAAGTTATCAGGTTGAGATATAATGATGATAATCGCCTTGCTTTAAGCTGCGATACCATTTGTATATTCACTACATTCGACAAAAAAGGAATGTAATGTAATGTAGGAATGACATGTATGGAGAGAGACGAGTCTCGTATCTTATTTCCAAAGTTTCTAAGTACGATATCTTTACTTATAGTCGTGAGAAGCAACCTATTTATGGCCCTTAAAGTTTATTTTAGCACCAAACTCACAAAAATACAATTAATTATTGTCGCTCTACGAAATCAAATTGACCACCAATGCTTCTGCATCTTCTTTTGCGCAGTAAAGTATTTTATAGCACGACATCTGCAGCAGCAGGTTTACTCAACCCAAGACTATCACCCAAACACATCCAGAATCCACTCTGATTCATGAGTCTCTTGTTGATTTCTGCTAACGGTCCAGCAATAGCGAACTGCTTCATCGGTCTTATTATTCTTGTCTTATTTTCTCGACAACCATCTCTTGTTTTTCTGTTGAATTGGTTGAAAGTTGTCTTCTTTGGACCTCGTTTGTGTGACATTGTTTTTGTAGTAGGGAGGTATTGTTTGTAGGAGGGACATTCATTCACATGTCCAATGCTTGAATCAATATAAATGTCATTTTCGAGGTCATCTCGTACTTTCAACAAGTCGTGTGTAGTCGTCTTGTTACTTTCATCAGCTGTAATATCTTGCAGGTGTATTTGGGTATGGTTGTCATAGTTACCATTAGTATATGACGTCATATGTGTTAGATTATCATAATCTAATCGATCATTCAGCTGATCGTGACTGTCAGACGTGATTGTACACAAGTCATCTTGTCTTTTTCTTTGTCTTCTCAAACGGAGTTTTTCAGGTGTTGAAGAATTCTGCGTGGCAAATCAAAGAGTTACATTTAAATTAAAATAACAATGAATATTGAGGCGAAGTGATATGACTGACGTACCCTTTTTCTTTTTCTGATCCCGAGGGATTCCCGCTTCATTCTGCGGTATTCATCTCTACTTTCCTTGATAACCCTTCGTGTGTAAAGCTCTTCTCGGTAACCTAATGGAAAAATATAAGTGTACACGCTTAACTGCATCAAACCGCACTATATAACAAACTACACGTATCCTTTTACATATAACATATACAGTCAACTCTCGTTACAGCGGACACCTTCGGGACCGTCACTTCATGTCCGTAATAGCGAAAATTATTTACGGTCATTTCTTTGTCAGTATTTTTGTCGGGGATTTTTCTCCTGTCCGTAATAGCAAGGTGTCCGTTATATTGGGTTGTCCGCAAGGCGAGTTGACTGAAACAATTTAAACACATATTTCATCAATTACCAGAGAATCTTTTGCCTGCGATTGTGCGCATGGCTTCATTGACGTGACCGCATTTGCATGATGTTGCGGGGTCAAAAATCTGGAAGAGAGAAAGAACCGTCAAGATTAAAATATATGAATTAATGACACCTGAAACACGTTACAGTACGAAGCATACCAAATCTGTATTTTCCAAGAGACCTTAAGAAGTGCGTTTATAGCTTAACCTTGCCTCTGCAGGATTATTGAACAGTCTGTCATCGAAGATTAAAGGGAAATGCCACGAAGTTACGTTCAGAACTCGTAAAAAGTAGGGCGTTAATCATGAGGTGTTTTATGAAATTCCTGTGTCGGGCCACCGACTGTTGGCTTTATTCGAATTCTACAGTACTTGAAATTCACATGGCTCGAGCAGTTTGAGACTGAGCAGGGGGGGGGGGGGGGGGGAGAAAGAAAGAAAGAAAGAAAGAAAGAAAGAAAGAAAAATAGGAATACAGGAAAAAACGGAAATGCCCCCTCTTTTCTTCCTTTAGTCCCCCCCCCTCAACGTTCCTTTATTCACACTCCTTCTATGCGCCGACGAATCTAAATAATTCGAAGAATTGGGTGTTAATAGCTGCTAATGATGAATAAAAAATTTTGAGACCGGAAACTAATTTTGTATTAGATTCTCATATCAGATTCTGTCCTTATGCGCCCCACTTATAATCACAATGATCCTCCTATATTAAAACTAGAAACCGATAACAGACCGCAAATGGTGGCAGTTAAATGGTTGTCGGCGAGAATCAAGACATGTACAGCTAAATGGCTTACGGCGGAGTTAAATATTCTAAAATGGCCTTTCAGGCATCTTTGGAATTGTTAATAGTTTACAGCAGTATAGTCGAGTGCTGTACATCGTTTTCTTTATAACAGCCGTACAGTTTTTGGCTTCCAGCGAATCGGTGGTTAATTGATCTATTTGACTAATCTAGCAAACGTTCATTATCTTCTAGAACTGATGCAAACACTATATAGGTTTCTTTAAGTCAATAGAACTCAGACACGGTTCAATAGGTTAGAATATACAGCATAAAACGCATATTTAACTTGTACCAGTAGACGGAATAGCTTTGGTTATTTAAGACACTTGAATGGCTTGTGGAGTCCAATGCATTCGAATAATTTTCAACCCAAATGACGTCATTCGTCAATATCAATCAGTTTCTTTTCTTATTCAAATGATGACCCGCAAACTTCCCTTTTTTATGTGCAGAGGGAGGAGACATTAGTAATAAGATTTTTAGATACAGTGTTATGTAATTGTGCACCCGTCATTCAATAGAACCACCTTCTCCAGTCCGGTCTATATAACCACCATCGCCATTAAAGGCGAACTTTACGGCTAAGATAAAGCCAATTAAGATCCATACATCATATCGGAATATTCCACCCTAGTATTATGGCGTTAAGTTAATTCTGAGTAACACAAATGCCTCGGTTTTTCGTTTCCTTCTTTCTTTTTTTAAGAAGAAACTACTTGTCGTTATCTGAACAAATAACCCTCTTCAAGAGGAAACACAGGAACACACGAAAAACAGCTTCGTTGGACAGAATTTCATAAATTTTAAAGCCGATAACTTCGAACAATTTGAATTTATTCCTCACAGAAGTAAAAGTATCACAGTGTGTTAGCGCTGTGAACCACACAATATAGGCACAACATATATTGACACATGGAACATTATTACTTGGAAAAAAAAACTGTGAAAAAGATATACATCACCTCTGTTTGTATTGTGGCAAGTGCCCACGGCTTTTGTTAGTGCTTTCGAAATAAGAAACGAAGACGATGAAAATATCATTGACTCAAACCAATGTTCTAGCCGAAAAGTACACGATTAAATAGTGTACCGTTGGTTGCTTAGAGATTGAGTTGAGTTGAATAAACGCCGTTCTCTGGTGTTCTAAACAGATATACTTCTCTCTTAAGTGTATTTGGTTTAGTGATTAAAACAAATACAACGTAAAGTATTGAATGGAATTGTGGTAGCTTGTTTTAACAAGAACATGTCGTATTTCATGACCTTTCGAGTCTGATGACTTCGATTCACTAGCGACAAATATCAATCAAAATTCGAATACAACCATGAATATTGAACGCTTGAATTTGGCCCCAGAATATGGGAGATTCTTACCGGCGAATTACACGAAATACACTGTACATTTGCCATGGTTTTAGTCTTGAGAAAAAGCGGTCTGTGTTTTGGGTTTTGAGAACCGGTTCTTCGCCACCAGGAGTTCAAACGAGCGATAGAACGAGTGGGAACCCAAAATGGTTAATGACGTCGTCTGGAACAGCAAGAAATATCCACAGTAAAGTCAACGTATCTTGTTTTATCAGCCACCCTGAACAATCTACGTCATTCAGCTACCAGTTATGAAATACTTGACAATAATGTTATACTTATAAGGTATTCAAAACCCACCAGGCAATGCATTCTGGGAAGGTCACATGATCAGTGGGAGGAGCAAAGTAGTTACGACACATCGGTGAATATCGTCCAAATTCGTCAAAAACTAAACTCATAAAACCAATTCTTAATTTGACGTGTCGGTAAGCTTTCAAATTTAATGCTAAAATGATCAAGTTGAAGCGTTCGTGTTAAACACAGACTTCTTCTCAGCTCAGCTCAAGAGCGTATCACGGAACATTGCCGATCTATATTAAAAAATGGTACAAATTATGTCCAAATTCGTACAGGAAAATCACTCTGGAATTTTAGCTATGACGTCATTAAACCTAATGTCAAGATAATTCAGATCGTCAGTAAAAACGTAAAACATCGGCTGATTTTATTAGAAGGTCCATTTGAAGGTCCATTTGAATTCCTTTAAAAATTACTCTTTGGCGGACTTGGTCTTTGACAAGTGTTATTGATATTATTTAACCAGTTCTTATTTTCCATTATTTCCCGACAGTTTTCTCGTTTGCATTGGACTAAACTTTATTCTCGTAATTTCGTCCCCAAAACTTTATAACTATGTCAGCTGAAACCGAATAGAATTGTATATGTCTTAAGGCCTGACACTGATAAATTTAAAAATAATATGGCTTTATATATATTTAGCATTGTTTGACATTAGTGTTGAGTAGAGTGCAATTACCATTATGATTAGAACAAAGCCAAAGATTCCGGATATCAAACCGTTTTCATTTAAAAATCGACTACAAATCCAACTTTATTTTCAAGACAAGAAAAAATAATAATGGCCTTTCCGTTTGATGGCTAAAGAAATGAAACACGGTTGCTACGGTACTACCGTGATAGCTTAATTATAAGGACATTTTGAATCCTTACTGTCTGTTTAATTGTCAGTTGTTTGGCTGAGATCTTGCGTGTCATTGATGTGGTGAAAGACTAGGGTGAGGCAAAACAAGGCAGATACTCCCTTCCTTCCTGCTTCCCTTACGGCCTTTAGCCCTTTAGTTGAGTGGTCGGTCGATTGATCCAACCGGTCGGGTCCTTCAGATAGCGTGCGGTTGTTCAGGCCATCTAACCTGCCAGTCAGCTATTTCATATCATTAAGTGAATAATAAGGAACTTTTAACACCGTGCGAAAAAATATGTTGTCAAAGGAGTAAAAAAGCTAATAACTCAGCGGTAGTAACCGCTAATCCACATTGGAGTGATTCTACTTCGATTCTTCGCAAGTGAAAGAACAGTCATAGTAAAAATACAAAAATTCTACTGTTTTCTTTTGTTCTACTCGGACTATCAGGCACTAAATTATACAAATTTTGTTTCACAGGCTAAAGAAAATATTTCTATCTCGCAAGATACCCGAGATCAGTAGACCTCTCTATAGACTTAAACCATGGCACCCAATTCTCTAGGTTAGTTGGCGCGCTTTTAATAGTACTGGACAAACGTTTTCAGGTCAGATAAGTAGATTATGGAATAAGTTATTTAATGGTCGTCTTGACAACATTTAGGTCCTCAGTTAGCCATAGAGAAACTCTATATTGGTCTTAACGTTCAATACTCACTCTCGGATTTCGAAATCGGCTCTCCATTACAGCAGGACTAATACTTATAGTTAACTAAAGAAAAGACGTGAAAAGCGAGAGCTAGAGTTTAATAAGAGCCCCAAATTAAAAGCATATTTCTTCATTTTTACTGTCTTAAATCGTTTTCCCCTTGTTCTTTCTCTTGAATTGATTGATAGTTTAAAAGCCGTGTCGATTGTTCTTAGCAAAAAGGACGTTTTATTGGCCAACGTTGCATGTCAACTTTGGCTTTTCTGAGCAATTTTTCTGTCAACGCTTCGTTTATGTAAATATCACGTTGTAGATCTATAACAGGCATAGGAAAACCTATTCTTTCGATTATTATCTGATGAAAAACAAACCACACTCTTTTGCAATCTTAAAGACTGGATTTGGATTGATTGTTCGAATTGAATTAGGTTTTTGTAACACTCCGGAGCCTTTGTAAAGCCATCAGCTAACAGACGCCTCAAAAGAAAAAAAACACGCAAAGGATACAGGACGGAAAACAGCAACTAAAGTTACTTAAAACAGATTCGTGTAACGCTTAGAAAGCACACAGGTGATTATCTAAATTCAATGTTGGACAGCGTGCTAAACTCAAGAGTGTAAAACCATTGGGGGATCGAGTACTTCAGCTAAAGCCAGACTTTTAAATTTGCTAAGATCTACTCAAGATTCTGCCAAATGATTACTAGAAACAAATGTGAAGCCTCATTGGCTTGCTGTTTGATCTATTGTATTAGTGTATCTATCGTTTCCACCCGTTTATTACCCATTTAACCAACCTCTTCCAACCCTCCCCTCTCCTTTGTCAGTAAAGAAGCTGATTCAGTTCTCCTTTGTCTGCGAAAAAGAGCTATTTTTAAAAGAGACTGGAAAAGTTGTAACGAAATTATGTCAGTCTTGTGTAAATTCGATTGCCGTGTTAAACCAGCTCTTTCGGTTTCGTCTAAGTAACGCATGCTACGAACCAAATGACTCACACATTCATCTAGACTACTGCATTAATTTGCCAGGAGCCGGATCGAGCGGTAATGCTATTCCCTGTTTTGTCTTTCTCCTAACTTTATCGTGTGAAGTGAGTATGAAGTTGCCAAAATGAATCTAAGTACAGAAAATAAGTCGCCGGGCAATCGATGCAAAATAAACACGATAACGGGCGGGAAGGATAATCATAGTTCACTTTTTCCTGTTATTCATTTTTTTTAGTACTTTTTATTTTATTATTTCAGTTTCTCACTCCAATTAAATGAAAGTGATACAATTAATAGGATAATAAATTTCGACTTTTCGTTTTTGGAAGATTTTTCTACTAATTGAAGAGCCCTAAATCTCAGTACTAACATTGACTGTACTTCCACCGAATTCAGCTTGAATTTTTTTAGTTTTTATCTCTTTAAGTATGATAGTAACGTAAACTGATTAGAAGTCAAAGTCTTAAATATTGCCTACTCTAAAGTCGTTACTAAACATGAATAAGTCGCTTGCGTATGCAGCCGGGAAATACTTACTCGAGCTTATAGTACAGTGTTTATCTAATTACCAAGACATGTGTCGGGCAATGCTGAATAATAAGGCAATGGTTTTCAAAATGCTCTTATTAAGAAGTTTTATTGAGTGTTTTGTCTCATAGAGTCCAGTTTTGCAAAGAGACTTGCGAAACGGACCATGGAACAACGGTTTTCTTAGCCCCATCTCAGTAGCTTTGTACCACGTTTGCCACTCGCTGTGCAAAACCATGACCAAAAGAACAACAAGAATTGTGGCTTTCTTCTCTAGTACGAGACAGATAAAACCAACAATTCCTAGGAGAGGTTTTCTATTAGCATTCTCTTTGAAATTCACACCGTACGAACAGGAATTAGTTGTGTGACAGGATATGACTATCTACACAAGCTTTACCCAGTCAACCGAGATACACAGCACCATGAATCCGATCAGTAGTCCTCATGTTTTATCAACCTTATTCCCTCCATTATTGCTTGTTTTTGGCCTTCAAAACCTTAAGAAACCCTTCTACTTACCACTCTGTTACAAGCCATACAGCGTTGAGGTGATTCAATGTCATTTTGGTCCATGTTTTACGAGCTTTTTCACGAGAGACTCAGTTGTCTGCTTCCAAGTGGAGTAAAGAGCGGTTAGCAGTCGACGAAAAAAACCAAAACGCGTGACGTGCACGACACACGTGACCTTTCACATTGGAATTATCATGATTATCGCTGAAGTGTTCATCATAGCCCGTCCTTTTGAGCAATTAAATCCGGTTTCGTTCTTGTTTAAACCTTTCTTTCGTCGTGTTTTTAAATCCTGGTGTTTTGTTGTTGGAGCACAAGCTCCATTTGCTAATTCGTGAGCTTCTGTTATTGTATGCCATATTGTCTCGCATAGAATCCATTTCAGTCGTCCACGAAGTTTCTACGAAAAAATCATATATTAAGAACAAAGATTTTCAGTTTTTCAGGTTTTCTAGATACATTTTTTCGTAATAGCTTTATCTGTGAACTCAATATATTTTTTCAGTGTGTCGCTTTCTCGGTAATTCGATAGTCATGGTGACAAGCTTACCTGCTACAGCACAAAATGACATTAAAAAGTTTGTTGTTAATTGTAGTTGAGCTGGATAAAACTTTCATAACGTTTATCTTTCACTTTTACTTTTTTTCTTATCAATAGTCTTGGTCTTTTAAACATATTGCATATATAAACCATCTGTGCCTAGAAAAGTGTAAATATATACCAAGAGAATATGAACTAAAAGAAGGAATCCCCGCGCTCTATCATGAGCTCTCCATGATGCTATTTTTAGAAGCATTTATTCTTGATCATTTGTTTTGTGCACGCGCATCCTGCGCGGGCGCGCACTCCACCCTGTTTGCTCATGTTTTCTTTTGTGCTTGAAAAAAAAAATGTAATCAAACAGGGTACAGCGAGCGCAGTAGTGCGCATGCACAAAAACAAACTATCGCACATGTGATTCTAAGAAATAGCATCAAAGGTTGCCTATAGATGATGTCTACAAGCATGAATACCATAGATTCCTTCTCTTAGTTCATTTTCTCTTGTATACCTATTTCAAACCAAAAGATATAGGCGAAAGGTCATCCCAAGAGTGGAAAAAATCATTGATACAACCAAACACGAATAATCGAGGCTTTTAAAATGGTTCCGTCGACGACAAACAACATTGAAGCTGATTAGTACTACTACGTGTTTTTGAATTCACTCCAGATATTCTTATAGCTAACTTATTTCTTCAATAGCCTAACTTTAAAAGCTAACTCATTATCTACTATCGCCTTTGGCTCCAAAAACCTTTTTTCAAATAGGTATATGATGACATTTCCTGGTCACCTGTTTTTTTCTTGAGAAGAAAATACATCGACAGTCAGATGTCATGGCATAGTTTTTGAAACAACATTTGAATTCGCACTGAAAATAACCAGCTAAAACACTCGGCATTTCATAATATTTTATAATATGATCACTATGCGTTTCGATTCCAAAATAAATCTACACATTCCCAAATCGAGAAAACAACATCAACGACAAAAACAAACAACCAAACAGAACAAAATATTGAAGACAAACGAAAAACAAAACAAAACAAAAGACACTTTTGAGGGGGCAGAAAGAGGATGGATAATATGTTTTCAAATCAACAGCAAAGGTGACGCTTCAAGGTTAAATATAACGATTCACTGAAATAAAATACAAATGTTATTTAAAAGTGAACTGACATTGAGCACCGGCTTAATATCATAGGTGCTCAATAGGGTTTTGACTGAATAGAACACTGATGGTGAAGATGCCATTTTTGTAATGAATGTTGACAATGTTACCAAGTAAGGTGTCTGAAATACAGAACCCTTTTAGTTGGAACAAAGTGTTACCAACTGCGCGTCTTTCCGCGGCTTCAGTTTCCTGAGTGCGTAGGAGAGGAATTATAATCCTGCAAAATTTGTAACTGAGAGAAAATAGACATGTTGTTTTCCTCAAGCATTTTTTTGTCGTTCCTCCCCCTTTTTTGTGGTTGATCAGTTGATCTTTATCAGGATGGAAATGTGTCATAAAAGCACTAGGCAGAAAAGGTTCACTTACAATTTATTAAGACAATATCTTGATACCTTGCGGTGACAAGCCGAGCTTAAGTAGTGTCAGTTTCAGTGTGACTTTACAGTGATAAATGGACCAAGGAGAAAAAGACGAATATTGAGCTGTGATTGGACAGTAGATCATGGCAGGAATTACAGGAAATCGGATCTGAGAGGTGACTTTGATTGCGGGTTTTTAGATACGATGGTTGCTTTATACACAGACTAAATGCGTCAGGCGTAAGTTCGTACCCACTCAACAGCGATGATTAAAAACAAAACTTCGCTACTTCACTGATACCTTCTATCAAGCGTCAGGGTATCTATCTAATTATTCATTTATTTATTTTCTGGACTGGAATGTAAAGGAAAAAAGGAGAGAAGAAAGAAGAGAGATCGATACTTTTCACTTTAACCAGGTTTTTCATATATTATAAATGATGCAAATAATAATAAAAATTTATTGCTTATATAGCCCTATTTATACATATATATATATATTTAAAGTATATGATTTAGGAATATAGTTTATTACACATGTAGGTTCGATATTCGCGTGATAAAGCCGTGAATTAAAACCTTTTTTTTCCGGTCCGTTATCCTAAAAAATCGTGCGTTTTGATTGGCTGTTTGAGCGGGCGGTATTTTGTCAGTATCTGCCCGCGCTAGCGGTGCGGGATTCTTTTCCGCTAAACAACAAAACAACACGATTACAAAAACAAGTAAAAAAATAAGGGAAAAAATAATAAGTTATTTACCGTCCTATAGTCGGTCCGGATAGGGAAAAACTGTGCCGTTGGTTTTCAAAACATTTATTCAAGACCCTTGGCACAGTTTTTCCCTATCCGGACCTCCTGTCCTGTAAAGTGATACGATATCCCTTCATGGTAAGCCGGAAACTGGAATTTGTTTTCATTTAATCGACCTTAAATGTTTAATAAACAAAACATTTCATGTTTAGTGCCTGATATCTTTCTTATTCACTCGTTTTCCATATCATATCATAAATGTAAACATAAATATACCAGCTCCCACTTACCCTTTCCGCACCCTTTTAATCGGATCATTTGAGAGAAGTTAAGGATAACTCATTAACCACTCTATATGTACAGGGCACGAGCTAACCATGAAGTCAGGGTCTAGTTATTGGAAGTCAGACAAACAATAAACAAATAAACGATAAATAATTGTACCAGACTCGTATCCAGTCGCTTCCCTTGTCTTATTGATCTCACGCTGTGGCTGATGGGAAGGATTTAGTGAGTTCCCAGTGCTTCAAGGGAAGGACGGAAGAGAAAAGCGAAGCGTACTATCACATGGTTTGAAACTCAAACGCGAAATATGAAGTCAGTAATATTGTTTTCAAGGAAGGGAGGGTAATGACACACTTGTATATAATGATTGACATTAAACCATTAACTGGCAAATATCTGGTTCAGGTACAATTACCAGTTTTAATATCAACACCATTCTATTTTTGCTGGCCAACGACAAACTGGGCTCGAGAACAAGCCTGCGCATGCGCAGAAATGCTTCTGTTGTACGAAACGGTTGCCAGGACAATTAGACCCACAATATTGAAACATGAAAACAGCTAAGGAAAGATCAAAATTATTCGTATTTGTATTTTTGAGCGTTTCAAGTAATAATAATTATAAAGTAATACCAGTTCCTGTCCCCCGGTTTTTGCCTTCGTATTTCCATTCATTCTTTAATGAGACATTTGTTTTTGATATCCTAGATTAGTAACCCGCCCTCTTGACAGACGGAACACCGTGGGGGAACCAATAGTTTAAATCCAGCACTTTCAAAACATTATTCGATTATTTTTTGGTGCTTTATCCATCAACTAGACACGGTAGTAGCTTAGCGTTGCTGGTGTGGCTCAAGCACGGAAGATTGAATTTTAAGGTAAGTGACTCGATGAAAAAATATTTTTTTTTAACGGAATAGATATCAGAAAGTGTTCAAGATAAACCTTTTTATAAATATGGCTACACAATGGCTACCGAAGGCGAAATTGATGTGTCGTATCAGATAGACATTCTTAGATGTTCTTACCAAATGTAAAGGGTCTGAACGAACTAAACTTATCTACAGTACATACTAATACACTTTAAAAAGTATATACAAAAATATACATTAATTGCAAAATAGACAAACGTAGAGTTAAAATTTTCAGGAAAAAATATAGAAAGCCTGAAGTTTTAATCTTTCACTATGTTTAACATAGCAATAGAATCTTCACAAAGATTCAATAGGTTATGCAGTTTTTCATCATTTCGAAGTATAACTGATGAAGGAATATTAAATCAATATCAATATAATTCCATAATCAGGCGCCAATAAGACTTTAAAATCAAACGCCGACGGGGAAAAAAATGACAAGAAACTAAGAGCAAAGCATGCCAAAAATGAAACTACCATCACACTTTGCTATTAAAAGAGAGCAATTAAGTAAAAAAGATGTATGGATTTTAATCTTCATTTCTCTATTTTTTATTTTTATTTATGTTAATTACACGCTGGACATTAATCTTATTTTTACCCCCTGACGCTTGAGATATTTTATTGATGAATTGGTTTTCAAAAACAAAAAAATGATTTAAAAATCTCAACCCAATTTTTCAATTAATGGATTTTTTTTCAACGTTATTAGTAGATTTTCATTTGAATAATCAGAAAATGAACGCTGAGTATGCTCGCTTTATTCTCTTGCGTTTTTAGTTTTTTTGTACCAACCGAAGAAAAAGCAAAAAATATTGTTTTTTACAAAAACATCACTTGGAACTCCAGCCTTCTAATCTCAGCTTCCTTTGTACATTATTTATTTATTATTTGGACAACACCTATTTTAATATCTATATGCTTTACAGATACCTTCTTATTCAAAACGGTTTGGATCTAAAGCCTTCAAACCATCAAAAAACAATTTAAAAGGACTTATGAATTTCTTGACTTTTTAGATTAAGCAAATCGTTTTAGAATTTTAAGGGAAAACATTTTTGTTCATTTGTAATTTTTCAACATGGGTCAAACAAAACAGGTTTCCAGGATATCTTAATTAACGTAGAAATAGTAATGCATACTTTAGAGGTGTAAAGTTATCTATTCTAGGGTTAATTTTGTGTGTATGCGGCCGGATGTTTTTTTAATGTGATACTTCCGTCTTTCCCGAGCTTAAAAGCCAGATTACCCGGTCAAGGATTTTAAATATGGTGATTCTGAATGCATTATTTTTCGAGTGTGTACGACCATTTGAGTCTCTTGGCGAAAACTCAGCAGAAAATGAAGATCCTAAAGAAACTCTTGGTCGTTTCACAGTGGTCAGTTTAAATTGGTCAGCCCTTATTAATACGACGACTCGTGGTCCCTTTTAGGGTTTGAAATCAGGGTTTTTGTCCCGCTTAAGGTGATAACGACGGGTATGAGATCTACAAAAAGGCAAGCGATTTGTATATGACGACGTCGTCATAAATTCGTTAGAGCAGACGGCGTTTGATACAAATTAAATCGAGCAACCAAACAAAAAAATGAGTTATTGATTGGTCCCTCTTAGGGGTGAAATTTCATCACTGTCACGCCCATCATCCCAAAATACAGGTCCCTTTTAGAGGTCATTTTCGGATTTCCGACGAGGACCCCCGCCCTCATTTTCAAGGGAGTCCCCCCCCCCCCTCCCCCGTTCGGAGTCTAAATTAGGCCAGTGAATTCCTAATCAAGATTAAATATATCAAGGCAGGTTTAATTTATTTCCTTGTGTTCTGAATACAAAAAAAACATCTCAGCCTGGCCTATTATTGATATGTGATAAAGTCCAAAGTGCTGATAGTCCAGATCGTACAATATATATTGATATGCACATAATTAATGGTACTTCAGTATCACCTAAGGTTCATTTCGTCGCCTCATTACCATCATCGGCCTGAAGGGTGTTATTCACGGATGCATTAATCCATATTTTTTATTATTTTATTGTGCACAGCAGAAAGTTCCATTGACACTTAGGCGATGAAAGATAAATGCATACTATTGGAACATATATCGGTGGAAGGAATCTTGCTTCAGGCTTATAAGAGCTTATGCACATTGATTCATACATGGAAAGCTTGCCTTTAAGATTAACTAGAGCACGTAAATCTTTCTCGATCAGTACACAAAGTTAAATGGTATACATAATTCTTTTGAAAATCTTAAGTCGTCAATGTAAAAAAGAGTAGATTTTATAAACATCCCACAAATTTGTAAGGCGAATGAAGAGAACTTCCCAGCACTACCCAATAATTAAAGATTGAGAGATTAAAAACACTTGATGGAACAAGTTGCCTTAAAAAACCCACTCACAGCGCTAAGGAACACAATATTCACTTCATCCTGGACGATATTCTTATCTTCTTAGCCTTCTTAAACTTTTTAAAAGCTCTTATCTTGAAAAGCGGGTGTGTGACACGTGACTAAAGTTATTCGAGTATGCGCACTAGTTTTATTGTTCATAGCAAAAGTGAACTAAAAAACTCTGTGATTTCAAACCCGCCTCGAACGTCTTATCCGATAGCTTTTAAGTATTATCTGTCGAAAAGCTTAGGGTCCGAAACGTCAATAACAGTAAGGTAAGCATATAGTTTTCCCCAATACGGTTTTCTCTGCATATTTTATCTATTTAGTTCTGTTATTTTACCTGCAGAGGCATTTGGAATGCTTGTTCAACTATTCATATTTTGATGACAGAGAAGAAAAACGACAAGGCTGCTACTTTCGGAATGTTTTTCTTTCTCTCTATTCATGCTAAAAAAACGTTTAGCGTTTCATTCGTGTCTCTTGTGCTTTAAACTCCTCACAAAATTCTGCTAACCTCGAGCAATTCTACTGCGAGGCATTAGCGAAAATGTTAGTTTTTGTGCTGATCAAAATATCATCTCTCCCAACGTTCAGGGCGTTATATCTCAAATACGCATTCCTTAAATTTCCCCAAATTTTAGTATTTTGTTAATCAGCCCCAAAAGAGCCTGCTTATGAAATATTAAGCTTATTAACGCATAAACTTCGAAAGTAGAACCCGTTTTTCTGCCCTGTCTATCACGATTGGTTAAAGGTTTGGTACGTGCTTCTGTCACGTGTTCGACGCATTGAGCATGCGCAATAGATAGTCTCATTATACTGGTTCTCAGTGCAAATGAGTACAATATTCTTATCATACTAATGTTCTTAGTGCCGGCGTTTAAGAGCCTCTATCTTGAATACAAATAAGCAAGCTCAGCAAAGTAAACATCAATATTGCTTTTCGTTTATTTTAGCTATTTCGTTTTGTATTTCTATTGTTTCTTTTTTTCATCAATTTATTCCTTTTACTTTATTCTTTCATTCATTTTTGTCTTACTTTTCCTTCTCTTTCTATCCTTTGCCCTGAGGGGATGATTAATTATCAATTTTCGGCTTTTCAATTATGCGGTATGAGTAATAAAGATAATGAAGCGAAGCTCACGAGAACAAACCCCATTAAAAAAAACAGTCTTTTCTTTGCCGAGAATCAAGTAGCAACTGGTTGGGTTTGAAACAATGAACCCCATTAAGAACCTAGAAAACAGTACCTTAGATTAAACGCTTACATAATACAAGCTGTTTTTGTGAAAAGTTGTTAATTTAAAATCAATTATTCAACATTTGCTTGATAGTTCAAAAGAAGCTACTCCATCAAATACGTTTCCTGATCGAGTGAGGCGGTATCCTTTGAGCTTTTCCCGGATAAGTGAGAAAATATCCATGAACAGTTAAAATTTCCAGTTTATTAGTCAATAACATTTGCAAGATACACTAAGTACTGTATAACGATATTTGCCCATTGTTTTAAAGAACAAAAAAGGATTTTTTTCTCTCACTCTTTCATTTCCGTTCACGGCCTCGATGATTAAGGCTGGTAGTTTGCCAAAGGACATTTATGTATCAGTGAGAGCTCGATCCGTCAAGGCTTGAAGACCATTGAATAAAACCTGGAACTTCTGCTCAGGAGTAAAGTAAGCATTAAATATTGAGTCCAATGAAGGGCAATTTCAATTACAGTGTACAGTAATAGAATAATATAATTGTTGCCGCGTGCTTCATTTGTGAATAGATGCATGTACTCACGTTGGAGTGAAGAAAGATTTCAATTAATTGTTTTTCCAACTACGATCTCAATAAAGAGAAATGTAGCATATAGTGATTTCTCTAGGAAATTGATCACTTGCCAGAGAACATTTTCTAGGCTTCGCTTATTATGCTCGTTAGGTGAAGAAAGACGTTCTAATTTTTTAATTCTACTAACGAATTCTTTGAATAAGAAGTGACATGTTCACTGTGAATGGGAAACGGAAGAGTAAAGGACGGATCTTGTCTCACAACTCATCAAAATACGTACAAACGTGTCAAAATATCACGACAAACAATCAAGATAATGAATGAGAAAGAATTGTTTGAGAAATAGAATGGATTGGGCCTGTATGAAAAGTGAAAAAGGACCAAAAGAAAGCCCCGACTTAGACCAAGTTTAACATTGAAAATTTTTATTGTCACTAGAAAACGTTTAGACTTTATTCCATGAGCAAGAAGGTGTTAATAAAACTTAAGCAAATGAGCTCAAATGAGCTCAAAGGACCAAAAGAAAGCCCCGACTTAGACCAAGTTTAACATTGAAATTTTTATTGTCACTAGAAAACGTTTAGACTTTATTCCATGAGCAAGAAGGTGTTAATAAAACTTAAGCAAATGTTGAGCTCAATATGTCAGTTGTACGGTAAAAATCTCTTTAATCATGAATAATCAGTTTTTCTAGTGTTCGTAAGTCCGGAGGCAACAGAATACAGTGCTATTAAGTTCTATCTTTAAGTCAATGATGCTCTCCTAATGGAAACCTTGATTTTTCGTTACAATCATATTGCATCGAATAAGCTTAAAGTGCTTATAAGCCTTTACACAATATTTTCAGAATTGATGGGACTTGAGTTATTTTGTGGCAACTTTTAATATTGAACGCTGGACGCTTGTAAAACAAATTTGTAAGAACCTTTACGTGAGTCACGAGTATAAGGTTGATGCTCTTAAAATACTGTATTCCAGAACGAGTGCAGTGTTGTATATTAAATAATCCCTTATGTTACGTCATAGTCATTAACATATTGGGAATATAAACCTTCGTATCTCAAAGACCCGACATTCAAATGACGAATTATTTTCACAATCAACTATCCACTATCTAAAGAATCAATTCTGAAAATATTGTGTAAAAGCTTCGAAGCACTTTAACCTTGGTCCTTTTTAGAATTCCTATTGTACAATCCCTTCAGTACTCTTTTGTTGAACACACAGTTCAAATAGTTTATTTGTACAGGGTCTGATGAACGACAGCTTGTACCGACTTCAGTGCACGGCGGATGCCTGATAAAGTTCTACTGACAAACTTTTTCGAGCACTTGTATGGTTTTTATTTTCGCAGTAAAGAAACCAATTAAAATACTTCGGAAGAAAAATTACACTGAAAATATGTGAGGTTTGTTCGATTCAATGCAATCTTAAATTTAAATACGAATATTTTGAGCTAGTTTAAAATTCTACACAGAATATGTGTAGTCACTCTGCCATGGTATCCACTTCCCACAGAGATAGCTACTTGATATTAGTGTGGTTTGTACTCTTGCACGTTCAATGCAATGTAAAATTTGCAACGAATATGTAGAAGAGTCTTAGAAGCTAGTTTGAAATTCTACAAAATATATGCAGTTACTACCTAGTTTATATGAGTTTGTACCGACACTGAAACAATCTAATACTCAATGTCATTTCATTGGAAAATGAAAATTGTAAAAACAGTAGACCTTTTTCGGTTTCAGGCGACATCAGCTTTCATTGTTGACGGTAACACAATGGCCGCCATGCTTTTGGCTTTCGACTTACTTGGGAATGCTTGCAACCCAATCAATAATTGATCGATCGTTGGCTCAAACTTCAGAGCACCATGCGGACCTCAGTTTCTTAATTATGGGCTGTCCTCTCTCTCTTTCTTCTTCTTTCTTTCTTTCTTTGTTTCTGTCTGTCTTTCCTTTTTTCTTTATGTCTTTTTTCCTTCCTTACTTCCTTCCTTCCTTCTTTCCTCTTTTTTCTTCCTTTCTTCCTTCCTTCCCTTCATCCTTTCTTTCCTTCTGTCTGTCTCTCTCGCCAGAATTAAGGGTTTCCTATCAAATTGCCTTGTTCCCATCTCTCATCAAAAATTAAAACATAAGTTGAATATTTTGTCTAGCAGAGATCTAGAACATTAGAATGCAAAAAGAAGACATATGATCGCGAGATAACCAGTCTTGCCTAAGACATAAATATTACGACGAACTACAGCCGAACGCAAGAAAAACGTAAGCAAGCCAACGTCCGATCCTTGGAGCCATCTATTTATGGCTAATACTTACTGGTAAGAGCAACCCAAGGAAGGTGGATTTATAATAGCATTATCGGATATGATCAAACGTTCTCGAACTACTGTTGGATTTGACGTTAGAAAAAATAATATATGGTTATTGTTATTGTAATTTTAATTTGTTGCATGTCGTCTTGATTGGTTTCGCTACGACGTGCTTTTGAAACTTCTATGTCTTCAGTACTGATGACTATCGCGCAGAAACTGAAGTGAATAATCAAAAGTCAAAAAAAATCCAACAATCAAACGAGTTTTGTTTTCACTAAAAGCTTGGATATTTCAAGATTAAGACGATAAATATAGCACGGGAAATTGCTGTTTTTAGTTTCGAAGGATGTTTCCTGATCGAGATCAACTATCCCATCCACCCAAGAGCCAACAAAACAAGAACTGGAGATTTATCTAAAAGTAAGCCCTTTTTATTTGAAGTATACTTTATACCTCTCGACGCTTAAATATCACCACTGAAATGGTTCTTCGGTGGCATCGAAATGCTTTTTTCTGATAGCGCACGACAGTGAAAAGGTATTCGCCACCACTAGAATGGTTTTCCTTACTGCGAAAAGGTTTCCTTAATGAATCTCATTATCATACGACAATGAACTGAACAGCTTTCATGTTTCAAATTTGTCAGGAATAAATCCTATGATAATAAACAAACAAAGTCTCAGTTGAAATAATAACATTTCTTACTATTCGCTTGTCAGACGGAGTATTTCATTTTGTATGGGTTTTGGAAACTGTATTGATCTTTCAAGGAAACAATTTCTATGCGATAATTGAAATAATCCCTTTCGCTATAATTATCTATTTTTCTCTTATTTAGGAAAAAGCAGAGTAAAATAGCAAAGGAGAATCAATCTCTGGTAAGTTTTTTGTTGTTGTAAAATTGCTGTTGCTATATATAAACCGTTAGATATTTGATCTTTCAGATCAGAATTTTTCGTTTTCGATCATTCAGCTCACAAATGTTTCTCGGATGAAAATAAAGCTTATAGAGGAAGTAACGTATGAGAGATTATCACTGTAAGATCCGGAGTGATTACAGCAATAGAAAATTGAAGTATAAAAGCTGAGATCGATTATCATTCATAAAAAAATGAATATGTAAAAATTGCGATGTGGGAATGAACTAAAGGAAGGAAACAAATATGAATGTTTGAGAAAATGAAACTTAGAATTGTTCAATGGAAAATTTCAATAACTTATTTAAACTTAAAGTTAAATATAAGAAAATAGCGTCAAAATGGCAGACAGACGGACGACCGGACGAATAGACAGACAGACAGACGACAGACGACAGGCTGACCCACAGACAGACTGCCAGACCAACAGGGATTCGAGACATAAAATTTGTCTTCGACTGCACAATGGAAAAGTGAGACAGGAAAACATAATTTACGATAGACAAAGTCAGAAAGAGTCCTGAACTTTTTTTGTGGAAAATTATAAATATTTCAAAAGCGAAAAAATACTGTCACTCACTTTAAAAACTACCTCCTATGTCCCGCATCCCGCATCGGCGCATTTGGTGGGCATCGTTGAGTGATCAGTAATTAATCTCAAGCATAGATGGGAATAGAACACCTGTTTTAGATGCATGGTTATTGCCAGACTGTCAGAGTGTTATTGCGTGTGTTAGTCGAAGTACTCGTTTGTGTATTCAGGTATTCGATCGAGGTTAATGCACATTACACCATCACGTGATGGTAGCCATGACAGGCATGACAGGAGGCAGAAATTGAAGAATTTAATCTGGTCTAATTCACCATTTTCCATAAATCGTTTCACTTGTCAAACACAAAGTTACTTTCAAAGGATTATTCAAATTTGAACCTTGCAACCTCGACTGAATGCTTTTAGTGAAACGATGTATGACAGGCATGACAGGAGGCAGGAATTGAAGAATTTAATCTAGTCTAATTCACAATTTTCCATAAATCGTTTCACTTGTCAAACACAAAGTTACTTTCAAAGGATTATTCAAATTTGAACTTTGCAACCTCGACTGAATGCTTTTAGTGAAACGATGTATGGAAATAGTGAACTTGATTTAGCGAGAAAGAATTCTGTTTCCCAGGGGAAAACTCTATTGTTGTGCCTTCCTGTCATGGTTACCATCACGTGATGGTGCAAAGCCTCTATACAACCCTTACTGCCAGTAAGGGGCTCTCCGCGTGAGGTTTACTCCAAAAACACTATTGAGAAAATAATAGATTCATGTTTCATGATCGAGTTGAAATCTAGACGGAGAGGGAGGAAAACCAGAACTCTAAGAAGGACCAAGAAGAAACTCTACTGACTCTGCACATGAGCTGGTGGCAGTTCTGTTGTGGCTGGGGTGACTCCGGCGCCGACCGCACCACCCGTGCTACTGCTCAGTAGATTATTTCATAGATTATTTCATTGCTGCAAAAGGCCTATTATAGCCGATCAATTTCGTCACGTATCCATTAGTATTCTGATAGGTTGCCTAGAACCTTCGTGCGCTGTGAGTAGTTTAATAAATGACGTCACCTCCGTACATCGGACTGTATGTTGGTAGGGCATAATAAACTTACAGAAATATAGCTTGGGCTTCCTGTGGAATTGTCGTGCTGATCATTTGGCCAAGGCCAATCGTTAGATTATTTTGGCAGATAAACAAGCTGGCATTAAACAAATACCACTGTTGATTACAGCAAAAAGAAAACTTTTTTCTCAAAAAAACCAAGTAAGTTTTTATTTTTTAAAACATTAAAAATTTTAGTCGATATCGGCAGAAAAGGACTTCATCTTTTGAAGAATTCACGCCCCTATGTAGACTGAACGAAACGTTTTGGTCCATACATATTCTTTAACACTTCATACTAAATATTTTGCTACTGAAAATACTTTATTGTTTTTAACGATTTCATATAATATTGAGATGCAGGCATAAAAAAATTCGAGATAATCAAAAATTGAATCTATATAACGTTTTTCTATTTAAAGTAGATTTAATTTTTAGAAAAAATATTTATGGTACACCATTATCCATCTTTCAGCTGGGTAAACATTACCATGTAAGCTTTCAATGTCGAAAACTAGTTGAACGTTTTAACTCTTAAATTCAACTGTAAAGCGATCTCAGTAGCTGGAAGAAAATAACATCAATAGCATTGGGAGATTTAAAAAAAACCCATCTGTTTATAACGTTGAATGAACTTAATGATCTGACGACGGCAAAAACAGCAAAGGTAAATACTTCAATGTTTACGTTCATTTTTCTGGTTTTGGCGCACTTTCTTCAGCCATGTTTTTATATGTGCTCAAAGATCACAAATAAATTTAAAAAACAACACCTAAATAGCAAATAGAAGCAGAAAAAAGTTGAAGCAAAACAGAAAAAACGATAGCCTTTTCATTGTGTAGTCTTTTTAGCATTTTTGTATTAATTGGGCACCACCTTCTGCACTCACACACTTTACTAAGCGGCGCTATACTCGATGTCGGTTCTGCTACAGAACGACAATCAACTCACATGTTGGATATTTAAAATGAAGGTTTTTAAAACTGAACACAATAAAAATATGAAAAGCTCATTTCATAATTATTGCTTTGTCCTTGCATTCTTCCAATGAATTTTCTCATCAATATGTCTGATTAAACCCAAACAATTGAGCCAATTCATTTCGATGACATTTCCGCGAGCTTAGACCTATATATCTAGTTATCTAAACTACTATATCTTTGATATGAAACAGTGCGAACTCCAGCGTCAACTTCCCACGATATAACACGAATGTACTAAATAAACATGAATTTTGGTCGATGTCAAAAGCTCGTTTACGATATGTACACAGGAAAAGTTATCTTAGATATATCTAGAAAAATCAACAATCGCCGGAATATGGAAAAGGATTTAAAAAAAAAATTATTTGCAAATTTCAGAAAATATATATAAAAAAACATAACGGTGTCGATAACGGAGACACTTTTTTAAAAGGAAAACAAAATCCGATAACTAAAACCTTTTTTCAATAAAACTACATTGAGCGGAAAGGAAAGGGAACGGGGAAGAGAAAAGAGAGAATGAAAAATGGAAATGAAGGAAAAAGGAAGGAATGAGAAGAGAAAGGAATGAAAATTTGAAAGGAAGGAAAAAAGGGAAAGCATAGCGAAGGGAAGAAAAAACCGATTAAAGAAAACAAGCCAAATAAGAGCATATTTTTAATCAAATAAAAATAAAGTTTGAAACTTTATAATTTGATAAGGCGAAATATTGAAATATATTGGAACTACAAGGGAAATTAGTCTGAAGCAAATTACTCGAAGACGTAATACCGAGCATAAGGACTTAGATGGACGGCAATTTATTCTTGTTTGCACCCACTGTCTAGACTTAATGATTTTATGGATTCAAGTCTTTTTCAATTGTAATTTGTAATGGAGATTTTCTCCAATAAAACTGAGATTGAAGAAGAGAGGGAAAAGCGAAAGGAAAAGAGAAATATAGAGAGAAACTCAGACAGACACAGACACTTAGTACAGGGAGATATCTTTTCAAATCCATCCAATGTATACTAGTTTTTTTAGTATACCTATTATATCATTGCTGTTGTATTTTTACAATTATTTTTTTGAAACAGCTTTCGTGGAAAAGAAAAAAAGGAATTGAATGGAACTACTTTAGTAACATAAAGAAGACACTCGCTCGCCAAGGAAAAGATGTGACATGACAAGTGGAAACTTGATAAAACACGTATATCTATGTAACATGGGAAGCGGAATAATTCGCTGTTGGTTGGGTGGACCTTACTGTAATACCTTTTCGTGACTGAGATAAGATTTATTACGGATTTAAGTGAACTTAAAATTTTGCACCCGGTTACTTTAAGATACAAAAGGGCTTTTCTTTTTGGCGAACAACGAAAAGCCATTGATTTTAATTCATAGTCCATGTATTGTCAGAAGCTACCAAGTTCACGCCTTTGTAAGACACTCCGCGCCCTAGTAAAAACCATGGCCATAGCGGAATAATACGCTGTTGGTTGGGTGGACCTTACTGTAATACCTTTTCGTGACTGAGATAAGATTTATTCCGGATTTAAGGGAACTTAAAATTTTGCACCCGGTTACTTTAAGATACAAAAGGGCTTTTCTTTTTGGTGAACAACGACAAATAGTAAAGTTCGCTTGACTGAGCCTTTAAGAATAAGTTCGCAGGTGGACCGAAAAAGAAAAGCCCGCCAAGACAGAGTTCTTGAGGCGGGAATACGTCGGCCCGGATGGGAATTCAAGAAGAATCGTCATAGGACAAATACAACCAATTAGATCGCGTGATTTCATTAGGTTCATGAGTAGGAAAAGACTATGTATTTATAAGATAAAGGACCGAGTCAAATATTGCTATCATGCTACACAGAATCGCATTTGAGTGCGGAATTCCGACCGAAGAATCACAAAAGAGCGGATAATCTACTTCCATGCATTAGTTTAGAATTAAGCAAAACGGTTGTTTTGAAGCCCGGCTCCGGTAAGGAACCGGTTGAAATATTGGGGCCTCTAGGCCAACAAAATCGGATTTCAAAAAGTGCATGCTGGGATGGATTAGATTCTATTGTGATTTTGATTCTTATATTTTGAAGTAATCCGCATAATTTTTTTGAAGATCAATCCCGTGATGCTGGTTTTAAGAATTAAGAAAATTTATATAAAAACCCGAAAAATTAGGTGTCCTCAAACTCCTCCCGGGATTCTCGCGGGATGACTTGTTTACGACAGATCTGCAATCGATAGGGCTAATGTGATGCGGAGTTTATCGCGTCAACATTGGCTTATCTTAACGGGAAATAGAACAAGCCTGACAAGTGGCATGAGTGAGCACTTCATAAAGAACAGCAGAGTTAGAAATTTCAATTAAATATCCAGAACTATACGAAGCAAGATACAGGACATTGTAAGTAATTTGAACAGTTTTTACGAGAAATTATAGAATACTTTCTGCTTGCAAAACTTCGGTTTTACTGAATTTTCAACAAGAATTAATTCACATTTAAACCCTCTAATCTGAATTAAATTTAAGTAATTTTGGTACTTTTCCTGCAAGAAGAATGACAGTATTTATGGTTTTCCTTAAAGAGAGAATTTTTTGGTAAAGCTTTATGTTAAAAATGTTAACAGGTACCTATTAATTAACGAGTTAAGCGTAACTCTGCGTTTTTCTTTTGTGCTGCAAATTCAATATATTAGTCTTACTATTAACTTCTTGTTATAATAATCTTGCCAAGACCAAAATATAAAGAATTAGGAGGGAAAAATCGTGTGCAAATTTCATTTCATTTTGCATCTTAAAAGCAAAACATTCAGTTAAATGACAACGTATTTATATGTAGCACTTAGATTACTAGCTTCCTAGCCGTTATTTTATGGGTTTGTTTCAATTAAAAATACAAATAAAGCCATAATTATGAATAAATGAAGGCATTTATTATACATGATATGTAAACATGTTTTATTATTTTAAATTTTCGCTTGTGGGTGCTAAGTCATTAGTACCATGTTGAACACGTTCCAATTAATCTAAGGCCTAGGGCAAACGTCGAACTTTCCATGCACCGAACTTAATTACATCAAAGAATGCCGCCTCATTAACATCTGATATCCATTGTTTTTAATGAGTTCGGTGCACGGAAAGTTCGACGTTTCCCCTAGGCCTAAGACTTTGGACCGCAATACTCTAACAATAGCACTTGGAACTTAAGCTTAATTAACAGACCTGTCCAATAATTTAGACCATTATAATAGCGAGCATTCACATCCTGATATGAAAGACGCGAAAACTCGCATCTTTAGGGTTTCGTAGTAACCAAATCGTAGCCGCCTTGAGTTCAAGGTTCGTATTACAATATTTTATAAAAAGGTCAATTTTGTACGAAAATGCTCCGAAAATTTATTCCTTTCGAAAAGAGGATAATCGATCAAGAATTTCATGCAAATCAGCTCTTAACATCCAAGGTGTTTATCACCACGGTATTGATAACATATTGTACTAATTACAGCCACTGTTTCATATTTTAGATAGTTGTCTGAGTAGAGCAACAAATGTCCTTTCGGAAGTTCCACGCAAAGTAGTTTTCACTTTTACTTTTTAGAACAAGTCAAGATAAGTCGAAAAAATTAGTCTAATATCGCTATAGATAAGAATTTTAAGAGCTAAAAATTAAATAGCAGCCTAGATCTTTTGATATCACAATCTAAGTGGTTTTAGCTCTCTACGAGACCGCCATGCCTGTTGGCGTGCAAAACCAAGATGGCGCCCATTCTACAAAATCTCATTAATCTGCAACGGTTTCCCATCACTACAGATATAAATCATTCAGATATTGCAATAGTCTTCATTTGTCGAAGCAGTTCTTACAGTGCATGTGACGTCTCGAGGATCATATATGTAAATAAAAAATCTGCCATGACGGTTGGCATGCCAATCCAAGATGGCGCCCAGTCAGATACGGGTCTTCAAAAATATCCTAGTTCTTCAAATGAGATCTTATTGTTTTCTAAGTTCTTTTCTGTAGTTGAGTCACTCCAGACTGAACGAGAAAAGTTCTTATTAATGTTTTTCATGTATATTTTTCCCTTTTTAGCTCGTTTCTCCAAGTTCAATCCGCTGCAAAAGATCCTAAATGAATTCCACAACGCCAAATATGGACATCGACCCAAGTCAATCAAACATCGTCGCAGCCATGTTTGTTGGACTACTCATATTCCTTACAATACTGGGGAACTCCCTCGTATGCGCCAGTTTCTCCATCTTCCCAGAGTTGCGCACGATCTGTAACTATTTCGTGGTGAGTCTTAGCGCGTCTGACATTCTCGTAGCGTTGGTGGCCATGCCGTTCTGGTGCGCCCTTCAAATTACCGACAACCGATGGAATTTTGGCCCCGAACTGAAACTTTTCTGGGACTGCATGGATATATTATGTGGAACAGCATCAATAATGAACTTGATGGCTGTCAGCATCGATAGGCACTTTGCAATAACAATGCCTTTTTATTACGAAAATATTATGTCGTCAAAAAAAGCTATCGTAATAATCTTCTTTGTCTGGGTCTACGCCGCGGTCATTTCCTGTCTTCGTCTTGTTCGGTGGCCTGGTAACGAATACATGGACATTGCAGCGTTTGGCAGCTTTTTTTGTCCGCTGGCTATAATGATCGTCATGTACATTCGTATTTATTTGGTTGCAAGGCAACAGGTACGACGTATAGGACGGAATTACACGACTGATGTCAAAGCAGCCAAGACCATTGCAGTCGTGATAGGAGTTTTTGTAGCTTGTTGGTGCCCATTCTTTATCGTTGTGATGGGGTTTGCACACATCCCTGGTTTCAAGGTCTCCAATGTAGTTCTAAACGTCATCAAGTGGCTGGAATACCTTAACTCGTGTCTAAATCCTGTCATCTACACTTGTTTGAATCGTGGATACAGAAGAGCATTCAAGAAACTGTTCATGCGCTTCATTCGGTTCCGGAGGCAGAGAGCCGCAAGCAATGTGAGTCAGCGAACTGTCCGCCTGAACTCAGACTCGGCCAGTTTGACTTACTTTCAGCCAGAGGGAAAAAGTATCTCACAAAGACTTAGAAACAGTTCACTACTGGGAGAATGTCTACGAACGCAGTGGGCAGATAAATAAGGCACGTCTGCTACATCATCCTTATAATTGCGCATGCGTGGCGTCCCTAAAATCTTAGAAATTAAGGTTATAACTTAAAGCAAAGACACCACGAATAGTGTGTTAGATAAAGACAGTAGTGGGGTAGGGAGGGGGTGGATACCTCCCTTTCTTCCCGCATGGAAGTGTGGCTTAGCGAATGGACTTAATAAACGAGCGAACGAAGAAATAACATCAAAACATACCTCGATACGACACCGTGACCACACAACATTCAATAGTGTACATTAAAACGTTTTTTCTTTCTTGTTTCAAGTATTTAGACAAAATAACGAGGACATTTGACCTTTTTACGAGATGATCAGTTATATAACTAGCCGAGAAACAGAGAAAATGCTGCCTCATGTTTCATTTCCACATAATAAAAAGGCAACTACGATCTTTTGCTGCTAACCTAGAAGTGAATTATCAGTATCTACAAAAACATGCAAACTTGCATGCATTCACTTTCACATAAAGGATAATTGCTTATTATTTTCTATTATTTTGGTAATTTTGACTAACCATCGGAGAATCTGACCTTTTTGAAGGAAAAGGTATGAAGTGCTTTGAGGCTAAAAATTAAATTAAAAATTAAAATTTGACGAAACGAAAGGAACAGCCTCTAGAGCAATGGCCACACTTGCTACCGATGCAGGTCAACGTCTTCCACCATACTTAAATAGACAAAACATCCCTGAGTATTTGTTAAGTTACCTGCTCAATCATACTGCCTGCTTCTTTCTTTCTGGATTCTACACCCTAATCCCGTGACATCAGAAAACCACGTGACCATAACAAATCGCGTGATCTGACCTCCATGAATTCAAGATTGTTTTCGATCAACAACTTTGTTACACAAACATATCTTGAAAATATTCTTCGAATTCTTCCTCCCTGAAAGATAGAAATGGGGGTTATTAGTTGGTCTTCGTTTTTGCACTGTTAATTTTCTATTATTGGGACTTGTTCAGTAGTTTTACCTTGTTTTGTCAACCTGCACTTTAGCAGGCCCCTTCCAGATATCTTCTGACTCGTCATCTTTACTCGTACTTGCTTTCTCCTCACGAGAAACTTCAAGAAAAATAAAATAAGTAGAGTCATGTGAAGATCAGTTATTAGACCATGAATGTATTTTCTATGATGCAATCAAGATGTGCATTACATAATGGGATGTTTAACAAAAGATAACCCAATGTAATATCCCATCATACTTCACTCCAGGGCTCGGTTGTATGAAGGATGGATAGCGCTATCTAAAGGATGAATCCATATCTAGTGGATAAGTCAATGCTGTTATCCAATACATTTATTCACTACCGCTATCTCTCTCATGCCAGATAAGCAGCTTCTGCTTGAGTAGACTATTTGCCCTAAAACGCGTTTCACACCTTTTAAACTATGTTAATTTTGTTAAATAAGAGAAGAATTATCGTCTTCTCCTCATCTTCATCTCAGGCAAATACGATAGTAAGCAAGATGTATATCTACGTTTTCTCCGAACAAGAATGCCATTTGAAGGTTTGTTTTAACCAACTGTGCCGTCAATCTTACCTGATTTCTCATGATAAGATGTTTTACTTTCCTCTTCCGATTTTTCTTCTTCTGAGCTGGATGAATAATCGTCTGTAGCTTCATCTTTTCCATCACGTTTTCTTTTGTTTTTTCTTTTCTTTTTCAATCTGAATCTTTTTTCGCGTTTTTCTTTTTCTTTGTATTCCTTTTTCTTTTGCTTTGCCAACTTTCTTCTTCGTTGGTAAACCACAAGCAACAAAAATAGCAGCTGTAAAGTTAAGTTTAACATATCCCCTTTCAAGTCTCCTACCTCCCTCCCCTCCCCAAAGAAGGAGGCGATTCTGGGTTGCACGTGACGATATAGCTTTTTGTTGCTACGGCAACCAGTATGGCAACCATATCTTTTGCCTTTTTATTCTAATTCCTTTTCTAAACATTATGGGAGTTGGAACAAGGGAAACCTTACTAAATTTGATACGAAGAGAACACCTTATTCCCAAAGATATGTTGGGGTAGAAGCCCTTTACAGAAGGTTCAAAATGCGTTTTTTTTGGAAAGGGGAAATTTTCCAAATGAATGTTTCGTAACAGAGAACCTTCCTGTAAAGAAAAACTAACAAAAAAGATACTGCTCTATGATTAAGTAGGAATTTTGAAGACTTGTTTAAAAGATTTCTTAAAAAGGGCATTAAATTTACTTACTGATGATGAAAGTTGAGCTTGAAGGAACATTCTGGACACAGTCCTGAGGTAAAAATACAGTGACAAATTTTCTTTTTTAGAGCATCTTTAATTTTTTTCAATGTTCAAGTTGTATCCATATTTCATGTGTCTTTGCAAACGTTAAACAAAGAAATGATACTCTAGGGAATGACACAAGGTCTGACATGGAAAGACAGTATGCTCCAGCTATAAGTGCTATAAGTGTCCATCATATCACATTAACATCCTCAAAATACTTACTTAATTTTACTAAAGCATTCTTTTTCTCACCGTGTTCTTCATAACTAAAATTGACCTGAAAACAGGCAACAACATTTGAAAATGGGTTAATATCACAATAGTTTTGAATAACAATAAACAAGACTCACCTCCCAACTTTTCAGCCCTTCGTTTTCTTGACATTTTTTATTTCCACAAATAAACTGACCTATGAGATGTAAAAGAGATTTTTATAAGTGTCAAACCCTCCCATCTAACCCTGAATCTAAATCATCCAATAATGAAAGATTTTGACGATACCATGTCTTCATGAATGAAAATGCTACAAGAAACATTAGAAGTAGTTGTCACCTTTTCCTTCAATTACTTCCTTTTCTATTCTCCAGCGTAATGCAATCTAACAAAACAATGCTAATTAGTTAATTACCATTCCAGGGCCCAGTTGTACGAAGCCTGGATAGCGCTATCTGGCAGATAAATCCTTATCCAGTGGATAAGTTGATGTTGTTATCCAATAAATTGATCCACTGATAAGATTTATGCATTGGATAGCACTATCCAGGCTTCGTACAACCGGGCCCAGGAGCATAAAAGTTGAATTTATTTTGATATGTTCAGGGGCGGAATCTGGAATCTGAGAAAGTGGGGTTGTAAAACTTCAGTGTTAGAGATCCTCTATGAATTGGGAAAAAACTTCATCGTGAGAAGAGCCTGTATGGATTTGAGAAAAGCAGAGGAAGACCCTTCTTTATGACTAACCAAATAAAGAAGGGGAAGGGGTATTGCCTCTTAGGCCCACCCCTTAATATGCTTATGATGTTGTACCTTATTTTCTTTGTATCTGGAAAGGTCAGCTATACAATATTCTTTGAATAATCTGTCATAATATTTTTTAGCTAGCCTTTGCTCCCTTATTTTTCAAAAAAAAAAAAAAAAAATCAATATTAATATAAACAATTTAGTGCATTTAGTAAAAATTGCAGTAAAACAACATTGGCATGCTTTTTCTGTTCTTACCAAGAGTTATCTGAGTCTTCATCCTCATTCCAGATAAACCTAGCATATATAATAAAAATATTAGTAGTAGTAGTATTAGTTAGTGTACTGTTTCAGTCTATCAAATAGACTGATTGCATTATTTTACTACCATAACCAAAATGTTTAGCAAATTGTTTTTCTCATTCAAACTTGTATTTCTTAGCAATATGTTGGATGTGGGACACTCTTAAGAAAGAGAGATTTTAATTTCTAATTAATAGAACAAAGAAAATGTGCTAGGAATTCTGGTTGTAATTTACAAATCCATAATGCAAATGTCCTGTTGATATTAGAAGTCTTATCAATGTCTCAAGAGTCATCAGATAACATCATTAAATAACTGGGAAGTTTTATACCATTATGTCAGCTCTTTTATCGGGATATTGAAAATATTTGGAATCAGCTCTTTTATCGGGATATTGAGAATATTTGGAAACATCTTCAATGAAAGGTTTCCATGGCAACTTACCTGTGTTCCTTTCGAAGAACATCTAAGTCAGTAGCATCTCTAGAACTAGCAAAATCAGACAGTAAGGTAGAAATAATAATTAAAGGCGCTTAAGAGTCTATGTTTGTAAGGATTCACGCAAAATTGGAAATGGCTCAAAAATCACCCTTCTGGCTGGACACTATCATGCTGGAGGTTTTGGTTCAAGCCTTGGCCCGACCAATACTCCAGGCTGAGTAGAAGGTGCTGCCATTGCTCTTAAAGTAGCTCCAAAGGGTTAGACCTTCGCCATGGAATAGATGACCACTTAAAATGGTGGTCTCATCTCATTTAGACACATTAATCATATTGGGTTTGTACCATACTAAAAGTCTTTCCACTACATATCATGTAATGTCATTATAGCCAGCATTTGATAAAGTAAAAACTGTTTTATTATCTTAAGGGATAATTTCATTTAACCTATTTAATAAGGTTATCAGATCTTGCAAAAGTTGTTTTGAGTTCCAAGGTTTGTTATTTAATGTGTTAAACCATTCCCTCAGTGCACCATCAGCTTCATCATTTCCAGTTGTAAGATACTCTTCAAACACTGGTGATGAACTCAGTTGATACCTGGGCTTATGAGAATCTGGAGTAAAAAAAAATTCACTTCCACCTTCATCTGCATAGTATGGACTTGAATTAGTAACATTCTCTAAGTACAGAGTTCCAGGCAAACAAAATGTTGAAATAGCAGCATCGTTGCTGGATTCCTCATCAGAAAGTTCCATGCATTGCCTCAAAATTAAAAATATTTCTAAAACACGTAGAGGGACTTTGTCATTTTGCCAATGAATATCTTCCTCAGTAGTTTTTAAGCATGTAAAAGAATATGTTTTTAATATGGTAGGATCTAACAAGTTTATGACAACAAAATTTACAACCAAAGACCTTCGTTAGTTTTGGAAGGAAGCATGACAGAATACACTTCGTAATGGAGTAGGCTTTTAAACGGCCATTGTTTGGTCCATATGGAAGAAAACAGGAGAGCTCCAATAAAGGTACAGTGATTCTGGTTGAAATTGCACCACAAGAATAGCCTTCTTTACCAAGTATTGCAAACACTTCCAGTTTAGGTATCTCTAAAAGGTCTTTTTTTATGTAACCAAAAAGTAACACTTGTGCACTGAAATAAGGAAAAAAGTGTGGACTGACATCTTCAGGCATTATTAAAGCATCTTCAAAGTCAATCAACATCAATATGCAGACAAGGACATAAGTCAACATCTACATTTAATTGAAACGTTTCAGAAACCAAATGCAGTGTGCAAGCTATGCCAGAACTGCAGATTGGTTTGTTCTCCACCGTTACTCTTCTCCATCACTTGGCAGATATTTATCAATTATTCGTAACAACAGTTCCATAAACTGGGAACGCATTGAGTTATCAATGCACCCCAGACCTTCTGATGTTGCTGTATCACATAAGTTGAAAGTGAATTTATCCACATTTTCTGGTTGCTTGACATATATTTTAAGTTCATCCTTTCTAACCTTAAGTTTGAATAGTTCCTTGTTTGAGAAATAGTCAAGCACAATTAAAAAGTCAAATTCGTTCGGTTCTCCTACTTTTGTTTTTTCTTTTACGCTACCTGCTTGGATAAGTCGGCATTTTTCGAAGCATTTATAAGTTCTTCCAAGCTCCTCAAGGCTCGTTCTCAGCAGTTTTGTTATGTCATTCAGGATTTCTTTACTTTTAATGCTGTTAAGAATATCAAGTTGGTTTGAGAACAGTTCTAAAAACTTTACAAACACTGGTCCTGCCACTGTCGGTTTTCTGTGCTTCGGACAGCGTGTTTCAGAGTCTCCTTCCACTGTTAGATGTCCTTTAGTCGTTTCTAATAGTTTCCATTCCTCATAGGGCCACCTTGGAACCTTTGATATCAGCATGCAATTTCGTATCCTTGCAGCTCCTTAATGAAACGGAATCAATTTGCGATGTCATTTTTGTAGGGTTGCTCATACCTAGCGACAATTGAAGTACTTCTTTTTATAATCCTTTTCAGCTGAGTGTCGAATCTTAACATACTTTCTATTTCTGTTTCAACTCGTTTCGACCGGCCGCCATCTTTCTTTGTTTGCTTTTCGCAACCCCGTTCACAGCCCCCCCCCCCCCCGACACGAATGTTGGGGAATCCCCTTACGAAATTTTCAAGGTTTTGAGCTAATTGAAATACCCCAAACAATACAGTGAAATCATTATTTTAAGGGCTGTATGGTATATAAATTTCGTAAGATCATTAATACGTCTTATCCTTCTTGAAATAAATTCTTCAAATCCAATCCAATCAAACCATAAGAAGGCGACTGCTTCTGAGATCGTTCAATAGTCGTGACGTGAAGTAGGTTAACTTTTTAAAACTCGACATTTCCTTAGAGGTCTATGCCAACGATAACTTTTCATGCATTAAATATGTGTTCAACTATCTTATTCTATCCGCAAACCATAAGCAATTTATGGTTATTTGGATATTTTTCGTGATTACCACGCGATCAATGTACATTTAGAAGCTTTTTTAAAATACAGCGAATCATTCTCTGGCCTCCTAACGCAGACGTTCTTAAGTGTCTGTCATGCAACGTTACCATCCCACAATTGTATCAAAAACTGCAGCAAATTTTTCTTTCTAGATAATAAAACAGTTAAAATAGCTGTTTTTCCCGTTCGTTGTTCAGTAATGAAGCACTTTGAAGTGTGAGAAGCACTCCTTTCCTGCTTATGCCCCTTCCTTCCTGTTTATCAGAGACGTAGGAGCATAATTTTTATCGAGAGAAGGGGGAAGGGGGGGGTTAAAATGAAAAGTGGTTGCATTGAAAAAATAGAAAGCACACGCCAGAAAAAAGTGTGCATGTGTGTAGGGGGGGGGGGGGGGGGGATATTGCACCAACTCCCCCCAAACAAAGCAGTCGAGCTTAGAATCAAACATTTTATTACGTTATGAATTGAGATAATAAAATATATATACTTGGAAGTTTACTGGGGTGGATCTAGGAATCAAAGAAAGGGTGGGCCAAAAAACTTCATCCCCAGATAAAACCTTTGAGACAGTAATCCAGTGCTGCTCGAAAGCTCTTTCTCTTTTACTCCAACGAAGGACTAATGTCAGAAATGTCGGTAAGTTTTTACCTCTTTTCATGATGTAAAATTTAGCTTTTTTTCATTACGTTTTCAGAATAGTTGAATGAATGCTTTGTTGGGACAGTATGATAATTTTGATCATGATTCTTAGCCATTTCCAACTTTGCTCGAAGCCCCTAAGAAAGGCCCTACAATGCTTCACCCAATATTTACTTAAAGTAATACAAATACAAAATTTGTTAAACAAACATACCTGTCTCTTTTGAAATGTTCAATTCCTGGACCATAGTACAACAGATAATCATTTATCATCTTTTTGTGCCTTGAATACTAGATGTTACAAGTCAAGGAAACATGGAAGAATAAAGTAAGGGTGATGTACACCATTATGTTTGGGAAAGATGGCCAGTCATGATGACGTTTTAGCTAAGTCATACCTCATTTCTGGCTCAATATTACCAGTCAAAATAACCGGCAAGGCAAAGATTTGAACATCCAAGATCCAGTTCTGGCCATACATTGTGTAATGACTGGCCATTATTCTTAGCTCTACTTTGATTATAAAGATGAATGTTTATATGCAAGCCTTGGGGTACAAATTTATGGTAGAATGAGAGTGTAGGGGGTGGTGTAAGGGACAGATAGGCTTTCATCTATCTTAAGTTAGTTTCAGTACCGAGTATGATTATGTTTAATGTATTCACATACTTCTACGCACAGGCTTACTACTCTTCCCAGTAGATTGAGGTAGTTGTGATTTTTTAATAGCCTTCGTAGTGCCTGTCATGTTATCCGCAAGTACATTTCAAATCGACCACGTGATGCCAATGTTGTACCACAAGACAGTTTTTTACACCACATGATCAAAATTCAGTCAAGTTTTAATCACATGGTTTAAAAAACTTGTTACCTGACTACCTTTGCTACCTGACATGCTTCTTTTAATACTTTTTTTGTGTTTTACAAATCCCTGCATCCTTAACTGGCTGCATACTACCTATATACCCCATATCACATTTTCAAAATTCGCATAATCTTTATAGATGCAGCAAACACTTCGGCAAAGGATACAGCATCTAATGCCAGAAAATGGAACCTTTGATTCCTTCCTTCTACCCTGAAAACATACACATCTTACTGTGAATAAATCAGGTAAAATGATCTGGTATAGCAACTAGCAGTCCCCTTCATAGGTCCTGGGCCATCTTGAAAAGTAGCAGTGCATTTGCATCCATGAACGATGAGCTTGCAATGATAGAGACATGTAAATAATTGTCCAAGGTGCTAAAAAGGTCTCTATCATTGCAAACTAATCCTTTGTCTTGTTTTGGGTCAAAGGCACAGTGACCTTTCAAGAGGGAGCAGGGAACTGTGAAAGGGACTATTACAAGTCTGCAAGTTAATATATAAAAAGACATGTGTAACTCATGGCCATTTTATGATAATCATACCTGCTATATTCCTCCGTCATGAACTTCTTTGAAGTCACACCTGTAGTCACATTGCTCTTCCTTTTGATACCAGAAAGTTCATCATCTTTCCATGTTCTACAAAACCAAAAAAAGCTTAGTATCAAAGCATGCATTCTGTGATTACATTGTAACTAACACTCACTGAGAGTTTAAAAAAGATAAGTTTTTATTTGAAGTATGAATTTTCAGTTCATTCGTTTATACCTTTTAGACTCTTGCTCATCAAATTCAGATCCATAATCTTCATTATAGTTCATCTGCATGTAATGAGTTAGAAGCAGTTTTTAAAAAATAATTTCATTCATAAAAAGGGGGGAATCATTTATGACAAAGACACAACACTAACCTCCGCCATCTTGGAACAGCACTTTAAAGTATGGTACTTCATGTCATTAAGGAATCACCTTTTAAGGTGAATTAAATTAAATTATTTTAAAATACACCCAAAGTATTTTCTATGAAGTATAGCCCTATACAAATTCACCGCTGTGCAAGATGATACTGTGACAGCTCCCATTGTTTGCTATGTTTAAATATTCGAGCTTTATTTAGTTTGAATTTAGTCCAGATTTCTTAGCCATTTCCTTTTAATTTCCCTCCCTTTTCCGATTCGTAGGGTTTGTAAGCGTGACAGGGCGACGATGGGTTTATCTAACTGGTTCAAAGATCTTGGAATGGCTGGAAAAGCGGCAGTTGTTGTTGCCAGTGGAGTTGCTCTCACAGCGTCTGCATACGGCATTTATTCTCTCTACAATATTATTAACACCAATGAACCTAAAGTAACCAAATCTGACGAAAGCGATGAAGAAGAAAGCATTCCCGAGAAAAAAATTTTAGTTCTAGGTCTAGATGATGCAGGAAAGAGTGTTTTCTTGGCAGCTTTGGCTCAACCTGACTCGACTACAAGAGCAAGCACACAACCAACCGAAGGCTTTAACGTGGTTTGCCTCACAACTGATGGATTAAACCTGAACATCTGGGAAAGTAAGCTAGATATTTTAATATTATATGTTTGTCGCTTAATTAAAGATCTTATCATAGTTATTAGAATTAGGTTGTAAATACAGGACTACACAAATAAAGGCAAGTATACATCAGCTATTTTATTCAATTGACATATTTGTGACCTTGATGTATAAACCAGTAGTAATGCAAATTCATTATCCAAATTTGTTTTGTTTGCTTTTGATAAATATATTTATCTCTTTGCTCTTTTTATTTCAACTTTTTAGACATCTTTTAATGTTTAATTTAACTTTTGGTAATAGCATTGAAAATTCCTCAAATCTCTCCTATATTAAAAGTAGTTAAGTGCTAATATGATAATAATAATAAATTCTTCTAAAGTGCACTAAACTGACATATCAGTGCGCCAGATGCACTATGATGTAAGGACAAGTTTACTCCATGAAATATGAAATGATTTCGGCATGACTTATTCAAATAGTTTATTTTTATGACAACAAATCCCTAAAATGCACAGACCTCTCAAGAAGCAGCCAAGTAGACTTGCACTAAAATGGTTCAGAATGAGGTTAATTGGGGTTAAACAAGGATTTAGGGAATGAGTCCAGGGTAAAAGCTTCCACATCAGTATAATTGGCCATTGAACCTTACTTGAGTGTCTTGTTCCTCCCAGAACCCTTTACTACTGTACAGTAGTTCTATGAATACTAAGCACACTTACTATTTTGTAAAATCATAGTTGGTGGTTCACAGAAATATCGAGACTACTGGCCTAACTTTATTGAGGACTCTAGCCTACTAGTGTACATCATAGATGCCAGCAACCCAAGTAGATTTGAAGAATCAAATAAAGTACTTCATGGACTCTTATCAGAACCAAAACTTTATGGGGTCCCTGTGTTACTGGTCACCAGTAAAAATGATCTGTCACAAGCAAGATCCCTGACAGAAGTGACATCAGCTGTCAAGCTGCAGGAGGTTACTAAAATCAGTGGAAGTAAATGGTCTACAGTGAGTGTCCAAGTCAACAGCAATGGTGAAACAGATGGATTCATTGAAGCAAAAGCTAAAATCTTAGGACTTTGTAAATAACTTAAATGTTTTTTTTACCTTGTGTTAAATCTGAACTTTGCCCTGTACCTTGACCCTTCTAGGCTGAAGTTCAGATGAATCAGAAAGTCTTTCGTATCAAGCATAAGATATCTGATTAATTTCTATTAACCAATATGCATAAATACTTCATACTGTACTCATCGATATGTACATGATGTACATGACTAAGGACATACTTCTTTCAATCTAAAATAATGTGTGTATAATAAGTGCATATGCTCTAGGGTACATACCATATACTCATAAAATTTGTAAGAAATTGCAAAAATGTGCACAAGTTAGTATGTTCAGCAGACCTACAAAACTTTGCACTAATTTGTACAATTTTGTTACCTTTTTCACAGATATATGGTAAACACTCAAACATGACATACATCATTTTTACATTGCCTGTCTAATGTAAAGTGGAATTTTTTTGTGTACACTTTTTTTTTTGTCAGATATATGGTAAACACACTAACATGACATACGTCAATTTTACATTGTCTGTTTAATATAAAGTGGAATTTTTTTGTGTACACTCTTTAAGACTCAAAAAAGTTTCCCCACAGAGGAAGTTTGTACTCATTAATATGTATCGATATAACACTTTCATTCCAAAATAAATTGCATGTAAGACATTCCCATAGCTTATAGTCGTCATGGCAACCCATAACATGTCTTTCTGTAGCTTTACATCGTCTAATTAAATTGACATAATTTTTTGGATAATTTCAAAATAAGCCCTTGTGTGTAGACACAAAAAGACTCCATATTAATCCTCTGAACTTCATGTCATTTCATTTAATTATTTTCCATATTTGTTGCCTCTTGTTTCTATTTTTTTCTCGTGATCTCCATTTTTTTAGGGGGGGGGTAATACTACCTCTTAAGCTCTTTTCAGACCATGTGTCATTCTCTAGAATATGTATTTTTTGTTTAACGGTTGCGCGCGAAAAGATTCATAGATATGCGTAAAACTAAAACAAAGATTTACTGTTTTGTTTTTGGAATTATAAACCGTTGTCATGACGACGTCTTTTTTCCGCAACATCTCAGTTTACTTACAACAGGAAATTCATTTGTTTCTCTGGTTAATTTTTTGTTAGTATTTTTTAAGTAGAATGCAGACCGCCATGGCTTGCAAAACGTATGGTCAAGTGCTTTCAGGGTATAAATTTATGTAACTTATTAATATATAATAAAAGCCGGTCTAAAATATTCAATATAGGCGCCCTCTGTTTTTTGCCATAAGAAATAAATAAATGACAGATTTGCAAAACATATGGTCAAGCCCTTTCAGGGTATAAATTTATTTAGCATGTACCAACGTGTACTTGCAATAACGCGCAACGAAGTATGGCCTAAAAGTTTTGCTAAAATAGTCAATTAGGCGCCCTCTGTTTTTTTGCCCAGCAAGAAATAAAATAACGTAACAGACCACCTTAGCTTTGTATGGCATCTCTAGGAAGTATATACTAATTCGTCGAACGACTCAATTGTCTTTTTATTTGAGAATCTTAGTTTATTGCTGCTTATTATTGCCGCTCAAAAACATTTCGGATATTTGTTGATGTGAATCTTTAATATCCGTTATTTTTTGGTTTTTATTTCATTGTGGAATGAGCTAGTCCTATTGTGAAGGAAGGCTACATTCGAGCTTTGACAGCTTTTTTTATTAAACAAAAGATGACAATTAATAGGAAAGACGATGGATGGAAGAAAAAATGAAATGGAAGGAAAATGAAAAAGGAAGGAAAAATGAAAATAAAATAGAAAGTAAGTAACGAAAAGAAAAAAAGAATTTATGAAGATTAATAAGGCAATTATTAGGAAGCAATTGTTTCTTTGAAATCTAAAAAAAATTTAAAAAACATTTCAAAAATTCCCGTGTTGAAAATCTATTTTCTTCCGCTGTTAATTTTCCTACGTTAATACCTGAAAGAGGAAGACGATCGAGCCACTACTGTTGATGCATATATCAAAAGAAAGCAGTACCGCGCCGCCAGCGAACGCTAATAAAATCCTCTTCTCTAAGAGCTTCAGCTTCTACGTGAGTTAAATTTTTTTAATAAGTCTGTAAGATAATATCATACTTTACTGATTTTATCAAACCCACTGTGACTTCATTACACCTGCGGGCACATGGCGTTCAATTATTAGAATAAACCAATCACTGGATAGCTTTTAACTACTGCCTTCATCTGTAGTTCTATTTTGGCGACTTAGTTCGCATCATGATAAATTTAAATGTACGTGGACACGCTCTTTGGAGTTCTGTTCCCTTGTCATGGTTACGCGAATGACATAATAACTGGTGTGAAAAGCATGAAAACTGGGGAAGTGATAACTATAGAACTACGAGGTAGTGTGCTGAGCAATTGCGCGGACGATGAATTAAACTAACACTGAAAGGTAAGAATTGTTTTTTGGATGTTTTTTGGAGGGTCCATTAAACGCATGTTTTATGTAATCAAGGTCGCTAAAATGTTCAAAGCGACGGCCAACAATCTTGAGTAGCCATATATCATGTTAAGGAGTTTGATAGATGCGCTTTCATGGTAGCACGGCGACCTTAGTTGTACTTCAGTTTAAATTGAATCCTTAAACAACAAGACTTAAAAATTAAAGAAATTAAAAAAATAAGGGATAAGAATACTCGTATCCATCGAGTTATCACAGGGTTCCTCTTAGAAAAAAATTACGGAAGTTTTTTTAATAGTAAAATTGACAAAAGGCAGCACTTTGACAAAGTATCTTTTAAAAATCTCGTGTTTGGAATCTTTCTAGGAAAGCAAACGTACTGAGATGTAAAATGTTTGTTTATGAGTTTGCTGTATAAACAATAGCGTCCTTAAAGATTATAATTACCGCAGTAACTCAGGAAGACTAACTGAAATTCTTCTTGGTATGGTTTAAATATACAAAAGTTTTACGCCTTAAATAGAACCTGATAGAGAAACAATCTCTGTCGTTCTGTAGGAGCTTTAAAGATAGACAAATTCAAGGGCTTCTGGACGACTTTTAACGCGGATAAATGCCAACTCGAGTTTGAGCTCATTATTTGTACTATTTGTATAATATTGATACAAACATTTGCTTTTTATAAGCCGTTTTTTATTCCTGTCTTTTTCTTGTTTTCGCTTTCATAACGCAAATAGTAAAGGTACTCAAGATACTTAATCTATGCCAAACCGTGTAAGGAACCTGAGACTCAAAAAAACAAGAACACCTTAAGAAAAATTAAAGCCTGCGTATAAGAAACTTAGGGTCTTCAATGACACGATTTATCGCAATGACGATAATTTATTTGCAAGGATTGCTTACATTTAAGGCAAAAACATGTTTTTCCTATAAACAAGGAAGCGAAAAGCACTTGACATTGGGTCTCGAAAAAGAGTTTTTTTTTGCAAACCACGAATTACCTTGACAAGTCACAATTTAATCGACAACAGGTTATAAATAATTCAGTAAATGAAATGAAGAAGAAAAGCGCTTTTCTGGGATATCATTATTTATTTATTAAGATTACTGTTGAACTGAGCATCGTAGTCGAATACCAGCTAATACTTCTACGAGATATCCTGAGGTCTTTCATTGTGTACTATGATACGTTCAACTTAATGATATAAAGAATCTATAAAACATCTCGATCTCAATGGCATTGCGACAAAAGGAAATACCCGAGAATGATACGAAAACTGAACAGCACCGGTTATGATATTTATGTAAGAGTTATCATGGAATAGATTCATTTTAATGGTTCTCAGCAATTGGGACAATACTTTAATCATGCATTATGACATGCAGGTTCGTAGACAAACAGTACGTTGATTAATCCGCGGTTAGTATAGTTTCCTTTCTGGGAGGGATATATCGTGGATTCAGCTAATAATCTTTAACAGTCACAATGTCGGAAACTTCTTCTTTCCTTGCTATAATATTAAGGCTTTAATATCGTTTATCGATTTTAGGCTAGCCATACCTTCTTATGATACTATCTATCAGTGGACGGATTTTCCTGTCTGGATGATTCTTGGCTTTTCATGGTTCGATTAAACCCTCCTTTTCGGTTGATTTTGTTGCTTGCTATCGCATAATGGTCGTAAACTTGCCGAAAATGGGATTATCATTTAGAAGAAAAAGGAAAATGGGATTACCATTTTGAATATAAAGGAACTACTTAGGGAAAAACTAGGATGATTTCAAGATAGCAAAACAGAGAACAAAGCTTGAACTGCATTTACGAGCAAACAAACAAACAAAAAATGGTGAATAAAAACTGTAGAGCAGGCGAAAAAAAGTGAAACCAAATTACGATAGACTTTTGCTGTAACTATAAAACGGCAAAATATAAATTGGAATTCCTATATGTTACCATGGAAACGCTTGACTAATTGTAAACATGACTGACGCTAATTTGAAATCATTATAAGAAATTAAAACTCTAAGGAAATAATGAAACGAGGAAGTCTAATCCAGTCTAATTCAAGGAGAACATTGGAAAAGAAGACAAAAAAAAATAGTGGAAGACTTTTCACAGTTAAAATTTTTATTGTTCACCGTCGTAAAAATTAATACTTGCAAAATTCCGCTTCCAAATTTTCGCGAAATAAAGTACACGAATATAAAAAGATCTTTTTAGTTCATGCCAAGTTGACGTCTCATAGACTATGTTCTCTACTTTTAATGGCATTTTAGCGACACTGAAATAATGATATTCTTACACTAAATTATGGATCAAAATATGGATGGGACTTGTAAGTCAATCCATTTGCTAGTATTAACTTTGAATTTGCTCTTTTCAATGCAAAAAAAAAAAAATTAAAATCCTTTATATTCACTTAACAAACCGTTAACCGTTTTCAGGAGAAAATTTGAAGTTTCAGTCTTGTTTTCGATGTTTCGCAGCAAAACATGTCCATCACTTTCACATTTATTCTACATTCATCGATAATTTCAAAGCAATATACACCATTTTTTAAAAGTATAAACTTAAATAAGAAACAGAACAAAACTGAGTCAATAATGTCTTTTTTTCCATTGTATCTATAATATGCCATTTTCTTTAATTCTAGATGAATATTCCAAGACAATCAGCTACAGAACCTTCTAATCAAATTTGAAAAATAAAAACCAATATGGAAGTTGAAGCTGTAAATCAAGCAAATGAGATAAAGACCTACGCCCTGACATCAGAGAATTTGAAGAAATTCGAAGAACAACTGGAAACAACCGACAGTTTTCATGGAAGAAGGAATATACCACAGCGGACTGCAGCTGATGGGAAAAGTGAGATCCTTTCCACGGTATCTTTTGATGATAAGCTTGACAATAAGATTGAAATAGAAGACGATTTCGGCGAAAATAAGCCTTTGGTTCGAAACCGACGGTCGTTTTACCGACCAGAGCGCGACTCAGCGAGGCGAAATCCAGAGGGGAGGAGTCGAGATGAAAGTAATTCTGCAAGACCTCTGAGCGGGAAGACGATTTTTTATGACGATGAGGATTACCGTATCCCGTATAAAGACCCGAATCACGTGATCAACAGATCCTCAAGGGCTAGCCGAAAGAGTAAGCAGGAAATCTTGTATGAAGTTAGCAGTGTGTCCTCTAGTTCTGTCTCGCAAGTACGAACCAAGAAGAAGAAAAGAGACCTGGGTACTAGAAGGTCGTCGGAAAGTTCTATACCCACAAGCACTAGCGCGGACAGTGATGACGGCGTATTTGATGACGATGACTTCATCAGCGCTGATTCCTCAGATGATTCCAATGATGGTAAGACAACAGCAGGGACTAGATCAGTGTCGTCTTTTTACCCTAGTAGTGTGAGTAGTACTGGTAGTGTTAGCAGCATACCAACCAATCCTTCAAGGCAAGACAGCTCGTTGAGCGAGTCGTCACCGTTTGTAACACCCGAAGAAAGGACAAGTGTCTTGCCTTCAGTTACAACAGGGCAGACGCAACCAGGACATGTAAAGGAAGTTCTAGCACACCCAGGACCTCAAAGCCAAACGGTTACAGATAGAGATCCCCTGGAAAACGTAACGGAGCAGTCACGAATTCGTTCGAGCTTTTCAAGAAATTCAATGAAACGGAGTTTAAGCCGTGGAAGTTCCAGAAATGGAGATCAAGGTTCTATTAACAGTACCAAAACTAGAAAAACCTCGAGCAGAGAGGAGAGCTCGATAAGCCCCTGGAGTGAGAGGGATACAATATCAAACGGTAGAACAAGCAGAAAGGATAGTTTAATGACGATAGACTCTCAGTCTAGAAGAGGATCGTCTGTTACGATACGTAATTGGTCACGATGGAGTAAATATTCAGATGGCGGGTACAGCATAACCAACAAGGTGTTACCACTTACGCGCCATAAACCCCGAGGAAATCGCAATCACTCCTCGGACACAAGCTCATTCACCTCAGATTCGGAAAGTTCTCAGACTGACAGCGACTATGATGATGATGATCTTTCAGTAGACCGAACCCAGGCTCTCTCAAAGATGTCCAATCTGAGTCTGGAACCAAGACCAAATTCTACGACTGGTGAAAATAACGCAATAAATTGTAAAAATCTAAAGACTAGAGTACGAAAAGAGACTGAAAACAATGTCGAAGGATTTGATTTTAAACATCGAACAAAGAAGATCCCTAAGCTTAGAGATCGACCCAAAAGGCCAAGAAAGGGAAGCACTACTGGCGCAGTCTCGGGTCAGCCGTCTAGTCAGTCCTTACAAAAAACAAGACGGAAACGAAAGGGTAATTAATTATTTATTAAATTTTTTTAATCAATATTATTTGGGGATAATTTTTATGATAATTGGGATGTAATAAAGTGGTATATGGCGATACGTCACGCATGGAATGCCCCAGGGCACAATAAAGGACCAGCACACTAATGAGTCATCGCTATGATTAATCCATGCGCTAGTATTCAATTATACTTATTTTCAAAATATTAGTCAACTAAATAACGACTCTTATCTTTGACCATCGGGTCTCTATTACAATATTAAATCAACATCACGCCAGGACAAGAGAAAATCAATTATAGGTTTAGTTTATTTTCTTTTGGTTCAGGACATTTATAAGACGGAGGAAGAGTGAGTACAAAGTACGAGACACTCGGGAGACTACTGAATATGATGGGGTGTCATTGTACTTTTAAGACAGCGCGAAAAAGTCAAGGAAGCGTGCGAGGGAGGAGAGAGAGGGGAGGTATTTAGCTTCTCATTTGGACAATTTCGGTTTCCTTTAAGTTGTTTTCTTGTATTTTGTTGAAGGGCGTCTACAAGGTAAGGAGTATCATTCCTTTATCAGTCAAGACGGTCAATCAGCAATCTCTTCGTCTAGCTACTCCGCATCGGAACGCATGCACAGAAAAGCTTCATCCTCAGCTACCACAGAAACAAAACCTTCCCAAAGGGCGAAGTCATCTGTTTCCATGACGAGTGATAGCAGTTCCTTTCGAAGCTCGAGCAGCATGAGCTCCAGTGATCGTCGTAGAAGACGGCGTAAGAATAATCAACTACACCCTCTTAATGTTGTTGATTCAGGTTTCATTACAGACGGATCACCATCGAGTCGCGCGAGCATACGTCCCGTAGATACTCCATTCACTCCTGCCTTAAGGAACAGATATCCGAGCCAGCAGTCCATTGATTCTGAGTACAGCAGTTATCCAAGTATTTGTGGAAGTAGCCCCGGTCTTTCACGGTCAGCTTCCAACGTTTCACTTTCTTCGCATGATTCAGGTAAGATGCAGTATGGAATGGACGAAGCCAAACAAAAGTTTAATTTATTTTTGAAGGGATTGGATTGTTTCCCGAGGTCTTTATGATTTTATTAATTTGTATTTTCTTTAAGTCAAAACGGGGACAAGACTGGCTATATTCACTAAATTAATCCAACCCCTGGACGTCTTCAAATGGTCACTGTATGTAATATTTTCAAATTCAATCTAGTAATTATATTCTTTTTTTTGTGTTTAAAGATGGAGAAAGTACAACAGTTGGACCAGAAGTGAACGAAACACCCCCAGCACCACCAATACCTCCCAAACCAACTGTAAAGAAACATGAAAATAAACCAAAGACAGCACAACCCGAAAAACAAGAAAGAAATGAAGAAAAAATGGAAGAAAGAAAGGAAGAAATAAAAAAGAATACCGAAGATGAAATCAAAGAGAAATCAAAAGATGACCCAAAAGAGGAAATAGAGAAGCCTTCAAGCTCTAAAGTAGTCAAACTACCTCCATTAATGGTTCCCAAGCCCCCGCGCATGCGCAAGAAATCGTCACCTTATTACACGTCATTGTCTCCATCGGTAGAAGCAAGGATGAATGGTATGTCGTCATCAGAAGGGGTCGGGGGGTCGGGGAGCAGTTATAAAATGACAAGATAGTTAGAACAGATTCACAGTTTACGAGTTGAATGTAACTTAGATGTTTTTTTAAAATTTTTATCCTTGTAACAGCGTTACGGATTGCACTCAAGATCGCTAACCATGCACGCCAAAGACAAGCTAAACGAGAATGGATGTATAAAAAAGGTGAGTCGTCCACGGTCAGCAGTCATTAACATACGCATGTGTATCATAGATAACATCGAAATAAGTAGAATGTTGTCAGATATGTTATCAATCTCGTTCCCAGAGCCTGTGTTTCTTCTGGCCTGCGGCGAAGAATGAGGGCTCTGGCATATTCCATTTTTTTGAGACCAGAGCCCTCGTTCTTTGCGGCAGGTCAGAAGAAACGCAGGCTCTGGGTACAATATTAAAATGTTACCTAGTGTCGTTTGTCGAGCATGAGCAGTAAGAAGACACTTAGCGAACGAATTCATCGTTAGACTAGTCTAAACAATTTGAAGCTGGTAAACAAATTCATTAAATAAAAGGTGAAGTTATTGCGCATGTTCATTGACCACAGCCTAGCAACTATTTGAACACCGACTGTCTCTCGTTTATATAAAATTTAAAGCTTCATTCGCAATCATATCATGTCCAGACATCTATCTCCGATAAAAAGGAACAACACAAATGGTAAGAAATATTGACAATGCTGAATATTTCTAATATTTTAAAGGTTGTTTCAACATTCAACCCTTAGTTTAGCAATAATTTTTGTCCATCTTTTGAACTAAGCAGTCATCTTCAGGACAACTGAAATAGTGTAAGGAAAACAGAGTGAGCGCAATAAACACTGAATATATAACTGAGATGCAAGCCTAAATTAGAAAGGGGTATGCCTTGATCTGATAACTCTGATTTTCTCTCTCGTAATATTGACTTTATAAAATCCGCACAGCTATATTGTAATCTAGTGAGCATGTTTTGATATTTATCGCTGATTTAGTGAGTCTGAAAATCAAATGTGAAAACTGAAGAATATATTAACTAGACTATGGATATCTTTATACGTCGTGCTTTTAAAAAATACTATAATTATTTGCTATTTAGGTATTGTTGTTCCTTGTTAGATAAAAGTGCTTGAAAATAAAAAATAGGGTTATGGTTTTGCAAAGTAAAAGAAAAAAGAAAAGAAAGAACGTTCCGTGTTTGGTTTCGAGTATATTCCTTCAAAGTCGGAGACCAAAAGAGTTATTCAGTGGTGATCACTGTATTCATTCAATGGTACCTCGGAGGTGTCAATGACTTGTTGGTAAACCAAGAAAATTAACATGCTCTTTCAAAATTGTATGGCTGTCAATGACACTCCATTTTGCAGTTCCATTCAGTGAACCTGAATAATAGCTTCATGTTAAGGTCGCGCAAAGCAAAACTACAGTTTATCATATGCATGGCAAATCCAGCCTCTGCTTGGAACTATTATTTGTGGTCATTGAACGGAAATGTAAAATGGATTATTGCAGTAATTTTTGTAGTATCTAGTCGTACTTTGGAAACCATGGACAAAAGTCGAACTTTCCATGCACCGAACTCATTAAAAACAATGGATATCAGGTGATAATGAGGCGGCATTCTTTGAGTCAAAAGTCCCTGGAGGAGGGGGCTTGGGATGGACGTTAATGCCAACTATGGTCTGAGCAGTTCCACGAAGTTGGGGATTGATATGGAGGGGTCACAGCAGCGCAAGGGCATCAATCCGTGAAGGGGAAAAAACTGAATCGAGACTTTTTCAGAATTTTCTATAGCCAGACTATAATTTCTGGTTCTAAAATCGACCTAAGTTAATTTTATATATCAAATTGAGTAGTATATGAAGCAACTTGCAACTTTGCAAGCTACAAATTGAAAGACTTAGAAAAAATTCTGAGGTCTTGAACGGGATTTGAACCTGTGCCAGTGTGTGTAAGTTAATTTAAAAAGTATTACAATGAATATAATAGGCTATTAAACAAAGCCGAAATGACGCCAATTAAGTTAGCGACCCGAATCATCGCTTAACTTCACCTATTGTTCTATTGTTTATTGTGGCAGTATAAATAAGACCCATATCTGACTTTTTTCTTCACTTGACTCTGAAGATGACTTCCGCACAGGTTGTCGAAACGTCAGTCACATCAAACAGTCCTTCTAAGGATTACATCCACCCGGATGATCATAATATAAATATTATCTCTTCGAGAAATATTGTTACTTCGAAAAATAATTTAAAAAGTTCCGGTAGGAAGTATTAGAAACTGGAGACAAACGTTTTCTTGATCGTTTGAAGCAGAGAATAAAATCATGACTGGATAGCTTGAGCCTTAGTAATACAAAAGAATTAATCGTTTCGTAAACAATTATCTTTTCTCACTTCTGAAGGAACAAAGAAAGGAAAAACCGTAAGGCTGGTTAGATAAGTCTTAAGTCTCCAAGACAATAGAGCTATTGAAAACGGCACAATAGACTGGAAACGAAACCCCAACAAAGGGATCACAACAGCCAATCAGATTCCAGCAATCTGGACACGATAATACCAGACTGTAACGATAACCAGACGCCAATTAGTTGCTATAGAAACGCTAAGAGTTACTTCTACCAACTTCTCCTACTTCTCAAACATCTACTTTCCAAGTGCTTTCATTTTTCTAAATTCTACTCTATAACATATCTTCTATTTTTTGGTCTATCTTTGTAAACACTTTGATGAGTTTTGCTAGTGTCTTGAGTTAGGGTTCAATTAATTGATACCCCTTATTCATTTTTTACCGGATCGGCTGTGAACTAGGAGCAAAGCATGGCAGAAGTCGAGGGTAAGACCTGCCTTCGAAGAATTTATCTGACTAAAGACGGACACAAATTCTAAAGCTGCTGGAAGAGTTATTTCTAACGCTTTACGACTTGTTTTTTCTTTTTCGAATTCTTTAGTGGTGCAAGTGAATCATCCTATGCCAAGCTACGAAGAAGCATACCGCGACCACGGCATGTAAGTCCATCATCAAAGGTTCTGTTTACTCTAAGAAAATACTTCTACAAACCGACCTATCTCTGATATTTGCCATGTGTTTAGTGTTGTTTGTTCTCTAATAAGTGATTGCACCTTTACCACACAGGCCAAGATTGATCAAGCTAGCAAGACCCAAGGAGTCAAAAGCTGTTTGGGCTACTAGTTTTTGGTATGAGTTTGTTAATTTAAATGTCTTAATCAATTAATTATTAATGTCTCAACGTAATTACTTTTTAAAGCCAATTTTGAAAACACAGCGCGAGGTTTTATTTTTGCAATCATAATTCAATGATATTTTTCGATATGAACTGTTTTATGCTTTTCTCAATTATATACAAAGTTTTTACGAGATAAAAAAAATTAGCGTGCGGAAACTAAGACAAAAAAACAGACACACTAGGATTTCTTTTTCCTCTATTTGATAATCCGCGTACAAACAAATTCGTAATCGTATAACAAACATCAAAAAGCCTTTTGGACAACTCTCGTAACCCCTGACTTTTCTCTTCAAAAAATAAATAAAAAAATAAATATAAAAATTATCTTCAAAAAAAAAAAAAAAAAAAAAAAAGAAATATAAATATATGTATATATATAAATTAAAATAACTAGTCTTTTTGCCGAAATCACACAACAAAGGTAGTAGGCTTTCCTTTGGTAGGCACAGTTGCTTCTCACAATCTTTTTTTTTATAAGGCACTTTATTAATTTGCATTTAAGTTGAGTTTTTGTTATTTAACTTTTTTTTATTTCAAGAGCAGTCTAGAAGATCTCCGGCTTCGTTCTTCTACGCACAACTAAAGATTAATAAAACAGTAATATAGTCGATCCAATTCAGTGATAACGATATTGTTGTCACAATATTTGAATTTGGTTTTAAATATCATTCATTTTTATTTTTTAAAGAGGAAGATTTCTGTTTAGGAAAAAGACAGCAATTAACATCATTTATTGATGCACTCTTATTCATAGTGATAATATTTTATAAATAATGTGCGTGGGTTACAGGTGGGTGACATACGATATGTCGATCACCCCAAGTTGTTTGGGAAGCTGATACCTTAAGACAGATCCAGTCATCCCTTCCTTCATTCCTTCCCAAAAATGCATGCGATCTCCCTAGATGAGCCAAAATGGCTTTTGGAGTAAACAATTAGAAAATACATGGTTAATTGATAATAATAAAATACATAAAAGAATATAAAAAGCATGCACGTTCGGCTAATAGATTACTATTTGCAAGTGGATCACAGGCAGCCCAGTACCGCCTCTACACGCCTTTTCATTAAGACCACTTTCAATTGAAATGCTTTTAGGAGAATTTATCTTACTTTATCCGTATTTCCGCGATATTTCCGATAACGGTGTATTCTTAATTAGGTATTATACGACAATCTAAAAACCTGTTACCTTAAAATCTTTTTTTAAAAGTCGATTATATGATTAGTCTTTTAGCGCATTAATGGCACCATTGCTTCAATCCGCTAGCTGTGTCTTAGATTTCTCGCTACTCTGACCGGCTTTAATTATCGTTTCCTCATCCGCGACTTTTAAAAAAAATTAAGAAATGCCGTGTAGTTTTAATATATTTTTTTATTATATGGACACGCGCGCAGCCATGGGAAAATTTAATTTTGAATAGTTAAAATATCAGTAAAAAGCAAAACAACAGCAATAATACAACAAACAAAATTATTACGAAAAGAAAAGAGAATAAAATAGAGAGCTATATCATTTTGTTGTTGCGTGCGCGGTACTTTATAATTATTTTTGTTATCTAGATATTATCGATAAGATATCTTTTCTATCTAAAGCCTTTATAAGCTAAAGGCAAAATACATTTTTGCTTTAAAATCGCTTTATAACTTAGAAGAAAAAATTGTACAGGGCCGTAACTAGGGGGGAGCACATTGTGCATGTGCACCCCCCCTCCCACAAAAGGTTAAGTTCCGCTCATCCATCTCCTTTTTTGGTCAGTCTGCTTTCTTTCGGTTACCTTTTTTTTCGATATGCACCCTCCCTGTAAAAGTTCTGCTTGCGGCCCTGTTATATCACCACTATCCTTAAAGCGAGGAAACTAGAACCGTGAACATTTCGAGTTTGAATTTTTCAAATTTTTATCTCCTGAGTTTTTTATCGTGTCAGACCCTCTACTAAGATAAAGTATTAAGTTGTAATGTAAGGAATCCAAATAAATATCATTTCAAATCGATTGGCTCAAGGGATAATTTACGGTATGCATTAGAAAAAAGTGACAAAAAGTGTTCAAATGCTCTCGTTATGATGTATGGTTTATATTATTCAGCATGATTCCAAAGACTTCCAAAAAAGACAAACACTCAATTCTTTTCTAACTAATATTTATAAAAACATTTATTTATTACCAGTTTCTACCAAAATAACATGCCGTAAATGAGCTTCAGCTTAGTAGCAACTTTACTAGGGTGGGGTGGGGGAGAGTATGCATGGAAGGGGAGTAGTGAATAGTCAGACTATCGATATCGTTTATCAACAGTTTGCAAATTTTACCTCATGTACCTTTATTCCTTTTTTAATTTTCTTTAATTTCTCAGGCCAGTCAGATGGGGTGACCAGACCATGATTTTCCCCTTGTCCAAATCTGCAATGAAGTTCAGAGGGACACCAAGACTCGAGCAACTTGCCATCTCTAAAAAGGATTTCAGAAAGGATCACCCAGAGATGTGTGGCAGGTACTAAGTAATAAAGATATTAGAGGCTTTGAGCATCATGTTTACTGCTAACTAGTGATCAGGTCCAGACTTCACGCCCGAAAACACGGAGAACGACTTAACATCAATGTATTTCAACATGGGCTATTCCACCAACAACTTTGTTATGACGCCTTCCTAGATGTCGAAAGTTGACGGAAAACGCCTGACGTCGCACTGAAGTTTGAAATTTGCGGTACCTAGCAAAAACGTGGTGCTAATAGTCTCTATTTTCTTTATGGGGAACTACTGAATGTGTCTGTAATGCGCGGGAAATGCACTGATACTTTGACTGTATTGTAAGTAATACTAACTATAGTAACAGAGGCAATTGCTAGACATAGAAAGGCAAGAGCTTTGCCAGACTACCCTTTTCTAATCCTTTTACTTATGCGTGTGGATTGTCAATTGTTGCAGGGATGCGTTTCAGTACAGCTGCGGCCGCTCCTCTGTCATTCTGGGAGTAAGCCCGCTGGCCATGAGAGGCGAAGCAAGCGCAAGAGTCATTGACCTAGCAAAACCAAAATCAACGGTGCAGGCTTTTGACGAACACAAGCAGAGGTAAGAAAGACATGTTCTGCTTTACGCAATAAGATTTCTACAAGCTTCTTCATAAATGATGTGACATTTTCTACCCAGATATTGGTCAATGTTATAATTATGCATGAGATGAATCGTGCTTGGATTAGGGTGCTTTTCCTTCATATTTTTTCAAAGAATATTGAAGCGCATCACACAAGATCAAAATGGAGGGTGGAAAACCGTAAAGAAAACTGAGTTCTGCCTGAAATGAATCTTAGTCATAGCTTTACTTACAACTTTAAGGCAGTTGCTGGAAATTGGTTGTGGCTTATAAAAACTCTAGTAATAATTTTCAACTCGTGGATACGCGAAGCGTAGAAAAACGAGTTATTGTGAGGGGTCTGTATATGCAAATGTCTCACTCTCACTCATTCACTATATATAATAAGACTCATCCAAAATGCTAGTAAGGAAATTTTGGTTGTTGCGTTGAGCGTTAATGAGGTGCTAATTGGGTAAGATCGTAATCCAATAGAGAACCAAGAAAAGACCAGTCTAATGGTGCTTTATTCTGGACTTGCGTGACTTCGGTCAAACATACTAGCGTTGCTAAGCAACTCGAATGTATCGATTAGTCACGACCTCAAGTACACGGTTGATATAAGACAACAGCTGTAGTAGTAATCGCCTGAACAATAAGAAGACGGAGATTTTTACGACTGGTTGGCCGAGAAAAGCGAGTAAATTCTAGATATGTTATTATGAAATGGGTAGGTAATTAAATACGTTTTGTACTTCAATACATATTTTTATGATTCTGTTAACACAGTGATGGTTTATATGCACTTCGTGTTACTGCTGCGGTATAGTAACCATGCAGTGTTATTTTGTCGTTGTGCAATGCCTAACAGAAATATCTGTTTAGAAAAAGTTTCCTTCGCATAAAACCACCTATAATATGAAATTAGCGTTCTTTGAAGGACCAAGATGATTTTTTATTTCGTCCTCAATTCGTTTATAGGCTCATTCCAAAGAACCGATTGCAGCTTGTGTCATACTAAGATCATTATTATTTTAAACCACTCATTTATTTTTGATATTGCAATTCTTCACTTTTAAACATACTCTAGCTCCAATATTTCAAAACGTTTTGGGCTGCTATGATAAATATGCCAGCCAATAATGAATGAAAATATTAGAGGTATTCAGCAGTCATTCTGAGAATGATATGACATAATCCTCTTAATAGCCAGCTTCATCAAGACTGCTAAAAAGGAATTACTCTCTCACAATTGAAATCGAGGGAGTTCTTTTTTGCTACGGTTGTAGGACTTGTAGCCCAAATAACTCATAGCACAAATTCCTTTGAAGACATGGTACCGCTTGTGTATTGTGCTATTTCATAACGCCCACAGAATAAGGTTCATGCCTTTGTTCCGGCTGAACTGCATCCGGAAAGATTGTTAATTCCAAAAAGCTACCTCAGTGTTTTCCGATTTCAGGGTACATTTGGAATTCCTTTTCGTTACACCTTCCTAAATGTGTCCCTCATTTAAAGCCATAAAAAAGTTCTAATTCAAGTTCCCTGCGCAACCACAAATGTCCTCCTTGCGCAGCCTCAGCGTACAGCCCGACTTGACACTTAACCTGGGCTGCCAAACTATTCACAACGAGGACGGTACGTCCGGGAAAAGAACTATAGAAATGTCTTTACTTTAAAATATTAAAATTCGAAATGCAATCTTACAATTGCGAATCCTAAGAATATTTTTCAAACTGTAATAGCTCTTTCTTTAATGACGTTATGAGACCTTTGGGTCGTATGTGTCGTAATGTTTTGTTATGAAATGTGTCAAGCAAAAAAGGACAATTGATAAGACAGAAGTGGAAAAGTCAGGTTTGTGTTGAAGTAATGTTCTAATGTCTTATTTCTTTCTCGCCTAACAGAGATAACTATATATTCAGCTGTGGTCGTTCGTCCCCCATATGGGATGTAAGTGAAGGCGCCAAAACTACTGAAGAACGGGAACGTACGATGAGTCTTGCACACCCCAAGAAATCCCACCCTCAATATCAACCCGAAAAACCTTGCATCTGGCCCGTATCAAGTGCTGCTAGAAAAGCATCCCCTAGCCCTCGTATAGAACTGCTTGCGCGCCCCAAGACACGCTCTGAAGGACTCCACAGAGAACCCACGTGGGCTGTGCCGCCGTCAGCGATGAGGACTGTTGCTTCTGCGAGAGTGCAAGAGCTTGCAAAGGCCAAACAGGCAGCTGAAGGATACGAGCATTGTAAGGAGCTAGATGAGCCTATACCTAGAAGCGTTCTGCGCGCAAGTGCGACGGAAAGAATAAAATCCTTATCAAGACCGATTGTTAGAGAAACCATGGATCATGTACAGTTTAATCCAGATGCTTTTAAAGTGAGTCCAGCTGCGCTGAAGGGTCGTATGCCAGATAGAATAGCAGAGCTTGCTCAACCAATATCTCGAAGATAATGGACATGCTCTGTGGTGCTGAAAAATATAGGATTTTAATTATTTATTGTGCAAAATAGCTACCATCGTTTCCTGAAACGAAAGACTGTAAGTGTTTGATAACTACCTTCCATCAGCTTGATAAACAGGCAAAGACGGATACAGGAGAGTTGTTTAGGACTCTCGCCTGTACGATGTCACATTTAGAGATCTAGGGAAATATTTTTTTATATGCTGTCTTTGCAAAAGTTTGTCTTTTCTAGCTGATTAATGCACCAAAATAATTTTGTCATGGCAAAGAATTTCTATGAGAAAGAAAGATTTGAAGGGAACGAAATGAAGGTATAATGAACGAGTTGCGGAACAACACATTATCAGTTTTTAAATACTCCAGATTTTAAAGAAATTCTAGAAGTGAAGAAAAATCAAGGAAAGGATGGCAAGACAATATTTTCACATAATACTTTATGGAATATTGACCAAAATACAATGATACTTTTATTTTTTAATGCTTTTATATTTTCATAATGTTGTTCAAGTTAAACCTGTCACATCCTTTACGGATATCTAAATGTGTGAAGTGTTAATTATATTTTAAAAGAAAAAAATTGGAATACGATATCAAAAAATATTTGCTTCTAAATATAATTTTATAATATCATGTTTTATTGACAAATTCAACAAATTGCTTATTTGCAGATTATTAAACTTTCATATTTAAGGATAAATCATATTTCATTATAAGAATAGCATATTATGGTTTGGTCTCTAATTTCAACATAAACCTGCTTTTGCTTTGTTCTTTTGGAAAAAATAACATTACTTCAAAAAACTATACTTTGCTTTATAAAGTTGTTTCTCAAAGTAGGAAATAACCAAAGGCTAAACATGTTTTTTAACTGGGAACTTGTCATTGACTTTTATAATACAAGTATATTTTATCAAATAAGTTAATGGAGCATACAATATTTTGAGCACCCATCTCTATGGAAAAAGACAAGCTCTTTAATGAAGTAGCAGCTGAGTGAAAATATGCCAAGAAATGTTCAGTAAAGGAATATTTTTGCAAAGTTAAAATTTAATGATTAGCTGAACAACAAAGCGAAATAAATGTTTTGAAACCTCAAGCTGTCATGAGTGCATATAAAGAATATATTTCGTCAAGATAAAGCACAACTCTAATTACAAAAGATGACCATTCCAAGCTAAGGTCAATCAGACCCTTGAATAGCAGGCTTGTACCCAGTCATCACTTAGACTGGTTCCTTTTATTTACAATGGAACATGGTTGCAAACATATTAAATCCTTCTTATGAACCGCAATGCATTAGAGTAATGACTGTGCATAAGTCTGAATCAATAGGGATCAACATCTATGCTTCACTTCATGATTGTCAAATCAACATTCTAACAGCTACTGTACATCATTTCTCATCCCAACGGGCAAAATTTCTTCTAAAAAAGGTTTTGGATGTAATTTTAAGGTGACTGACAGATGTGACTGAATATAAGCTTTTGGTTTCCTACAATTCTCATTACTATGTATTCTACACAGGTGTATTAATGCTTTAATTTACACTGAAGTTTGATCTCCCCAAACCTTACTATCATAAATATAAAGAGATGAGCAATAGGAATGAATTATTATCATAGAACTATAAAAAACTGACTTCCATTTTAGCTAGAATCTTCAAGGTGTTTGCTAAAGTCTTGACTTGATCTTAAAAAGCCTTCATACTTTCTTTTGAGTTGATTTGGTGTGTGTTGATAAATATTTGACTTGTCCCTGGCCATGGCCTATAATGCAAAATAACAATATGAAATGGAAATTTTATTCTGGAGATTTCAACTAGTAGTGTAATTTCATGTAGAGTCCAAGGAATAAAACTCAAGACCCCAGAGGTGAGTGCACTTAACCCAGGACTACGCTAGAAAAAGCAACATATTTGAATACCATAAAATCGTTTCCATATTTCTGGATTAGATTCCATATGAATCTTGCTTCTCCTGGTGCAATACGTCTTTCTGTCTTATCTTCTGAGTTTGATGCCTTGCATTTCCAATTCTATTGCATTGTAAAGCAATCAAAGAAGTAATGAGGGTACACTCTTTACTTATGTGACCGTTCAACTGAGAACTATGCATTGTACTGAGACTTTACATAATTACCAACATCAAGGGTGGATCCAGCCAGAAGGTTTGGGGGAGAGGGGGGGGGCTAATTGAGTTTCTACCTTCAACACAATGGAAAACGAATAAAAAATGCATCTAATTCTCAGTCAGTTTTGTTTTGTTTTTCTGCTTGCTCCCCTGGATCCACCCTTGAACATGCACAATTGATAATTCCAGGTAATTGAGAATGTCAGTCTTGAAAATAATAATTTATTGCAGGTGCATAAAAAGAACAATTTTGTTTGTTCTATATGATTGCTTTGACTCAATATTGTTTCCAGTCTGACTAATTTTAAGCCTTGCAAACATAGAACAGAATCCAATTACGTAAAAAAAATTCTTTTCTTTTAATATGATGGGTTAGAATAAAATTACCTTGTACAACATGTGTAGGGTTTTCATTGTCCATTTTTTCAACTTCTTCATTTTCAGGTTTCTTCTATTAAAAGTATAAGTTTTAGTAGTATAATTATTAGTATTTTTAGTGCCACGTCGAATTTATGGAATATTACTTTAACACATTTCAAAGCTTATAAGTGGCATATAAATTTCCCTTGAGAAATAAAAAGGATAAAAGATATGGCTGTCATATTGGTTGAATCCTAAGATGTTAACGTTATCCAACCATGGCAGTTATATAATGACATATTCACATCAAGAGTTGTTGGGTTTAACTAGCTTGATTAGGGTGGCAGACGGATGATTCAGGCTAAAAAATAAGTATGTTATACGTGAAAATAGCAACATGTAAAGCATGATTTGTGAATCTTGGGTTTACATTTATACATTTTATATTTGACTCATGAATTTTAGAAATTTCAATGCAGTAAACGTGATCACGAAACTGATCCCCACACCTACCTTTTTCTTGACCACTGGCAATGACTTATTGACGTCACATGCTAAACCAAGATCCTTGAAGTTTTGCTTGAGTGTCTTGGACTCATCCCAATGCTTTTGTATAGTTTTACTGGCAAATTTCAAAATCATAAACGAAATGTGTTACTTACAAATTGAAATCAAAGCTTTAAACTTTTTTTAAACAGGCTTCTCGTAAAACACGTGTCTGGCTTCAGTGTCCTCACTTACTTTGTTATTTTCAAAGTTTTCTTTTGCTTGTTCCGTCTTTTTTTAGCAGGTTTTGTTGTATTAACTTTCTTGTTTCTCCTGGACCTTCGTGATCGAACTCCGGTCATAATAGCGGTCGAAAAATACTAAAAATATAGTCCTTGAAGTTAAAACACAGAGGAAAGATTATAAATTTCAAACACGATAAACACGATAAACACAAGGCGTTGCTAGAAAGGAGTGAGACTGGAACGAGCCTGTACCCAGGCTTCGCGCGGTTTGCTTATCGGGGAGGAAGTTGGAAGACTAAGTAAGAAGATGAAAGGCAAAATGGCGGCAACGTCTGCCGAAGGTCCGAGAAGCACTTTATACAGTGTTTCTGACGAAGGAAAAGAAGAAACAATGGATATTGGAGAGGGAACGAGTAGAAGAACAATGCGTTCATTAGATGCCCCTCGTCAAAGCTCGGAATTTTACCCCAGAGACTCAACACTTCATTATATTTGGCAGGTATGGAAAGGGAATTTGAATTGGGCTCAAAAGTTGTCAGGGTTCCACGTGCGCGGCTTTCGAAGCTCATAGAAGTTTATTTCGTTAACTCAGAAGGTTTGAGAACTGAGACCTAAGACTTTGGATAAAAATGCGGTGCTTTAGAGAAAGTCAGAAGTTAAAACGAATTATGTGCAACTAGTCGACTATTATTGCTTCAAATGTGTAACGGAGTTTCGTTTAGAACGAGGTATCTTTAGCATATGTTTTCTCTCTAAGGTTTTTTCTTAGAAATCTTTGGATAATTTCAAAATTTACAGTATAAGAAAAAGATATTCATTTGTTGGGGCAGTGTTAATGACGCTCTAAAATTAGCTAACTTGAATGATATTCTTTATGTTGAAGTATTCTGAAGGAACGAAAGAATTTGACCCAGACAAGATGAACAAGGTCGTGGATACAAGGCGGGAGATTAGAAATAAGAGGTAATTCATCAATAAAAAAATATTTTACCTGGATAAAAACTCGATTCAAAATCTCCGTTACATCTAAATGATGTACAAACTGTACAAACATTACTTTTCCTGGTTACATGCAACTGCTTCTCTACTGCAGCATCCTTTCCTAACCTCCCCTCCCAATTTTTTGTCGTTTGCTCATTTTTCTGGCCAAAACTTTTCAGTTTTAGCATAAAATTTGTTATGTATTGTTATTGAAATTTAACTTGTATGCTGATATAATATTTGAGATACGTTAAAAAAACTATTTGATATAATCATATACATGCTGTGATTGGCTGGAACAAAATTCACCGATCAGCTGGTACCATGTTTATAATAATGATAATAAGCCTGAAGCGAGATGATGTTTTACCCCCGTCTCTAGACCATAATCCTTTTCACACTGCTTTTGTTCTTTAATTATGAGTATTGTTCTTGTATTCTCTAAGGAATCAAAAAATTATATGAAGAACTTTAAAAACTATTATGGTCTAGAGACGGGGGTAAAACGTCATCTCGCTTCAGGCGTATTATCAGAGGACAGAGATACTTTAGTGCAAAATGATTAAAAGATATTTTATAAAAGGAAGCTCTCTGCATTGTGATTTAAACACTCTGGGAGCTGTATAACACTTGAAAAAGCAAGAGAAACACTCGGCTATGCCTTGTAGGTGTGTGTCTAAGTTTCTAAACGTTTCTCAAGCTCCCAGGATGTTTATGTCGCACTACAGAAATATGCATGTACATTTTAAAACCCTTGATAATTCACTTAGAATGTGGCCAGGGTATTTATATATATTCCCTTCTAAAGGCAATACATATGATTTGTCTACCCATATATCAGAGCATCATATTATTAGGATTTTATTTATTCAGTGATTTTGAAGGAAACAGAGAAAATCCAGTTCAAAACAATGAGGTAATAGAATTTTTAATTTTTTCTGTCCTATATTTTATTAGATTTTTATTACTTTATTTTTATATATTATTTTTAAACTATATATATTTTTAAGGAAAACATTTTCAAGAATTCAAAACGAAGAAGCAACATTCAAAAATGTATCCTTAATGAATGTAATACATAAAAAGTCATACTCAAATCTTCAATATTTTGGGTGTGATGATGAAAATGGTATAGCAGTAATCAGCACTCATCTTTTAGAGTCTGTGGTCCCAAGTTTAATTTCTACAATTGGCAGCACATGTTAATAGAGTTTTTTTAGGTCTTGAATTAGGGGTTTTTCTCTTGGTTCTTTGTTCCCTCTTGTTTCAAGCTATGGGCAAAATTTGAAGTTTTAAATAAAGTAATAGGATTTTTATTAACTTTTGAAATATTAGGAAAAGATCATGAACTAGGCAGAGAGTCCTGGCAAGGTTTTTAGTTAGGTTTGACATTTTAATAGGAGATCATGGTAGATCAGTTTGAGCGGGAGAATTTTACTCACTTACCAGAGTATTCTCCAATCTCAGAACCTTAATGAAAACCCCTGTGTAAATTAAATTTTGAAATCAAAGCATGTAAGCTCAGAAATAAAATTAATATCAAACTCCTTGATTACTGCATGAGTTATCATTACAAGTTTTCTTTAATAGTTCATTCAGCTTTACAATTACTTGATGATGCAGTTGGGTCTCCAAAACCATTCTTGGTGACTGCGACCCCCTTATTAAGGACAGCTGGCACCCCCACCCCTCTACTACAGAGGACCCCAATGACACAACTGAGACATAGTACATGTGAGTAATAATTCATATTTCTTGCTCCTTGATCATTTTTATAAATGCAGTATATTTTATGAACATGTATTATATAAATCGACATAAACTCAGAAACTAGCAGTAGGACTTAAAGTAACAGCTGAACATCAGAGAGTATCCAGCCAGAATTGGACCTTGTCCAGTCAAATCTTTGCCTTGCCAATTATTCTGACCAGTAATGTTTAGTCAAAAATAAGGTTTGATTTAGCTAAAATTAATTTGGGTTGTGATCATATCTGGCCACTGATTGGCCATTATTTTAAACACTGAGCACGTTGAATTCAATTTGAGCTCTTATTTTATATGGTTTCATAATTTCATTTCGTTATGTTTTTGTTTATTATTATTCTGAAAAATATTCTTTTATATTTTTTTAGATACTCCTAGTGGAATGTCATCTATTGCCGATACTGATTTTGATACTGAGGTGGGTTTTATAATGAGTTAGCACCTATATATCAGGACTAATAAAACTTGACCTAGAAAATAGACCTTAATACAAACTCTTGAGTTTTATCTTCTTTATCTATTGGTAACTTTCAAAAGGCACATTAATGTGAATGAAACGGAAAAAAAACTTGTTCTTGATGACAAACAGTGATTATAGTTCAATGTACAAACGCCTGACCACATTTAATGTATTTGTATACCTCTATGCATTGGATTTTTGCTGCAATTAAGAAGCTACAGGGTGTATTTCCCTTCTTTTTTACATTTAATGTGTCAGTTTTACTTTTAATATTCAAGACAGTGTAAGATTATACAATACATTATCACTGATCATACTTTTGCATGTTGTGCTGTAAGATTGACAATAGCTATAGCTAAAGCAATGTATATTTTAGGACTTGTCGATGCTCTGTAATGATGGCCATGGCCGTTCTACTCTCACTGCAAGTCTATCAAGACCAAACCCAACTCCTGGTTATTCAATGGTGTGTTTTCCTTCCTATCTCTTAAAATAACTTAAGTAAATTCTGTGATATGTACCTCCTGGTGCATTGAGTCACAATGACAATAAATTTGAGTGTTGAACCTTGTATGTTTTTATTTCAAAAATATCCAAAAAAATTTGACACTTTAAATAAGTGAATAACTTTTTGAAACAATCTTGACTCCCATTCCCTATGTTTGTATTATTTTAATTATAATCGAATCTTTAAATTTTCTTGAATTATTTTGAATTTATGAAATTAATCTAATGTTTTAATTTTAGGGTTCCATTTCTCTAATGAATGAGACCGGATTAACATCATCAGTTACCCCCATGAAACCACTGGCTGGGATTGCTGATGTAAATATCTATAAAGTTTATACCAAATATTGTGCTCTATATGAATATTTTTTCCACATTAAGTAACATATACAGTATGAGCCTTGTTGTATGAGATATACAAACTCGAGGTGGCGTAGCCGAGAGTTTGTATATCAGATATAACATGGATACGAATTAGTGTTTATTACTTATCAAACGTCTAAGTTAGTTCCTTTGTTTTTCACTAAAATTTTCAAAATTAAAGTGAATCTGGCCAAGAAAATCCAACTTAAAGGTTATGCAAATGAACACAATTTTGTATCAAATTTCTTCACGGTTGTGATTTCTGTTGTGTTTTCCTCATGAATTATTAATGAGCTTGATAATGTCTTAAATTAATAATGAAGTTTTCACATTGTTTTGTTTTTCAAACCTGGCACATCTACTAGTGGTGTATCACCAATTGATCACTAGTAGCTTAGCCAATCAGAGCCCAGGATTTGTAATAGACCATAAGAACCTTTATATTAAAATATGATAGTCACTAACTAAGCAACTTGGCTTTTGAAGTGATTAATTAAACTTATATTAATTTTTGGTTTTATCAGGATTTGACTACTGAAACTCAGTCAGATACCACCCAAGTAACAAACACGAGTGTATTGACTGATAAAGACCCAATTGTATCAGGTTAGTTTTCAGCTAAATATCAATATTATTTTCTTACTTTGTGGTATATTAATACCTGATAGGTTTTTATTTATTTTTGATAATCCATCTTTTATAGCAAGCTCAGTCCTTTTTCAAGAATTCAAGGATGATTTGGTAAAATATCCACACTCTACTCATGTCTTTGATCTTGTTGCTGCTTATGAACAGGTACTCATCATAAACACATCTGTATACCACAACTGTTCATTTTAAATCTGATTTCAAAACAGCTCAATGTCACAAGAATTGGAAACCTATCGTTATTTCCTCCAAAACGAGTTGCATTCCGACATGCTGCAACAGGGTCATTGGTAATACACTGTACTAAGTTTCAATAAAATTTTTAAAATGTCCATATTTTCAGTCTTGTCGTAATCAAGTCAAACAGCTTAATAGTATCATGAGGTCTACTGCACCAGGAAAGGCCATGTAAGTAATTAATTACAGTCAAAGCTCTTAAAAGTTACTTTTTCGGGAAATTGAAAACTGAAGCTGATTGATTGGGGTTGCATAGAGGGCTTAAAATGATGGCCAATTATTAGTCATGCCTCATTTCTGGCTAAATTGTACTGGTTAAAATGACTGGTAAGGCGAAGATTTGACCAGACATGTCCCAGTTCTGGCCAAACATTGTACAATGTCTGCCTGTTATTTTAAGCCCTGGCATAAGTAGTAATGTGAATGGAGTTTCAAATTCTTGGTTGTAACTGGAGCTGGTGGCAAGGAGATCCCCAAATGTACTTTTTTCTTTTATTGCTACTGATGGGTGTAAAAACTATTTTTAAGAAAAAATTTGTGTTCATTTTTTTCTTACTAAAGTGGTAAAACTCATGACTTGCAGATTTGTGAAGAAAGTCGAAATTCTCATGATGTTGACACAAGAGAGTTATACCTGGAGGTTGATTGGGTCTCTGTACAGGTGAAAATTTACAATGAGTTTTTAAAATTGTTTTCTTGATTTGTCATTGCAAGAAATTAGAAAATAGACTCTTAAAAAAAGTAGGAAGATGTCTTCAAGCAATAGGAAAGTTTGGTGTGTGCGCTGCTAAATTGCGCTGCCTCTCACCCATATGATCAATGTGGCAAATGCAGGTTCTATTCCAAGACTCAGTGTCTGTGAGTAGAGTTGCCTGTTGGTTCAATCTCTCCTGTGCTTGAGGTTTTTCTCCTGAGTTGTCTGGTTTTTTTCCCTACCTCCACAAAAATTTACCTCTAAATTCTAATTTGATCTACTGGTTGCCTTTATCGAGGCGGCTGTAAAACCTGTTAGGCTCTCCATCCACCTCTGTAATAAATTACATTAATAATGCTTATTAATTTATAATTTTAGTGACAGACTACAGAGTGGATCTTATGATGATGAAGCTATGCTTACAGATTTTTTGGTATGATCTTTCACCTTGAAAAATATTTTCAATATTTTGCTGGTACACTCAGATTACAAAATTTATCTCAATGTGTACTTTCCTCTTGCAACACAAGAAAGTGCCTTACAATTAAAAAAATTATGACCATCATTAGTTTTTGTTACTTTTCTAGAGGAAAAACTGGAGTGAAAAGAAAGTTATCAGCTTATTATATGACAGAGAAAGCAGCACAAGACAGAACCAGGTACTCATTCACAGTATAAAGTGGTTTCACTGCAGACATGTTTAAGGGAAGGAACAGTGCAATGTTTCTGCCTGACAAGAGGTCTCATTTCTTCAGGCAGAATGATATATTATTTTGCCCTACAACATGGTTGCTTTGAAACCACTCTATTGTTTGAACAGATCCTTTTCTCAAGGTACAGTAACTTTTTGTTCAAACTTTGACTATGATCCCAAAACGAATTGTAAGTTTTATGTTGAAGGAAAAAATATCCAATAACCAGAGGTTTCAAAAGAAGGCAGCTACTAAGGGTTGATTGCCATGTTCCTCACCTTCCACTGCCACCTATTCATGATCAAATGGAAAGTCATTAATATTAATTTACTACACAGCCACCTATTTTGTCCAAAGGGCTTCCCACTGCATGCAAAAATTACCGAATCCTCTGTGTAACTGTTTGTAGATTGTCTTCCCTAAATGTTTAGTTTTTGCTTTGCTGCTTATTGAATTTCTGAGATGGTTTGTATGTCTGTGCCTGTAGTGAGAAAAAGATGAATTACAGACTGAATCGTTTTCAATTGATAAATGTTTTATGCCAAATCTAAATGTGGAAAGCTAACACATTGTTTCTTTATTTTATTTGGTAGTTAGTGATTGACTGGCTTGAGAAGAATGCTGAAGATTTCTTAGAAAGTGTTTTACATTCTGACAAAGTAGAGTACTTCTCAGAATCCATCTGTTGGTAGGTTTGAAGAGTGTCTATGTAATCAGCACACTTACTTCTACCCCACAATTACTTGTAAGAAAAGGATGCCAGCACATGAAGAAAGGAATGCAGACTAAAACATTGATGTTTGTTGATGTTGTGATGGAGTCACAAACGTCTGGTGTTTGATAGGTGGACATAAATGAACTTAATGTTATGCACACAATTCTCAGCTATCTTCAGTTTACCTAGAGTGCAGTGACATACAACTTTAATTTATCATGCATGCTTGTAATTAGTCTCCAGCTGAGAGAAGTGTTGTCATGCATTGCTCACTCCCTTTACTTAGAGGAGTGAGCATTGCATGACGACACTTCTATCTGCTGTGTAGGATACTAACTAGTAATGTGTTGTAATAATATTTGCGTTTTTCTAGGGAAAACACCCTTCACGAACTGAGAGAAGGAAGTAAAAGACATGGATCAAAAAGACCATTAGTAACTGAGATGGTAAGTATAAAGTGTAATGTAATAATGCAGCACCACGAGACATCATTTTAGTCATAATACCAAACATTGACTTGATTTCTTGCTTTCTTTTATTGAACTTGGGAGCTGTTGGACATTTGTAATATCTTATGATTTGATGGTGGTTACTTATTAAAGCAGGCCTGTCATTAGGGGTGGTTTGAAGGTTCAAACGTACCCCCCTCCATGATATATGAGACTATTAATATTGAATCGTGATACTATGATATATAATTATATTTTATCAGGATCCAGATGCTCCTGTACTGTCAAAATAGACCACTAGCAGATCTTGATGTGGTAGGTAGATCTTTTTACTTTTAATTGATGCAGCTGGTTTAAGGGATTAGGACAGATTAAAGTTTTTCACCTTATATAATACATTGAGTTTATTTAAATTGTATAAAGCTGTTTTAATGACATTTGTTCTTTCTCTACAGGAAGATGAAGAAAGACTTCTTAAGCATCTGTTTGTATTCATAAGAGCTGGAAAACTTAAAGAAGTAAGTTTTATGTTTGTGAAACATTTCTTGCAAGTCTTAAAAGTTGCACTCAATGCAAAAGAAACAATTCCAATCCCATTTTGTTTATTCAAGATTTCTTACACTAGCCAGTAACTATTAATTTTGTTAATTTTTCCTTAGGCACAGGAGCTTTGTGAAAGGTGTGGTCAGGCATGGAGAGCAGCTACACTTGAGGGATGGAAACTATTGCATGACTCTAATATTGGTGGAGGTAATCAATGGGTTTATCATCAAAATCATTATTATCATCATAATCAACATCATAATCACCATCGCCGCCACCACCATCATGATTATCATCATTGTCGTTGTTGTCTTCATTGGCGTTGTCTTCATGGGCATTGTCTTCATCAGCTTTGTCTTCATTGGCTGTCAGCAGTGGCTGTTGGTGGCAGCATTGGCGGTTGGTGTTGGTCACCATTGCCATCATCATCATCTTAGCTGACGCCATAATCCCCATCACCATCATTATCACTGCCATCACTGTTTTTTTTCTTAACTGCATTACATTTTCTTAATATTTTTAGTTCTAGACAATGGAACTCTGGCTGAAGTGGAGGGCAATCCTTACAGAGATGTTTGGAAAGCTTGTGCCTGGAAAATGTCTAATGAGGTAGAAATTGAACAGTCTTCTTTCTTTCATGACATACATATAATACAAGATTTCCTTATAGATTTGTGTTCTAAAAAAGAAGATCTTTTTGTCCATTTTTGTAGAATAAATTTGGTTTATACTGAAAGAGCTGTGTATGCTACATTTTCTGGAAACCTTAACCAGGTAAAATAGATCGAGATCAAAGTTTACCTTTTTTAGCTTTACTTTAGGCTCTTAGAAAACACAGAATTAACAGACACTAAGAAATCTGATACTCATTTCCATGCCAACAGCTTATACCAGCCTGTGAGTCATGGGAAGACTTCCTTTGGGCTTACTACAAAGTCATGATTGATGTTCGTGTTGAACAGGTAACATACCTTTCTAGTCAATTCTTATATCCCTCTTTCTTAATGGGACTAAAGACACAGCTATTTCATGTTGCATTGGTTAATATTTAAGCATGGAAGTGTTACTGGGGTGTTACAGGAAGGAGGATAGATTCTAGTCATACAATGTACAATGCTTTTGAGTAGCATACTATGGAATATCTCTTGTGTCACTTGTATTTTCTGTGTACACCTATTTCAATAAACATTGTCATCACCAAAGGTATAAGCTATAGGTCATTCCGACATGGAAATGTTTCATTGAATACAAACAACATTGAATTAGTCTCAACATGAAGGTCTATGTTCATTCTTGGTTCTTAAAATGGCCTATGTCCTATCACTTTTCGCCTATCGCCCTAGTATTGCCTGTCGACCTTGGTGATGACAATCTTTTTCGAAATAGGTGTATACACCTACTTGCAAGAACGTTGTCATAGGAAAATAGAACATTAGTGATTTAGTGGGATAGGAATTATATTAAAAGACAAAAGAAGATCACTGAAGCTGAAATTTTTCTTTTGTCTTTTAATGTATTCCTTTCTCACTCAATTACTAATGTTCTAATATCGTATGACAACGTTCTTGCAAGTAGATGTATATACAGGCCTTTAGGCGAATGTGTATACAAAGAAAATACCAGTCACAAGTGGGACATTCTATTGCCTGCCCCAAGAAAGCATTGTATGACTATTTTATCGCACACCATAGAAAATAACTAAGACTGTAATGTTGGGAAGGAAGAGTGGAATACCGACAAATTACAACGGCTTTACTGTATTCGGATTGGCTATACATGTATTCTCTATAGTGTAAGAGAAAAAACAAACAACCATTGTATAAAGGGGTTCGAGGATCCTCAGGGTAGAGTCATAAAGGGTTGGAACAGTGGATTTTCAACTCCACATAAATGTAATGATTATAAAATTCTTACCACTTTTGATCTTTTTTTTGTTTGTTATAGGAATTGCATTTAAATTCACGATCAGATCGACAAGTAGAGAATTTGCCTTCAGCTTACTGGGACCAAAAGTGAGTCACCTCAGACAGCGTTACACTCGTTCTCAGTTTTCAATTCACGAAAAGTACAAATTTGCCTTCGCGACAATAGGTTTGGTGGATGTCCATCTTGGTGCCGTTTTCCATGAGGGCATTCCATAGTCAAGTACTTCTAAATGAAAACGCTTGAATTGAGGTCCACCAAATCCTATTTCGTTGTGAGTCATTAAGGATCAATGTGTATGCATAAAAAAATTTGAAGCAATAGAAAAGGCGCGAGCGTGCTGCGTGCAGTTATAAAGCACACGGGGGTTGGCAGAACACGAGAGAAGTGTTACGCGTCGTGCTTCTCGACACTTCTCGAGCGTTCTGCTAATCCGCAAGTGCTTTATAATTCCACACAGCAAAGCAAGCACGTTTTATATTTCTTTTATAATTTTTTTTTTCAATAACCATTATTTTAGATAGGAATAACGCTACTAAACTGAGTGCGCGCGCATGCTGTGTGCTCTCATAAAGCACGCGCTCCCAACCAATCAGAACGCGAGTTTCATAACAGTTATTTTTTAATTTCTTTTAGTCTCACACCAGAAAAGATCTTCGAAGAACTAAAGTCCTGTTCAAAAGAGGTAAGGTAGTGCCAGTGCTTATTGTCAAACTTTGCATAACACTGTGTAAACTTATGTTTTTCTTAATAACAAGCTTCTTACAGTGTGTAATTTTTAATTTTGTTTCAGTCGATTCGAAGGCAAGCAGAACACCACCACCATGTAATACAAACACACATCATTCTCGACGATATTCAGGGTAAAAAACCTTTTTTTTTCTATATGAGAAATGACGAGTCCATTACTAAAATAACACATAGTTTTGTCAACTAAAATAAATGTGAATCCTTTTCAATTTTTTTAGGATTACTTAAAATAATGAACGAATGGTTACAGGATGAGAACTCGCCTTCTAATCACATGCTACGATTTATGGCTCATTTTGTGCTCTTCTTGAGAGCATCTGGGCTTGAAACACAGGTATTGAAAACCACGCTACCCGATAAAATAAATATAGACAAAAATATAATATTATAACTCTATTATACTTCACTGAGTCTGTTAGATTTATCGAGTCTGTTCGCATACTTTTTACTTTATCTTGTAGGAAGAATTAAGCTGCCCATTATTAAAAGCATATGTTCAGGTTAGTGTTTAGTCATTGAGCCCGGTTGAAGGTGGTGTTTCATGGACCACTTTGCCTACTCTTTATACTTTTTTAGCAAGAAATAGCGGGAAAGCTTGACTTCCGGTAATTTGGTTGTCGCGCCTACCCACTAAAAAGGCGGGAAAAGTTGACTTCCGGTATTGCAGACGCGCAGACGCGTCTACCTAACGCGTCTATCCACTGAAAAGAGCGGGAAACTTGGTTTGCTGTCTAATGTTACAACTTTCAAAACGAATAAGTATTTAAGAGAAAGAGAAGTGGTTTTTGGTATTGTCTAAATGAAATTACAACTGACTTACTTTTTCATACTAAGAAAATGGCAAACTGTCCTGTTTTTCTTCTTTAGAATTTGATAGATGACTGTCAGGTGCCACTTGTTGCTACGTACACGGCTACGCTTCCACCGGAATTACAAATCGATACGTACGCCTACTTTCTCGAAGGTACGAATATTTAATTGGTTCTAATAATGTTTTTAGCAGAAATTTCCTGTAGACCCTATGATGGTTTACTTAATATTTCTTTTTTTTCTTCTAAGAAATTATCGACAGGAAAGAAAGACAGCGTTGTCTTGAACTGGCCGAAAGTGCAGGTAAATAAGAACGGAAGAAACTATATATCAAGTTGCTAGGTTAAACAAAGAACTATGTAAGAGGATGCAATTTATATTGTCTCTCGCTCTGGCAATGAAACAAAAATGTGCTTCATAGAAACATCGTTATGCTGATACCGTGATGTTACCTTTGCAGGTCTTGACGTACAAACGATAACAAAAACGGTGGTCGAGAATATTCGTGGAAAGGTAGCAATATTTAACTTAAATTTTTTTTTCAATGTCCGTCGCATTTGACATTTTATCTGTTTCCTATTCTCTTGAAGGACTTCAAAATTGATAATGATCTGTCACCAGCCTTGGAAGCTGCTACAACTGATGTGAGTAAAGACTGAAGGACACAACTAACTGAAAAATGCAAGTTATGTGCGCAACGAGACTTTCTTTCAGGGATGTCACTCTAAGCAATTTTTCCTGCAACTTACATTAAAATTTAGTCCATTGTTCCACTATTCTTATGAGGTAATGCAAATTTAAATAAGAAATAAAATTCGCAGAGCTTTCTGGTAGTTGTAGTAAAATGACGATATCATACAAATGTCCTATAATTACATAATTTAATTACAGGAAGACAGGAAAAAGATCGAAGCTGTGGAATGGTTGGTGTTTGATCCATCACAGCGTGCTGAGGCGTTGAAACAAGGCAATGCTATCATGCGTTGCTTCATAGGTGCGTATGGGTTGTAAAATAACTGTTATGAATCTCGCAATCTGATTGGTTGGGAGTGCGTGCTTTATAAAAGCACACAGCACGCGCGAGCACTTTCAGTTGCATCATTCCTATCCATGATTACAGATATTGTAATTTGTATTTTATTAAAAAATTAAAAATAGCTGGCTATGCTTCGTGCAGTTAAAAGTTAAAGCACTTGAGGATTGGCACAACACCCAAGAAATGCTGAGAAGCACTTAGCTACGCGTCGTGCTTCTCCTAACACTTTTCTCGTGTTCTGGCAATACCCGCGTGCTTTATAACTTCACACAGCACGCGCGCGAATTTTCCAATTCTTCAATAGACAACCAGTGTTTGACTGGGAAATATGCCACTCGTATTTTACATATACAGTACACTGATCCGAGACCTCAGGGACATATTTCCCACATCCTCACACGTGAAGATATCAATAACGTCACTAAGAGTACTTCCGACTCTATTCCGACGTTTTCCCGCTCACTTTAACTCGCACTGGTGGAAAAATGTTTTGTTTGTGAATGCTTGTATATAATAAAAAGAAAGTTACAAGTTGGCTTGAGGATATGAAGTTTATATTCAAAGCATTTCACCACTCATAGATGAGCTAGATATTTTCGCGACACCGGGTACTTAATATCCTCTATCTAATAACCACCTTTGCTAACATGGCTGCTAACTTGGAATTGTTGCTCTCAATTTTGTTCATAGCTACTCGAAAACATACAGCAGCGCGAGAGGTGTTCAACAAAATACCAGCTGGATCCATTGATGTTATTTACAAGCAGTGGCAAATGAGGGTGCGTAATATAACATATATATGTATGGAAGATATCATAATCATATCTAGAGGACCATGCGATTAAAGAAGCACCTATTAGACTGTTCTGGCCTTTTCTGAATTCATCAAACAAGACTGATTCGTTGTGGTCTAGCTTCACTCGGTAAAAACAGATTTACGTTAGGCATAAACAGAAATAGATGTTTTGCCAAAGCCAGGCCACTGACGATTGATGGGTTGCAAGCATTCCCAAGAGAGTTAAAAGGCAAAAACATGGCGGCCATTGTGGCACGATTAACAATGGATGCTAATGAGAAATCTTTTGTTAAATGGTACCAACATAGCCTCGATGACGTAACGTGCAATCGAAGAATGCATCATGTTAATTATTTGGTAAGTGTAATATTCAAACGAATGTTTCCTCTCTTTGTTTATTATGTAGTGCAATATGCATGCCTCCTTGAAATCCCGATTGATATAAAAGAAGCTGTGTTTTTCCACCGCTGTTTAACTTTCTCTGTTATGTCTTTTAGGCTGGTAGTAGTGCGTTACCTGCTGAAGATGATAACGCTATCAGAGAATATCTGTGCATCAAAGCTTATCTGGTATGACACCGAAATAATTAGTTCAATTACCATGTTTTTTTGAAAAAAGCGCATTACGGCAAGCATAGTAGTATAGGTGGAAGCGCTCGCTACTCATCAATGCGACCCGAGTTCGAGTCCCGCCGGGTTCGATGTCGTATATGCATGTGTAGAGTTGTTCGTTGGTTCTTTCCTTTGCTTCGAAGGTTTTCCGGGTTCTCCGGTTTTCCTCCCTCCGCAAAAATCAATTCCTAAATTCGATCGAGGAATGAGGGCCACAGGGTTGTAGCCAATGGCTATTAAGTGCTAACCTCATGAAAAAAGGGCGTTTTAAAAAATACCCAATGTGCACGAGTCTCTCATATTCCTCGACTCCACTGGAGGAGTTCTTCTGGATTATGCAGAAGTGTGCAATATTTAAATTTGTATGAATGTCGCTTTTTTCCTTCAAGGATGCACATGACGCATTCAATGACTGGTTCCAACACTTTCATCATGGAGCACCGGTAAGATATGAATTGTTAGAAAGTTTTAGATTGACTTTTTTTTTGTCCCCGCAAACGGCAAACGTGAGCACGTTTTCATAGTTTTCCTGTATTTTACTTTACCTTTTACAAACCTTCTCACCAAGCACAAATACTCTTTTGTTTTTCTACTACTTGGACTTTTTTGCGATTCTTTTTCAGTATTGTAATATAATTTTTTTACTGGTCAACTGACGTTTCACATTTGTCGTTACCGTAAATCTAAATCTCTCTATTATCTGACTGAAGAAAATCGTCGTATTTGCATAAAATATGAGTATAAAATATAGGTATAAAATTTCATTTTTCTTACAGAAAAAGTTGTCTAGCGAAACTTATTCTAACTTTTCTGAGAAAGTGGCTTTGGAGCAAAGGCAAAAACAGTACGAGGTGAGATGATTAACTATGACTAAAACTTTCTTTCATCATTATCAAGAAAACGGTCACCACCAAGTACAGTGGCAGCGCAGTTCATTATCATCATTGTCGTTATCATTTGCGTTAATTATCATCAGTTACGTCTTCTTCTATGCAGCTGATCAAACAATCCCTCCATCAACGCTCTTTATCACTTGCAGATCATTAACCAACCCCTCAAGATCAATTTTGTTCTACAGATTGGTTGAATAATAATTCCTAAGATAAAGGTCATTTCATCAATCGCATTTTCGTTGCTTGTCATAGGTTGATCGTGAACGATGGCAAAACAGCCTCGAAATCCATTCAAAGGTATTGTGTTACTTTTTGAGATACCGTGCGACTTCCTCCTTTAACGAAGTTTTCATAATGAATAATAATAATAATAATAATAATAATAATAATAATAATAATAATATAAGTTCTTATATAGCGCGTCCTAATAAACTGAAGGCGCTTTACAATAAACTAACTTATGCATATGATATAAATATTTATATATACACTCAATTGAAGAATCGTTGTCCGGTCCAGAAACATAGAACATAGAAGCTGAGACCGAAATGGCACATGGGAAGTACGTTAATTAGATGCATGCTGTGACCGGCGACCCGTGGCATCATCCACTGTTTTTAACACGTGTTTGTCATTTTAAACCGACTGCATGGATGGCGCAAATGAATAAATTATAATATAATTATGTCATTTTCCATGTGTCGTTTCGATCTCATGCAGCTGTTATATTCTATGTTTCTGAACCCGACAACGATTCTTCAATTGATTGTTTATAAGAAATATGAATATATGTAGATAAAACTTATATTTATGCTTGCGGTCATTTGGTAGTTTCTTTTGGTAGTTTGTTTTTTATTCTTTTTGACTTACTTTTATTCATCGTTTTAAAGGCCACCGTAGAAAGACTGTACAATGTTTTGCTATTTCCTGATGGCGGTTGGATGGTCGATCAGAGAATGGTAAGAAACCAAACAAAGATAAAGTAGGAAAAATGAACGGGAATTAACAGTAGTACAAGAGTGGCTCTTTTTCCACTGGATTCCAATTAGAATTTAGTTGATTTTTGGAAGGAAAAACCGGAGAACCCGGCGAAAAACTCTTGAATCACATGAGAACCAACGATCAACTTTACTCTCGTACGAAATCGAGTCAGGCAATTTAATCCCTAATCGTCTGTTAATTCGGTCAAAATATTGTAATTATGCTGGCGCGCATGCTCTAATTACGCAAATTGCGCCAATGCGCGAGGCATACTTAGTGTGAAAAAACCTTCTCATATTCATGAATATAAAGCCAATCAATGGGCTATTTTTGGTTACATGATGTTACTTGAAATCTGTTAGTTCAATCTGTAGTAACTGGAATAAGATTAATTCAGATCCTAGGACTGAATTAATTGTGTTCCAGCTACTCCAATTCGAATAATTAATGAGCATGATAAGTCATTTCATAGCCTCCAATATCGGACTGGACGGGATTTCGAGTCCACGCAATTAGTTCCAGTCCCCGTCTTCGCCTTGGACTGAAACTAATTGCTTGGACATGAAATCCCGTCCCGTCCAGTCCTCATTGTCGGCTTTGAAATATTACATAAAGTATTTTACTTATTATTATTGCGCATATCTTACGTTTATTCCCACATTCTGCCTTTTCTACAACACTGACGTCTATTTTCTATCTTCTGTTTATCAGGATGGAGAGAGCGATGCGACACGTTCTCAGCAACTAGAACTACTAAGACAATTATGTCTCCCTTTAATATGTTTCTTGCTTCACACAGTGCATCACTCTACTGGGCAATACAAACAGGTAAGGTGATAGGATCGCCTTTGGCGTAGACCTAAAACACTAACCTTTTATAAGTGACGTTATTGAAGATGTTATTCGTCTGATTCGAGAGTGATTTTACTGTACGATAGCTTTGTTTATCGTATCAATCAAGCGTGGTCTTTCCATACTTCATTTTGGGTGAAAGAACCTTGGCTTTTCTATCAGGTTGAGGTTGTATGTCGACACCCTTACATTATTCAGAATGTCTTTGGTAAACATTTTTTTTATTCCATCCTCCCCCCCCCCTCCATTTTCATTCATTCATTCATTCTTTATATCTTGGTTTCTTTCTTTAAAAATGAATATTCCAATTTATTCCAAATAGCTCATCTTGAATGTGTTTTTATTCTTTTGACTTCTGAATGACGCGTTTTTAATTGTTGGTTGTTTTACACTGATTCGGGAAATAGCAAAGAAAAAAAAGGGGAAACCTTCTTGACTTGACATTGTATTTCCTGATTACTGAGAGTGCTGACCACATGAACCTGTCACTCATTTGCTTTAAAGTGACTCATTAGTGTTTTCCTGACGGGATTATCCTTATCTGATTTTTCTATACATAACGAAGGTAGTATTTTCGCAATCTAATGTTCTTTGATTTTAGTGTCTTCAGTTGGCTGACATCATTGCTTCAGAACAATACGAATTATACAAGGTAATATCCTTTTGACTGCAGACGTATCCTCCTACTCAAGACCCTAGATCCTCGTACTCGAGACCCTAGATCCTCCCATGTAATAAATATGAATGAACCATTAAATAGTTGAGGGGGGGGGGGTGGGGGGTTTGCGGGAATTTGCGTTGCATGATATTTATTTTGTTGGCTCCCCCCTTGTTTCAGGTTTCAGTGCTTGCTCGATATTTTTTTGGGGATTTACGCAACCCCTCCCCCCCCCCCCCCTACAACATCAACTATCTAATGGTCCGTCCCTTATGATATACCATCAGGTGTTCAGGAAGGATGAACTTCAAAGATTTTTGACACTGTTGAGAGAAACTTCACTTGCTGTGCTGGAGAACAGTATGGATCCTCTTGGATATCAGTTGCCTTGATCAGTACTGACCAAACAGGTTTAACCAGATATGATAAAACAGGTAACGGTAGATCAGGCAGATGATAGCATATGACGTATCATGGTACCTGTTTTTTTATGAGAACAGGAAGAATGACCTTAAACTAGTTTAAACCTGATAAACCTGTTTTGAATGCATGACTACCTTATTGGCATCTGTACAGCGGTAGTAACATTGCTGTGAGAATCATTCAAAATTATTGTTGTTTCTAATACTTTTATATCCTTATGTCCTTTACCTGATTTCTATTAAACCGTTAAATTTAACGTATGTAAATATGAGAAAACTCACTTCTAAACCATTAAACATGTTACTTGTATAAAAACCATTACTATTCCGTATGCGAATAAATAAATAAATAATAGAAATAAATTAAAAAGTTTAAAAAATTAACTTATGTTCATGGTTCGGCTTCTAGATGGCATTTGCATAGTTGGTTTCGCTCTTGTATTTTAAACTTTGGTTCTTTTTAAACATTTTAAAAATGTTTTTTTTAATGGTATTGCTTCGTACTTTCGTTGTCGTATAAGTTTCTTATGTATAGTCTCTTTCTCATAATGATGTTGCGGCTTTCGTTTATAATACCGGCTACGTAATGTTTATCTACGCGTCGTCTCCTTGCGCCTTCCTTCCTTTCGGTCTTAAATCATAGTTTTCTTAAAGGGGAAACAACTTTCAATTTTGTTTGAAACATGAAGTAACTTGTTTAGGACGCGAAATTTTGGCAACCTTAGCAACGTGACGTTACAAATGAATTCATGAGTATTTATACTTCCTGTTGATTTTATTTCAAATATTGTTTTTTATAATCCCCGCTCGAACCGGAATAACATTTGCTTTTTAATAGCATAAAGTTTATAAATAAAAAAAATTCCGCTTCCAGAAAAAATTCCAATGCTTCCTATTATGTTTTACGCCACGTACCAAATCTAAAGTTTCAGTCTATCAAATCTTGACATGACAAGTACTATTTAATAATCGAGATATCAGTGAATAGAATCCATAAACAAGAACATGTAGTTGATTAAGGTATGTTTTCTGTTTCTTTCTTCCTCGTAACTAGTTTTCTACTAAAGCTTTCCCGCCAGTCAATTGTCTTTTTCCATAATTATATTATTTTCTGTTCATCATTTGGCGCCTGTAATATTTGGCCATGCTTGTAATGAAAAACAAAAAATGGTTTAGTATGTACCGAATACGGAGTAAAATTAGTTGGGAAGATTTTAATCTCTGGAATTTCCGTTTTCGTGCTGTGCGTTTTGATAACGATAATTTTCCCTGCACGATATTTCTTTCAAAAATTAATAGTGAGTTCGTAGTGTAAAGAAAACATAAGTTCGGCTCGTCAGTTATATCTGTGTATATATCCTGCTTCACTATATATAGTACCATGCGGCGGATCCCATGCGGCCAAAGGATAAGACTGAACTCTAAAGTGCCCACTAGTTCTTGAGAAACAAACTGTCCTAGTCGACTATTTTCTGACTATTTTCTAGTTTTCTTTGGTTTTCTTTTAATGTGTGTTGGCGGGAGTTGGAATTGGGGGTGATTTTTCTTCTTTTTGTTCGTCTATTCCAAACGCACGTACTAGCAATTTGACGCCGCTGGGCACTTGAAAATATAAGTCCTTTTTTCATTCATACACGCGCACTTAAAAACTAATTTACAATCGTTTGCGAATGTCTTTTCCCACCGTGTTTACGTAAGCACTAATTCCGAGCCATTTTGTTTATTACAGGTGTATTATATTTGCTATGTTGTTTTTATTAAACGTCGTAGTACCCGAGTAATTAAGACTAATATCCACCGTTTTGTTGTTGGATATCCAGCAGATTTTTGGATTTCATTGCACTAGTCAGCTTTATTCAGTCGCGTCTATCATATTGCGCTTGTTTGTCTGGGTTCAAAACGAAGTTTGCGGTAGTATCGAAATGGATTTCTGAAACCACCACTGAGGATTCAAATGATGCTGAAACCAGAAAATATAGATGTCTGAGCTATGAAACAAAAGACAATTACAGCCTAATGATTTTAAGCTTCTTATCAGTAGCGTTTTACGTACCTTACAGTAGCGTCTTTGGAATCTCAACACACACGGCTTACTTGACTTAGGAAACAAAGTAGGGCTTACCTTCATGTGATTTGAATAATGTTTTGCCCCCTGTAGTTTTCGTTGATAGATATCACAGGATCTTAATAAAGGAAAACAAATAAAGGATTGACCTAAGATACTGGACTTGGTGCTGTAAGATCACAATATGACCAAAATCTAACAAACTTGATCTGACAACCCGTTTTTTTCTTTCTCTCTTTTTTAATTTCATTTTTCCTTAGTGTGTGCCTGAAGTGCTTTGTGAACTGTTTACTGACGCAAGTATGTTACTATCTCCAGGCATTACTTAAAAAATTCCTTCAATTGATTGATAAGTATTTTTAATCTTTGGGAGATAAGTAGCGGTAAACAGTTGTATGGTCACAGATTGTTCCAACCTATTGCTTCTACTCAGATTACCATCTCGTTCTTTATTTTTTTCCATATAATATATTTTCTATTGATGAGAAATACAAAAGTGTTTTCTGGCATCGCGAATTCTTTGCTAAAGGCATTTTTTTAAACCTAAAAGAGAAAGGCTATTTCTTAAACCTAAAAGAGCACGCCCGTTTCTTCAGCTTAAATACATGAAGACATTGAGGTTTCTCGTCCCCCCCATTGGGGTTATGAAGGCAGGACTTTATAAGAGGAGAAAAAGGGGGTATACGCCCCCTTATCTTCTATATACTTATTGCCTACATGCTATAGAGTCTTTGAGTTGCATCAGATTAGTCCCATAAAGCCTCTATTCTTTTTGAGGTACAATGGTGCAGCTGCTCCAGCCTTTGCTTCTTGCATAACATAGATAGCATTTAGCGAAACTCATTGCATATATATAATAGCTTTCCCTTTTTCCTACTGAGGTCATACGTCAGTGCCTTCATCGACTGTCGGTAACATAGCATTCCTGCCATTTGCTAAATAAGTTCTTGTTTTAAAGTTCGAAGGGTAGCCACTTACATGCGAAACAGATTGTCTTTGATCAGTGTTGTGCCATGTACTTGCACTTGAACACTCGGAGTCCCGGCGAATTTTCTTCCGGCATCGAGTAAATAGCTTTTTAAATGCTCTTCTGTACGTGCGATTAAGACACGTGTATATAATGGGATTGAGACAACTGTTGAGATATTCTAACCACTTGGTCAAATTGTAGATTTGAAATGGCATGCGGTACCGCCTCCCATTGTAAGCGTATAGAAGCACGACCACAAAGAATGGGCACCAACAACACGTAAAGACACCAATAACGACTGCTATCGTTTTGGCTGCTTTAATATCGTTCGCGTAGTTCTTTCCAATGCGACGTGCGTGGTAGCGGGCAATTAAATAAATTCGAGTGTACATGACAAGCATAATCGACAGCGGTAGAAAAAAGCTAAACGTCGCTACGAAGTGAAGATAGCTTGGAAAGGGCCACTCTATCAGTCTGGCGCACGCCATGCCCGTAGCGTAGAGCCATACACAACATATGAGTAAGATAGCACGACGTCTTGTCAGTATCTTGGGGTACGAGAATGGGGATGTGATTGCCAGCTGTCTATCAAAGCTTACCGCAGTGAGATTCATGATAGATGCAGTACCACATAGTATGTCCATACAATCCCAAAAGGCTTTCAGTGTTGGGTTGTAATTCCACGCATTGCTATTGAGCTGCACAACTAACCAAAACGGCATAGCGAACAACGCCACAAGAATATCAGACACACTCAGTGATATGATAAAATAGTTACAAATCGTCCTGAGATCGTGAAAGGTGTAGAAACTCGCACACACTATAGAGTTTCCTCCAAGAGTAAGAACGATAAGGATTCCAGTGAAAATCGCTGCAATGACGTTTGATACAGTAGGGTTGAATGCACCCATACCACCGTGAATGCCTGTCCCGTTAGTAACGTTAACAAGGGTATTAACCGTAGCTTGAAACGACTTATCTGATACATTGCTCGTCGTAAAGTCAGCCATTGTTTTTACGAATGAAGTACTCGGCGTAGAATTGCTTGAGATGGTGGCCAATGTCATCAAAACGGCGGTCGATGTAGAGTTGGTAACATTGGCCAGTGTAGTCGCTAATACAGAACTTTCTGTAGAGTTTGCCGTCATGTTGAGCAGGGTATTGGTGGGTATATAGGTGCTCTGTGTAGTATTCGCTGTGATGTTGGTCAGGGTATGGATCAATAAAGGTTTCACAGTAGCATTCAACCTAGTTGCTGGCCAACGTATTAACTACAGTTTGTAAGGCATTCACAGTGGCATTTGCAGTTATGTTAGCCATGGTGTTCATACTTGCTAATAAAGAGTTCGATGTAATGTTGCTTGTTGCTCGAGAGGAATGTTCTTTTGAATTGATTTTCATGGACGCATTCCGTCAGTTGTCGCCCTGTTGAGATTACGATAAAGATTAATGCAAGAAATGTTAATCTTTTCCGCCTCTCCTCAAAAGGCACCCTTGTTCCGGGTAATGTAATCGCGCCCCAAGTACCTTTTGAGCCACCGTTGGTTTTACTTAGTGGGCAAGTTGAATTTTTCTCGAAGTAGACTGACTAGTCATTACTTACCTCGGATCACAAAGGAAGTCATAGACATAGACGCGCAAAACTACTTATCGCAAATAACTATAGGCTTTGTTTTATTTTTACTTTATGCTCCATTAAGAAGCTGTATGCAGGATGTTTAATCTTTGGCATCACTAATGACCTCATTAGATTAACTCTTGAAAGTCTAAATGGTGCTTTACAATTAGAACGTCCACTCTTTATTTTATAGTTTACGAGCGCATGCTCCTCAGTCATCCTTCAAAAATATCTTTCATAACACTTAGTTGTCCCTCCAGCTAGTCCTACTGTTTTACACCTATTTCAAAAAACGTTGTCGGTGGATATCTGAAATCAGAAATCTGAGACCGATTGGAATTGTGGGGGACTGAGTGTTTTCTCGTTAAAAATATAATTAACACTTACCCAGATAGCTTGCCAGCAGCAGGTCATCGCTCAAAGTTAGTATATCAAGATATTAACTTTTTGCAAACTACTTATTAAAACCACAAACAATTTACAGCTTACAACCCACAATTCCTTTCGGTCTCAGATTTCAGATCTCCGACCAACAATATTTTTTGTAGTAGGTGTATACGCCTGACATTGTGAACAACTGCTATAGCATCATATATACTTAGTGTAGTAGTAATCGTTCAAGGACATGAGTGAATGTCTAATCGCAATCGAATCAAATTCTTCACACGAACAATTACATGATTTGGACATTTTCAACAAAACACAGAGAATGACTTATTTATCTGGTACCACTGAACTCGACGAAGTGTTAACCGCCACGTTCTCTCCTACGCCTTAGCCACCGGATGCTGAATCCACTCCGCCATAGCGTTTATGAAGTGTTTTACGTATTTCATTGGCCAAAAATATCAGCAGTTCTTTGTCAAAGAACACTGTCGATTATCAGTGTTTCGTTGTCAAGAGTATTCTGAACTAGTCTGAGATTTTCAGGCGACTAGACACTTTTGTGATTTTACTATATAATATTAATTTTTGAAAATCGAGTTATTATTTTTTCTTTTCTTTTTGTACTAATTTTCTACGGTCAAGATTTTAGACCATTTAAGAACAGCACTTTTATTAACCTCTTATGCAAAGTTATATCATTAAATAAGATTGTATTATATTATTCTTACCTGTATAGAAAACAGCAATTTGACGGCTCAGCTCTTGGATTATCTCGATAGTTATCTGTTAAAACAAATAGACATGGTTGAGAAATACATGCTATACGATGTAGGGCCAACTGTAACACGTACCCTAAGTTATATTAGATGCGATATAAATGCTTCTATTTATTATTAATAACGTGTGAAAATAAATATAACCTTGTTTTCTTTGCATTGACATAATGCCATTTATGTTATTGTTCTTGTTTTCGTCTGCCTGGGTCGTAAGAAGTCACTAGAATAGCCATTTTAACAATTTATTGTCGTATACTAGTAGGAATGTAATGGTTTGTGCCTCTAGAGCCTTCTACTTTTAAAATGATTTAAGAGTCGCTATCTTTGAAGAGTAAGCAATGACAGTGCATTCAAGATAAAGCTTTTGGCATGACTATATTATCAGTTTCTCTCAAAGGGGGTTTCATTTGTCAAACCACGATAAAGATTTTCAATGATTCATTTTTAATGTTTTTTCGCTTGCCTATTCTCTTTTTGCTCAAAACTATATTTACTATTCTTTTCTTAAGAGTGCTTTCCACTTGCCCTGTGTCTTGAACAATCCACTACTTTCTGCCGTCGTATCTAAGATACCCCATAAAAACCAAGACTCATGGAAAAGATTTTCTTTCCTACGGATATGACTAGCCCGTGAAAAAAATAAGTTTCTTATAAGATCCCTGATGCTCAATAAATCAATTGTTAGCCTTATATTTTTACCTTATTCCCACTCCAGATAACAATATTATGGTTTGAGTTGCTATTCCATATCTCTTGTTTTGATTTCTGTCGCGACCTTTTAGCCGGAGCCGTTTAAAAAAAGCTAACGTTAATAGGCCTACGATACAGGGCGTCCTTGAATCTACAGGGTTATCCCTTTTCTTTCTTCTATTCTATGAACGTTTTTCCTTTCAATTAACTCTGCTTGATAATTTGCACTAATACCTTAGTTCCTTAGTGTTTTATCGAAGTAGACATCACTGCCCCCTGCATCAGATATGTACTTCCTAACACCTCCTTCTCACTGTCATGTCTGTTGATTATTGTCACTGAGCTGTGATGTTAATATTTGCCGAGCTTTTAGCCATGAGTTATCTCTGACTTCTTATCAACCACTCTAACATCTACTCTCTCAGTAGAAACCACACCAAAACAAATACTAAATGATCAGTTTAATTATTCGTGATGCTTGAAGATTTGTTCTCAAAAATCACGTGTTGGAATGCTTTTCTTTTTATATTTGTCGTCTAAGATTTGACTTTGTGGCTGCTCCATTAGGGACGCCTCGAATTGAGACATTACACGGGAGTATGTTAAGACAAGCTGGCCACTTGGCCTATAGATTCCTTTTAGTAAGTATATATAAATGAAATTATTTTAACTTGTGCTATCAAATTTTGGTTCAAATGAAATTGCCTTGCTATTGATTGAATTTACGGAATGACACTTCCGACCTCAACAGAAAGCACACGGCTAAATGCGTTCCTTTAATACCCAACCAACTGTATCTCAACTTAAACTCAACACTAATGTAAGAGATCTTAAAGGAGTCTTTCTTTTGATCACCATTAAAGGTCTCTCACAAGTGGTCCATGTTTTTATAGCGAAAAAGGTGAAAGCGGGTTGACTTACTTGTGTTGGCCTGTCTGGATGAGGAATCTGTAGGTATATGCTAACACCGTCCACATCTATGCGAAAAGCACTGCGCTTTGGAGCAAAATCTCCACCGTTTTCACCCGCGAGAAAATACTGAATATAACAGGTGTATTGCACTTCTTTTTTATCATAAAGTCTGGTATTGGTTGGCTGGTGTGAATTGGAGATTAATTATGAAAAACCACGGCACTCTGCTTATGTATTTACTGCTTGATCATAGCAGGAACAGCTACAAGCAAAACATGTACATATTGCGTGTTTTTATGCTCTGCTGACTAAATATACACTGATATTACCTCACGTTGTCTAGCTTTGTTTTAATCTTAGAATATAAATACGTTCTGTGGGTTGGCATTTATAAACCCTGTTTTATTCTAAGATTAAATAGCTCTCCGCTTTCCTAAGACGTGCTTGCTTAAAGAGATTAAATTAAAAAGGAAACCTGCAACGCTTGGTACCGATAAACGCCCCGAGGCTGATGAAAATATAGCATTCAATAGGAATTTACTTAATTACGTCAAATTTTTTCGGCACATTAAAATCTTTCTTTGATTTTTTGAAACAAGTGATCTCGTCAGAAAGTCTAAAGGCTCCGACAATATATATCATTTTACTGACCTCTATTGCCCGACGAAGACTTAGTTTATAATGGTACTTTATTCGACAATCTTGTCAGAAGATTTAGGATGTATAACAACAGATCAATCTTGCTTCTCGGTAAAATGATCTCTCCTAGTCTACTCGCGTGATTCTTAGTTCAAATGCTTTGACAGAATCTTCACTTGAGCTCGTCAGCCTCTCCATTGTTCCACGGGGACCTCAAGCTGCGGGGAATATACTTAGTCTTAGATAAGCCCGGAGAAGTAACCGCAAAAGGAGGGTTTTTCTTAAGGTAATAAGTACGTGTTAAGTCTTAATAAACACAGTGTTTAAATTTACAGTTTCAAAACTAGTTGATTTTGTAACCGGCCGAAAATCAAGTCGTTTTCCTCTGAATTACCAGTTCTGTAATTCATCTTGAAGAAAATATTAACTACTATTTTCCATTGAGTGACGCATTCTAGTATTTGCTTTTAGATAGACCAGTTTTAATATAACTGACTGACTATCTGACGGTAGAAAAGGATGCGATTATGTTATTACTAAATATAACAGTTAATTGAAATGATTTGTGGATTCACATATATAAAACCTAATGATGAAAAAGGTAAATTATACACCGTGAAAAGATGAAAGTTTTTTTATCTTTTCACGGTGTATAATTTACCTTTTCATCATTACTGTTTCATTAGAAACACTGACGCAGCTCACACTAGTTTTTAGCTAGTTATATCTTTTTATTACTATATACTGCGACCTTTTTTATTCTATTTATATATACACTCCTTTCTACCACTTCTTTCTCTTTTACTCCGACGAAGGACTAGCGTCCGAAACGTCAGTAAGTTTTTTCATCTTTTCACGGTGTATAATTTACCTTTTCATCATTACTGTTTCATTAGAAACACCGACGCAGCTCACACTAGTTTTTACTGAGCTAGTTATATCTTCTTATATAAAACCTAAACAAAGTAGTTCTCAATGAAAAACATGCTCGGCTTTCAAAACAATGACTCCTCGAAGTTCAGTCCCATGGATGACATGCTATTGTAAAATAATAATGACATTTTAACGTGGCCGTGTTCGTTGGCTGATGTCAAAATTAGAACCTAGAGGAACATGGTGCTGCAAACATATTGGAATGAGAAAATGGTTAACGTGTTAAAGCTCCCTGCGAATCCTATCTGACTTTTTGTCAAGTATGATGACTAACAGGTTGTCAAAAGAGAGAAAATATTTAAAGATAGAAGAAGCCCTGCCAGGAAAAAAAAAAAAAAAGAAAGAAAAGCATGAAGGAATAAAAAGAAAAAATGAATAAAACACAAATTAAGAATATAATTAAAGAGGAAGAATGGGAAAGTAATAAAACGGAGTAGTAAGACGGGAATATGAAAAGAAGGTATTTGTTACTATAGTATTTCTAAGGTCCCATAATTTAAGGCTGCTGCTTACACTATTTTCTAAGTTTTTCTTAAAAGTAAACTTCGTCATGCGATCGATAACACCACCTGACCCACACTAAAAATATTTAGTGGTCAGTAAAACGAGTAGCCGCAGAAAACCTTTTAGTAGAAGACCGTATTTCCTAAGTTTTTTTTCTTAAAAGGCGTGTGTCGAAAAACTTAGAAAATAGTGTAAACAGTAGCCTTAAGTTATGAAATACTATAGTTACAAACATCTTCTTTTCATATTCCCGTCTTACTACTCCGTTTTATTCTTTTCCCATTCCTCCTCATTAATTATATTCTTAATTTGTGTTTTATAGTAGCTTTTAAAGTGCTACTCTGACAAAAATCGCTCAAACTTGGATTCAGCTTAAACTTCCTAAGAATACTCTTTAAAGGTCCAGTAACCCTTGTATGAAGTGTTTTCTCGATATACAGGACGAAAGTATATATTTTTACGATTATTTTTTTGGAGTCTGTGACGTCATACACTCAACATCAAATGTTGCTATATTTATTTGTTTGTATATAAATCCTTAATTTATTGTATTCCTATGAAGCCCAAAGGGTGGCTAATGTGCTTATTTCACATTACTTGTGGCTATAATTTATATTTTGGGGTGTTTGGGTATTTCTTTCTCCCTTTACTACTGATATTTTGATCATAAACTGACGTCATGTGTGACGTCATACAATCAACATCAAGCATTGCTACATATATTGTTTGTATATAAATCCTTAATTTATTTTATTCCTATGAAGCCCAAAGGGTGACTAATGTGCTTATTTCACATTACTTGTGACTATAATTTATATTTTGGGGTGTTTGGGTATTTCTTTCTCCCTTTACTACTGATATTTTAACCATAAACTGACGTCATGTTATGACGTCACAGACTCCAAAAAATAATCGTAAAAATGTCATACTTTCGTCCTGTATATCGAGAAAACACTTCATACAGGGATTATTGGACCTTTAAAGAGTATTCTTAGGAAGTTTCAGCTGAATCCAAGTTTGAGCGATTTTCGTCAGAGTAGCACTTTAAGAGTTAGGTGCTCTTTTCGTGCACCCGTAGGCGTATTTTAGTCCTAAAGAGTGGTAGGTGGTGCGTATGGCATGATAGTTGTTTAGATCTAGAAAATGGTCTGCCAGGTTTATTTGTCAGGTGTATGTGGTCACCCCTGTGGTTGGTTTCTTTGCTTTAGCCTACTTTAGAATGTTTCGGGAAGAGCTTCGAGAATACACCCGTTTCAAATAACATCAAATATTAAATTTACGGTTTGGCCAAAGCTAATAACAATCTTAGAAACTACGATTTAAGAACACTTTACGATACGTACCTTCTTTGCCCACGATATGGGAAGTTGAAAAAGACGTCCCCCCCACCCCCCGAATATCAAATTTAGTCTGATCAGAGTAAAAAAGGAAACCATTTTAAAGCCTTTTAGAGGCTTATGACTTAAAAACTGTAGAGCACTAGAAGCTGAATAGGCACTTTGGACTTTTATGGTTTTATAGATATCTACATTTTATATTTGACGCTTGCTTTAACTTCCTTGTCACAGTTCACTCTTTTTATCTCCAAAAAGATCCGTTAAAAAATCAGTCATTATTTCTAAAACTAGAGCTATTATAGGCGATTCGCTTTTTATTGAAAGCAAATGACAATAAGTTGACACATACACAAAAAACCTGTATTGTCAACGTTTTAAATGTTAAATATTATGTGACAAGCTTTCTTTTTTTAGAGATAATCAATATATACACCCAAGTCATCGTGCCGAGTAATGCACAAATATACTTTTCTAAACTTTGTATATTTTGCAGTTCAATGCAAAGTGTTACTAATAGGCCCTTTTGCAGTTAACGGTCACGTGTCTGTACTGGAATTCAAAATGTTTGTTTTTATATGAAGTTGGTGATTCTTTTTAGCTACTTGTAAAGAAATGATTGAAGCAATGTGTATCCAGTGTGTTACGAAATGCAGCTTTATTACAATCTCTCGAAACAGGTTGTAGAAAGTTTGTTTGCTCTCCAGTAAATTTCACCCATGGGAATCAAAATCAGTTCATTCATTTGCTCTCAGTGAATTAATCAGCACGTGATTGCTTAGCTGCAAAGGGTCTATTGCCTAGGTATTTGTTACGGTATTTCTGTTGTATAAATTTGTTATCATGGTTAATAGAGGGGAATGGTTAGGAAACCCTTTTGTCATAAGTCTTTGTTCACTTTTTTCAAGCGTGACCGTGCACAATCCTTTGTTTTACAATTGTTTTACCATTGTTGGCAATGGCTAAGTGAACAGACCAAAATCTTTCTTTTGGTAGCTAGTTCAAAATACTTAAAGATTTATAAGAGATATTTGAATATTCCTTACAATAATCCCGTAGACGAAGTTTTTGTTTACTTATTTTGCAATTTCGGATGAGCATAAATCAAACATTGTGCACGGTCAAGACCGGTTCAACATCAAAAGCGAACAAGACCTGATAACAATAGGTTTCCTAATCATTCCCCTCTATTAACTATGTTCCTTATAGTGTTATTTGTAAGATAAGTACTATACTTCCGGTTTGACTTCGTAGTTCACTGTTATTGATAATCTATTGATTCCTATACTAATGAGTTTTGCCGCACGTTCATTCTTGCTTCTGTATTTTAATATCGTTTTTTGCGGTCTTATGTATAATAATAGTTCGATTAAGAAATGTCTCCGTATCGTAATATAAACGAGCTGTAGATCGAGCACGACGGTAGCAGGCTTTAAGAACGCTTACAGTGTTAATATTGCTTTTTGATAAATCTTCTTACATGAAACTTTGTAGCCAGCAGTCCAGTGCGTTCGATTTGACTCGGCTGTGCCGCTCATTAAAATTGCAACTGAATACATAACTTTTACATCCACTGATTAAAGGTATGTTTTACAAATAAACACTGCTGCACGACGAAAATAGAGTTCACCCATATACTTACAGACCTGTAGATGCTCCCTTTCTGAATCTACACATTTGAAGTTTGTACCAGAAAACTGTAGTTTGTTAGCGGCTTAATCTTTATCGACTGCATATATTTTGAAGGTGAAAGCTGTGCAATAATATTTTACATATATACATCGCATGTCATGTCATTTCACCTGAGCATCAGTAGGGCTGAGGGTGATAGTACTTATATATACATGTACATATAATTTGTCAGCATTCCTGAGTTTTATTGGCTGGAGGGCTTAATGATCATTATATCTTATTTCTAAGCGCAAATGAATCGTAAAATAGTCTTCTTCATTAGATGTAATCTAATAGTCTTTTTGTGGAATTAATTAGAATTGATGGCTATCATAATCCACGTTAACTTTAATGTGTTTGTGCGTGAAAAACAGCACTAATATTGACGAATGCTACACCGGAGTGGGAAAACGGAAGGACGGAGAGATAAAGGGCTAAAAAAGGAGAAAAGAAGGAAAAGGGAGTAGAGACAAGAATGGCTTAAAAAAATAAACAGGAAGGGAGAATATTTAAATGCCTGCTACGCTCACACTGGGTCTCTTCTTAATAAAAGTAAACCTTGGTATATGCGCTTCAATATCTTGGCAATTTTAAGTTATTCATGGGGATTCCTTTTCGTCGATTTTTCCCTTATTAACCAGCCTTGAGCTCAGTTTCTTTCGCAATACCAAAACAAAGCGTTATCACTAAAACTGAAAGTTGTTTGGCTACAAGAAAGGAACGCAGATGTTATGATATGTCATAATAGATACCGGGAAAAAATGGTTGTTCTTCAGTGCTAAGTACACAGCCATTATCGCAATATATTTGTGTCATTCTGGAAACACACTAGTTATAAATAGGCTTTCAAAAGTGCTATGGCTTTAGGTTATCGAATAACCTACACAAAACACCTCCTTTCTGATAGATACCATCCAAGTGGTGTCATATGTCTTAATAATCGCTAATGTTTCAAAATTTATTTATTTTTGATTGGTTTCCATTTGGATAAACCGCTGAAAGCGATCAATAAGAATTCAGGATCACCCGCGCATCATACTTGAATTGGTCACGTTAAAACTCCTTTTTTTAAAAAGCATTTACAAGACGTTTTTCTTGTCATTCATTTAGTAGAGCTGTCTCGGTTTTCCCATTTGAGTGAAAAAAAGAAAAAAACGCGTAGGTTCTAATGACAGTTATTTTTTTGTTAGATTTTATCTAAGGCTGTCAATCACATTGGAAACTGCGGCGTTGGGCCGCACGATTTCTCCATTTTTTTCCCCTCGGTTCTTAAAGTTGCTCAAAATCGACTCCAAGCAAAGTAAATATTTAACCTCTACGTGCTGACATTACCGCTCCATACCGATTTACTCTTTTTCCTAGGTGTATAGTTGTGAAGTTAAAGCCCACGTATATCATAAATTAACAATATACGAATGCGGGGACCTACAAAATAGCTTTTTAAGAATTCGTTCACTTCATTTTCATAAATAGATCACGCAAATTATTTGTTTAATTAATAATGTATGATACCTATAGAGCGTTTTCACTCATGTGAGAAAACAGCCATAAACAATAGAAACTTTCTGCACAGTATTTGCATAAAAATAGAGTTCAATTCCCCAAGGACAGAAAATGTATTGTTTTGGTACCCCATAATGGTCGCTGTGACGTCACGTCAAAACGCTCTCTCTCTATATTTTGATGTACATCCATCCATATATATAATCAACAAATATTATAGGTTGGTATTCAGTTTTCCAACGCGGGAACCTCGTCATTAGTTCTTTATCTTGTTGTATTGTAACATAATTCAAATCTAAAATTTGTATAATGTTGAAACAAATATAGCTTCGTATTTCCAGTCTTTCTTAGGGTGAGTTGGTAAAAATGAAGAGCAATACTATGCGGTGTAATACTGATAGTTCCGCTTTGACAGGGAAATCTCCAGGAAACGGCGAAAGGGACTATTATGCAATCACGTTTTTAACATTCAGATAACTCAGAGAACTTTGATATAGTGTTATATACGTATGTGCCGGTGCGTAGCTTCCTGTTCGTTTACACAAAATCTGCGCGTCAGCATATCAGTATTCTTTCCCCCGCTCATGGCGGAATTTTTAAACAAACTGTTTCATGCCCCGCCGCATTTGCAGCACAGATCCAACCATATTCCAATCACACTAGTCTAGTTTGTTATTATAGACTGATTTGATTTATAGTCGGTAGTGGGTTATTCATCAGTCCTTCATAATTTTGATATTCGGTATGTTTTGAAGGAGGCTTCGTTAACAATAAATTGGCTCATGCGGGGCTTTGATAGATATTTTCTAGACTTTACATATTATCTGCTTTTGTTTATGGGATATTTATAATCTTTATGCTAAATCATTTGAGACTACGAACATCATGAATATAAATTGTTAGCGCTAGTATAGTATCTCTACTATATAGGTAAAGGCGTGGTAAATTATTATATTTGCACCCATTAATCTTTATCTTGTTATTCGCCCCTCCATTATTTCACCTGTTATCTGTGTCAAAGATCTTCAGTCCCAATTGAAGAATGCATTGATGTAAATAAGACTGGGTTTTCATCTGATATGTCTTAAGGATGTTTTGACTGTTGTTTTGCATAGGATCCATTACTAAAAGTAGGAGGCAGCCTTAAGATCCATTTTCAGTAAAGGTCTTGCAGTTTAGCAATTATCTTACTTGCTCATCTGTGGAGCAAAGGAACTAGTTTCCGGGCTCTTTAGGCAGAGTTGCAAAGACAATTCTTTGAATCAATGTCACAATAGTCCCTTTCACAGTTCCCTGCGCCATCTTGAAAGGCAGCCGTGCTTTTACATCGATGCGAGACGAACAGCGAGGCTGCAATGATAGAGACCTTTTTTAACAATTTGAACAATTATTATTCACATGTCTCTATCATTGCAAGCTCACCGTTCGCCTCGCTTCAATGCAAAGGCACGGCTACCTTTCAAGATGGAGCAGGGACCTTAGAAGGGGATCGTTGCATTGTGCCATAATAAAATGATCAAAAACGTATATCCGACCGAAAATCATGCCATATCATCATCTGCGCATGCGAAAAATAGGCGTGCTGGTGTAAATTTAAAAGCCTGCGTTTTGCCTTTCCACGCTAAAACTATGCACCCACTTTCAAATGTATCCACTCTGAAGCGCATTTTTCAAATAAATGCGTGTTTGATCGTTTTTTAGCGTTGAGTCGCGCAAGGGCTAAACGCATCACAAAGTGTGCGTTTTCAAACGAAAAAAGGAAATTAGTGTGGGCGAGCTCTTACAAACCTCTTATTCTTCCAGTCATCTTTTATATGTGTCCGATATCATGACACGATCCGATAACCTACATTTATCCGCAGGTTGTTATAATCTTCTATTAATGATGATTACATATATTGTACCGTACTACTGTTGCCTAATTAGGCTACATAGGTACGCTTGCCATGATGATCTGCACATCATTTTATCCAGCTTTATATAAGCCAGCTCAGACATGGCTTATTACCTTAATAGCCAATAATTAAAAACTTTAACATAACAACCCTCATTATTACCTTAATAATTAAAAACTTCGACATAATAACCATGAAAAGCTCAAATTAATCCCTTCGGGATACAAAGTTATTGCCTTTTAAATTAATATCAATTATTCTTATGCTTTACTAACGTCTTAGCTTAAACGGTATGTTCGACCTTTCAGTTTGTTTGTTGAATTCCGGGTAATTGAGGACCGTCGTGTGGAATCCAGCGGTGGAAAAGCTGTTCTATTTCCTTTGTTTACACTAAAGTATCTTCAAAATAATTCGGCATTATCCCTATATTCCATTAACTGGTATAGCGAAATAGCGAGCAAAAAAGCACTCATACAGGACACATGCGAGGTGAATATCGTAAATACTATATATTTATTTTTTTCCGGTCCGGTATCCTAAAAAATCGTGCGTTCTGATTGGCTGTTTGAGCAGGCGGTATTTTGTAAGTATCTGCCCGCGCGCGCGGTCCGGTATCCTTTGCCGCTAAACGACAACACAAAACGATTACCAAAGCAAGTAAAAAAAATACGGGAAAAAAATAAATAAGTTATTTACCGTCCTATAGTCGGTCCGGATAGGAAAAAACTGTGCCCTCGGTCTTGAACACGGACCTCGGCCTAACGGCCTTGGTCCGTATATTCAAGACCTCGGGCACAGTTTTTCCCTATCCGGACCGACTATAGGACGGTAAATAACATATATATATGACCTGTAGGAGCTGTAACGTATTTCGGATTAGAGTATTAGCTGTTGCCTAGCTTTAAAGACAGTAGTACTCTGTAACTGTCATTCTTTTCGTTTACATCTAATCATATTGTAATATCACACGGGCTATTTTTCAAGGTTTTCCACGCACGCAATACCGCTTAATCCCCGAACGCGATATCATTATTTTTGTTGCTGTTCGCCAGCTTTATGATCAAAATCGCACCCGTAGCGTCAACCACTACACCTCGATCATTGCAGCGTTTGTGGAAAAATCAATAGAGGAAGCGGATTTTCTTTGTTTTGACTTAACAGCTAAGGTTTCTCTTTGATTATTTGATACTCCAAAATTGGAAAACAAAAAACCCCGAAATCTCCGATTACTGAAATGTTTCCCTTTGTGAGGATTGGTATCCTGTGTAGAAGCTTAATTTCTCGATCGATTTTTATCCAGCTCTCTTGCAATTCGGTGATTGTTTGTTGTTGTTTTTTGTTTGGTACTGGTAAACAGCTGGTTTTGGACTCTCGCTACGTGTTGAGGTAAAGTCACTTTCACTCACAAAACGAAGTCAGGGTTTGCCACTGGGTTTGAGAAGAACGTACAACAACTAGCCAATGAGACAGTAGCTTTTCAGTAATTTGTAATAGCTTAAAGGACTACTAAGAACCGAAGTCCATTTTGTCTACTAAGGGTTATTTTTCTCAGTTAGTGACTTCTTTCTACTAGCTTAAGGGACAGTAATGAAAAATGTTAAGGTCGAGTACTACGAACTATGTTTTTAATTATACTTTTTTTATGCGGTGTGATTGGAATACACGCATCATCGTAGGTAAATATGGCGACCAATTTGATATTTCATACATGTGAAAACACTTTTATATTTCTACGTGGACACGAGGCTAGTTAGTTAGTCTAGGTCCCGGTTGTACGAAGGGTGGATAGTGCTATCCGACGGATAAATCTTATCCAGTGAATAAATTTATTGGATAACAAACATCTCTTTATCCACTGGATAAGGATTTATCCGTTGGATAACGCTATCTACCCTTCGTACAAACGGACCCAGAAAAATTGTTATTCAAATTGGTTGCCACATTTCAATTCGGTGTATACTCAGCTTCTGTCACCTTACTGAGATTGCGTACGAGCATGCATCGTGAGAATCGTAACTAGACTTTGACTTAACAGCCCATCAAGAAGTTATTTCTATACTTATTAGACTAGAAGTCTTTAAACGTGAAACCAAAAATAAATAATAGTTAGGCCTCTGAAACTAATAAAAAAATCTCTGACGCGCGAGAGAAAGCTGGACACATTTTGGCGTTTAGATATAACGCTATTTGGTTTTCAGCTTATTCGAGTTCGCCGATGTTTGTTAGGACCGCACTTTACGCAGAACTTTAAAAGATCTATGAATTCATTATACTTTACTTGGATTTTGGCGGGAAAAAAAGGGGAAAAAGCACTGCCAATTATGAAGCACTTTTTCATTTGTGTCTTCATTCCATTTAATGTTTAGACAATTATTATAGGCATAATTTTCTAAGCCACTCCCTCAAGCTTCGAAACCTTCCCTACTCAAAGACGTTAACCTGAATCTTCTTAATTTTCTCTGAGTTCAGTTACGAATTGACGCCTTATTTCAGTTCATGTTGCAAACAGTCCTCCCATTTTTTTCATTACTCATTACGCGCCTACAAGCAGAACACCCTGTTTACATGTGCAGTGTAATCAGTTACGACCTTTTTCTCACCTTAGCTCAATGTCTGCCCAGTTTGTTGTGATGTCGGAAAAAAAATAGTCTTTACACACGAATACGCTTTGCGATATATTCAAATAGAGTTCCTCACAAGTGGCAGCCAAGCTACTCACATTGGAATTTAGATGGCTATTGTATGTGCCATTGGTACAAAACTCGATGTTTGAGCACTTAAACTTTGCTTAGCATTACGCCTGAAATTTGGTTATGTGGTTGAAGTAATAACAGCTGTGTGCAAAGATTAAAAACGATAAACTAGTTACCATCGATTCTTAGAGCTACAATTGAAAGAACAACCAATCACCGTTCTCTCATTACATCCTGATGTTATAGGGTATATTCATTTACATATTTATTATTTACAAGATCGTTTTTAATTACCAGAGCCTTTTTTTTCTTTAATATATGAGACACGTTGGTTCGTGAAAATATTAAGAAATTAGGGATGGTGCTTAGAACTATTGCTATCCCATTCGCACAAAAGCGTCATCTCCGAAAGTAAACCAACCCTATTTTACTTTCTCTTTTTCCTCTGTAAAAATTACCAATGTGCAAATAATCTGTAGATCTTTGTGACTGTAGATTGTACCCTTTTTTTTCTAAAGTGTGATCAGCTTTTAAATATCAAAACTATTGTACTAAACCTATTCTCTCGGGCGTGTGAGCATATAAAGTTTGCCTCAAACGTGAATCTTGAAAACATAATTGGTTTGAACGAGTAATCGCTCCCACGTCAGGACAATTAGATTTCCATCTCTATATTCCGTCGAAAATGCAATACATTTTGATCGATAGAAGTACATTTGCTTAGCTAATACAGGTTCGCTTTATTTATTCTATAAGGTTTTCTTTTTTCCTTTTTTTCCCCTTGTGTAGAATAATATACCAGTTTTCCATGAAAGCACAATAATTAAAAACAGAAAATAAAATTATCGGAAACAATTTAGTTTTCTGATCCATGAAAATAATAAATATGAGACATTTTCCGAAATTGTTTTTGTGTGCGAATTAAATACGTTTAGGCGTCAGGGAAATATCCGGTAAAAGAATTAATTTTTGTCTTTGTCTTATTCTTCTCGTAATTCTATCTGGTCACTATTAAATAGTTCAGTACTTACTTTGTGCGCTAGATCTTTGATGTAAAATACATTTATCATTGCAATGTTAAATATTACTCACTCGAGAACCCTATATTATGCCACCTCGTAGTCCTGCAGGGGTCGCTTTCGTCGCTCCCTCTCCTCCAGGGAGTCCAAACCCCGCGTCCAAACAGGTCTAACCCCGTAGCATCTCAGGGTTACTACTTATAACATTTATTGAACTAGATTTGAAGGTTAAAGTACGCTTTCTGCTTGTTTCCTTAGTTGATCCTCGATGTCTTGGTGTATATGGTAAACTATTGAAATCTTCGGTCAGTTCAGCTGTCTACACTTGTCTGACTGAAAACGATCGAATAAATAAGGTTTTGCTCTGTTTACACTAGTAACTTGAACAACAACAAAGCTCACTTGGAAATTCTATTCAAAAAAACCCGCTTTCAGTAGAGATGCAAAATAAATATGCATCGTTCTCAGTGCCGGCTTTACACGATTAATTGTATCATCGCAATTTTATAGCAAAAACCAAATATTAACAATAATGAAATACAAAATCAAAAAGAGATAAATATCTTCCTATTTAATGTAAGAAATAAAGTCGTAGTATTTACTCCTGATGGCGGTGGGAAAATAGCCAATTGTGTTTGTTTAGCAAATTGATTGTGATTGGCTATCGCTACCTTTTCCAGTAAATTGGTAATTGAATGACCAGATAACTGGACTGAAAAGCATTTACGATGACGTCATGATATTAACAACCAATCAGTGAATGGAATTATAGCACCAATATCAATACAGTATCAAAATCTTTTTGACATTGATATTTGGTAAGCTAGATAAGATTTACAATAAAAAAGGAGTTATTTTCTTAAAGAAGACCGCTAAATAATATTTTAAAAATGATTATTGCAGTTGACCAGTAAAGTACTATGTACTTATTGACTGAGTGGGAGGGCCGTACGGGAAAATATTTGGCTCGAGGTGATGCCGTACGGAACGAGCGCAGCGAGGTCCGTACAAATGACCGAGAGCCAAATATTTTCTCGTACGGCCCGACCTAACTCAGTCAATAAACATTTTATCATATGACACTCACGAAAATAAAAATAATTAAAAAAAGGAAAGCGCGCGGATTAGAGCAGGGCCGGACGGGTTTTTCCGGTCCGCTTACGTCAACCCGTCCGGCCCCCATCACGTGACTTTTTTCCAATGGTTTTATTAGAGCGCGCGAGCAGGGCCGTACGGGTCATATGATAAGTAAATTTCCTGGTCATTGTTTTTAGAATATGGTACCAAAGTACCGCGACATTTTACTAAGTAAAACCTTTCGTATACCGACCATTAATTAGATAGAGCAATTCTTAATTACATGTTCTTAAGATTTTAGCCGGTATAATTCGAGCCCCAAGAGAAGCCTATAGTATTTTAGAAACATTGATCTCAGTTTGTTTGTTTTTGTTTTTATTCCCCTAAGCAGAATCTGGCTTAATATTTTTAATCTTGATTTGTGACCCTAAGTAGGAATAATACAAGGAGCTAGTCTATCACTGAACTGTGCTATAATTTTATGGTTCCCTTGATCCACCAAGTCTAGTGTTTCGTTAGTTGTGTTGAAAGAAAATGCTTAAATAGGAGATTCATTGCAAGACTTTAAATTTCATTTATCTTTAAACGATAGGATTTTTAGAAATTCCGTCAATGTAAGGCATATCTACTTTAAATGAGAACTTCTTCGGCTTCTGTAGTTATGAGGGAAATGCTTGGTCAATGGGACAGTGAACGATAAATTTACAATTGATAAAGGTGAACTTCCTATAGCATACACGTGAATACACTACACATAACACACAAGCGTCAACAACCTTCTGAACAATCAAAAGTAAAGAAACAAATGCGAAAAATTTCCATGTCGATCAAAACCGATCTAAGCATTCTATTTGTAAGATGAAGCAACTGGCATTTGATCAATAAATAAGAAACTAAAAGGTATCGCTGACCAAAACCTTGCATGTAACGACCGCATTTAAGCGCATTGCCCTGATATACGGACCATTGCCGATGAAAACCAATCTAAGACCAAAACCAAAACCAATGACCAAAAATTGTATACAACGACCTTATTGAAGCACATTGCCTTGCTCACGGACCGTTGCTGATTAAACCGATCTAAGACCAAATGACCAAAACCTGTACATAACGAGCACATTGTTGAAAGCTTGTTGCCCTGTTCCGCATTATATTGACCACTGTACCATATAGGTTAACCGGATCTTTGTAGAACACGTGTTAATCTAACTTACATCAGAGTACTGTTCGTTATATCGGGGTAGCATCACTGGATATTTCTTTCAGTATTTCATTATTACATCCATTTATACTCACTTTCATTTCTCAGTGCGCTGTATCTCGACAAGAAAAGAAGCTTATTCTAAGGTGTACATAAAAATAATAAGATAAAGTAACCTAAGATATCTTAAAGCCGTTTAAAAATAAACGTTTTTCTTTCGTCCTTTGATGAAAAGATATAATAACTAAATAATACCAAAATGATGGTAAAAAGAGATTTCCAGATAAGAGTATCTAATCACACTCTTTTTCTCTTTTTTTACTTTATAACCTTTATAATGACTTTTTAATCCGTTTTTCCCTCGTCTATCTTGTAAAGTAAGCTCTTACTTTGGTAAACAGATTTGTTGCTGTGTTTTAAGACCAATTTACTGTGGTGGGGGTAAATCTGTTTTTATTTGCTTTCCTTCCTAAAATGTGTGGAAGTCGGCTTTTTGTTATAAATATTTTCCAGGTTTTTTAACGTAATAACGAAAGTAGAAAAAGAAAGAAAAAAAAACAAAATAAGAAAGAAAAAAGGAAGAAAGAAAAAGAAAGAAAGAAAGACGAGAAAGAAAAGGAAAGAAACAAAAACAACTAAGAAAGGGAAAAAAAGGGATATTGAATTCCTCTTAATATAAAAAGAAGTATTTCTGAAAATTAAAACAAATAAAAAAAGCAGCAATAAAATAATAATAATAATAAAAATTAGAACCAAGACAGAAACAAAATATTTGGTTTTCTTCAATTTTGAGCATTTTCCTTTTTTTTTCTTTTTTAGTTTTGTACTTTAGGACTGTAGATACGATAAACACTTTAACGATTTTAAGAGAAGCCTTAATATTGCCGCGCCATTAACACGTACTTCAGCTTAATACCTGTGATGTATTAAGGGTGCTTTTGTTAATAATTTATGTGATACCAGTGGGGAATCTTGGGGCAAAATTGCCACAAAATAACTCAAATCCCTTATGTTACGTCATAGTCATTAACATATTGGGAATATAAACCTTCGTATCTCAAAGACCCGACATTCAAATGACGAATTATTTTCACAATCAACTATCCACTATCTAAAGAATCAATTCTGAAAATATTGTGTAAAGGACTTATAAGCACTTTTAAGCATTCCACCTCTAATCCCCCCTCTCCCCTCCCTAAAGACAAATAACTTGATCAATCAAAATTCGGAGAAACTAAATCAGTGTTTTGTCGTTTGCTTCGCCACTTGAACCGAAGCTGACGGTGCGAATTTTAGCTCTAATCATGGTTAAGCTATCCCACTTCTTGTATTTAAGCCCTCTGGCGGGATACACGTTTGAGAGTGAAAGAAAATAGGTTGAAATGAAAGTATGAGGTCACTTAAGACCTCCCACATTGCTAAATGTTTCAGCACTTGCTAAATTGGCAGGCTGTCAGGAAAAAGTTTCACGGCGGTAGCCGCAATCTGATGATCGCAAGGGAAATCTCCAAAACCTTTACTTAAGGAATTCGATTCTCAAGTTAAGGTTTGGGTCTAGAATGTGATGAATGACATTAGTATATACAGGTAATGACCATGCACCAGTATCTTTTTGTAGTTTTAGATTTTAGCGTGAAATAATATTTCCTTGTTATACAAAGTTCTTCCTTGTTTTCGATACATTTTTTTTCTGGCAAGAGAAACTTAAAACCTGGAGAGCTTTCATTTACCGTAAAGTATGTTTTTAAGAAAACATTCAATATTTAAGATATACTATGGTATCAGCTGCTGATGGGTTCTTGAAGAGAGAAGATAAAAGACAACTGAGTCTAGCACTGAGCTAGGTTTGCTCTCGGTCACTATATGATTTGTCATATATATATATATATACTTTCAATTGCAGTAAGTCAAGTACTATGTATAGGTCTTCGTGGTGGTAAAACTTCATCATGTCTGGCATACATATGTTCTGGGCATGAGCACGTACCGAAAACATAGCATTACTTTAATCATTGAACGCTGATTGAACTGGCCTTGGGCAACGGAACTAATTGCTTCAAAACACTCAATTTTTAAATAATTACTTCTTCAGTGTTGTTTTGATAAAGGTTTTTTAAGCGGTTTTGGTTTTACTATAGCTTGGTGAGGTTTTTACCCATACTGAAATGTATGAAGCTAAAAAACAAAAAGGAAGACCAATATTTATACTCTGTTTTCATTTCACTAATATCAATTCTTATTTAATTTATAACAGTAATTCATTATTTTGATTAAGGCTATATTCGACGACCCATCACAAATCTCTTTTTTTTTCTTTGTTCATCTTGCCTATTTTAACAGCAAATAACCACTCGCTGCCACTGAAAATCCATGTTATTCATCATTATATCAAGTTATATCATAAATTGTGCACTCAATGGACTACTATTTATTTTCATGCTTTCTATTCCCAGATAATACGACAGTATATATCTTAGCAACTTGGCTCTAGGCACCTTAGAGTATCTTTGTCTAATTCCTCGCAATACCAACTAATATAAATTTTATTGTTTTTTTAGTATTTCTTTCTAGTTGTCGATAAGGTGTTTGGCAATACTTTTTCCAGGAAACCACATTGAGGTAACATTATCTTCTTCATGCATCATGATCGTACCGAATGACTTACACCCAACGACTTAATTTAACTCGCTCTCATTTCTTTTGTTTTTCAAGCTGATTTGTCATCTAGATTTCTTCAATCAATATTTCCTCCTATATTGCTTTAAAACCAGTATAATTCTAATAATGTACTCCATCTGATATTTTTGATCAAGCAATTTGCTTCGTGCAATATCATGGTTGATTTTACAACTCGTACGTGACGGGAATCCCATTTTTAATAAAGGAAACAGCAATGTCGGCCTGCTTCCTAGCAAAGTTAGAAGAGAAACCGTTTTTACTTTAGTTTTTAAGATTAGTTATTTAACTTTTAAATCCGTTTGTCAAAGAATTCCTGATAATTTTACTGAATCAAACTGAGTTTTAGACGAATTTTAATCTGAGTTTTCGTATCTCATTTCATCGACATGGAACAACTTGACGCAGTGTTTCATGAAAGACGCTATAGATGATCGCATTCTATCTATAGTCATCTCCAAGATATACGATTTATATTCATTACTGAAACCAGCAGACCTTCTAGATTTTTTTCACCTGCAGCTCCCAGTAAATAGACAAAAGATGTAAATATAATCACTATAAATGCTAGATCTGGAAAATGAAAAACCTTGAAACCTCGAAACCTTGAAAAGAGTGACAGACAGAGACATTTAGTAGTCCGAGAGAGTTTGAGAGAGAATTTTATGTACTATAAAATAGTCAAGAAAGAATTTACTTACCAAATTAGAGTGCTTTCAAAGTATAGACTCCTCTATTGTTGTCCCTGCAAAAACAGAAACGAGATTGAGCGTTTCGGTTAGCTTTTATAGGTGTGCTCCAGAGAAAATATTTATACCTGACGCCCCTCGTCAGTGTCACAGTTAACACTGGTAATGATTGACAGCCTTGTATAGAGTTAGCACCAGTTAATTTTAGCACTGGCTACAAAAAATACATCAATGATCCGTGGCATAAGTACACCAATGTCCGGATCCATTAATGAGTTTCATAGCAGGGATGTATAATGGAGCACACCTTGTCTTCTTAAAAGGCTATTTATTAAGAGAGTAAACGAGAAGGGTTAATTAAAGCTAGAAAGAGACTAGTGAAGTGATGACAGTGTATGACACCCAACTTAAGTGCTCCATAGTGAGTAGGCAACGAAATGGGCAAGCAAGTACCTAAATAACTGCGATATATAATGTGTGTGTGGGTCTATCGCCATATATCTCAGTGTCGAAGTACATTTATCAAACACATCTTAAAAATCTACTTCTGATCCATACCACACAAACAATCCGCTTAAAAAACCTTAGGCCATCTTTTATCCTTTATTATATATTCTGATATAGTTTTGAAGGACTCATGATAACTGAGCTATCAGGGCCAGCATCTTTGAATAGAACACTGTTATCTTATGGCAGTATTTCTCATAAGTAAATATTTTACTAGAAACTCGTAACTCGCGATTTATTATGATTCATATTAGTAATGTATTTACTTCATAGAGCGAAATATATTGTCATCTATTTATCAAGGCATTGTCTATAAATGAAGTGTCCAAATGCCGGGGTTTTATGCAGTCTTGAACATATAAATATCAAAAAACTCCCAATAGCACCAGGAAAACATCTGCGCAGATTGAATCCTCTTATTAAAAAGAAATTACAAATTTTATCCGTTGTCTTAATCCTAGTCATGACGCTTAAGCTATAAAAACCCAAGATTCTAAGGCTGATAGAAACTAGAAAATTCAAGATGCCTTATAGCGCATGCCTATGACAAATCAAACGTACCGCATTACACACCTCGATTCATACCGAGTGTTTCAAATAAAATCTCGTTGATAGATTTAAACTTTACTTCTGTTTCTTATTTGCTTGTTTATACGTACTAAGAGAATGTGTTACAGATTAGAGAATGAAGTTTACAATTGACTAAAAAACGACTTTATACTCGAGGTTTGGTGATCCTGCTTTCAAGGAAGACCAACCAAGGAGGTTCCGGTCTTTCAAGATAGTAAAATTGATTCTTGATTTATTAAATTGATATTCATTTCACACGACAAAAACTTATATATTATACCATGGTTGTACTACACTAAACGTTTTTTTTTATCCTGGAAATGATAAGGTATTAAGTTAAGAACAAATAAGATAATAAAAAATTGTGTTTAAAAAGCTTATTAATCATAACAATCTTATTAATGACTTTATTTTCGCAAGTTGCAATGTGAATTGATCCATTTTAGATACCATGCTATCGCTGCTGCTAGAAACTGACGTTTTCAGTCAAATCCTTTAATTTCTTTCCTAAAATCGTTTTCTTCTATCAGGCTAATGGGTTGGATTAAAGTGATAGAAGAAGCTTCGACTGAATTTATATATCTGAGCAAAACTAATATTAATAACAACAGAAGCGTAACAAAAGAAAACCGCTCCCTTTTATTCTTTGCCGTACAACCTCAACTCCTTCATTCATTAAAAACAAGAGATATCTGAAGAAATAATTTTGCTAAAAAGTGTTATATTTTCAACAACAAAAATTCCGTTTTTTTATTTTTGATTATGAAGGACAATTGCCATCGTTTCACTGGAAGTGTTTCAGTAGGAGAATATAATAAAAGAAAAGAAAAGAAAAATAGGAAATAGGAAAGAAATATTAATGGAAACACATTGTTGAAGCTAATAGTGATATTTATGATATACAGCTATTTCCAAAAAGGTTGACTGACTTTGAATACTTGAATACCAAAGGGCATTGTTGGTGTTGTTAACTTGAAATAAAAAGTAAATATACAGCAAATATACATTCCCTTCATGTAGTTAGTATATTGTGTCAGATGGAATACACTAAAAATATAATAAATAATAATTATTAATCCTACTTTAGATAATGTTACTATGACCCACAATGCACTTCGGTCTTGGTATGCCCTATTCAGTATGCAGTATTTAGTACTATTAAACCTTTTTTGAAATAACCGTAGACGTGTCTACGCGCAAACAACCATTTGGAGAGAAAACTTTGATAACAGTACATCGTAGTATTTTTCTGTTTCGAAATAGCGTTAGAGAGGTTGACCCACTTTTCCATCCCTTTTTTTTTCCATTCTCAATCTGATTTATAATTAATGAGGACAAAACAAAGAAAATTAATAGCGTGAAGGAGAGTTGGAAATTGAATTTCATTAGCATTTGGGCAACTTATGCTTGAATTTCTCCAGAGTCATAGTTTGAGAAGCCATATCAAGCACTTCAAAGAGTGTTTCATCCTCTATCCAAACACCTCGAATTTGGTTAAAAAAAACTTGGCTTCGCCATTTTTTCATCAAACTTCTCTGTGTTTGGAAATCGGATAAAACACTCTTTCCCGTGTTTGATATGTCACGTAAAGACGAGTTTCAGCGATTATCCTGGAAGTAAGGGAAATTAGGCGAGTATCAGCATTTTTGGAGTCTCTCCAGCAGGAGATGGATGACTCTTGGTACTAGATTGCTTATGGTGATACGTAGGAAAAATATTATCAAGTTTGCATGTGTTCACATCTGAGCCTGAGATAGTCATCAGGACCTCTAATATAATGCTAACATTACTAAGCGACTTGTTACTCATTTGGCAGGTTTGCCATTGCCTTTCCATTGTTTCTCAATGGTGCCTCATAGTTTGATAGCGTAACTCACCCTCAAAATCCAAACTTTATCCACAATTATCATTGGTTTTCGAATTGATGTAGTTTGAAAGCTTGTACTTACAAGTACTTGATCTATGTAACAGTAGAAATTTATCTATATACTATGTTCAGTCGTAGCTCTGACTATCAACACAGTCGCGTACGAGAAATCATGTTCAGTTTTCATGCATTTAGCTTGCTAAATAAAGTTCTTATTTCGTAAACTGACTTCTCAATATTTCTCAATTGCTACATAACAAAACACTGAATGCCTGGTCCCTCGGGAAATTAGCTAGTTTTGTTTTCCCGCTGGAAGCAAAACAAAAAACGAATATCAAAAAAATGCTAAACATGAATTTCGGATTTAAACTAAACGAGACGGAACTGTTCACTAAAAGGTGTCTTTCGCCAAAGGATCGATTCTAGTTTTAAGCATTCAAAGAAAAAAGACACATATATAGTAATCGATTAAGATATTAAACAATATGATTGTATAACAAGCAAATAGTCTTTTTGTTATTATACATGGTTGTTCAGGTTTCCGGCTATAATTATAGTTTATCTCCTTTACCTCTCATCATTTCCCGTTGACAGAATAAGAAAAAGGAAAGAGGATTTTTGCGATTTCTTCAAATTGCTTTTGTGATTGAACTTCGTTCGGAATATCGTTCATGTTGACACTTGATTGGTTCTCACTGGTGTCTCCCCAGGGCATTTCACATCATCATCCCTTTCGTCCAATTTGTTATCATATCTCGTTGTGCTGTATACAATGATAATCTCTTAACTGATCAAGGTCATGCACGAAAACTGCCCACATTTCTTATTTTTCAAGAACTGAATGCTTTAAAAAATCTGGAAAATGATAACTTCGGGTCCTCTTTTATAAAATTTATCTTTTCATAATAAATCGATGAATTTTTTTCTTTATTCCTTGTCTTTCACTTATTGGTTGAACTCTTTCCAATGAAGTGCTCCCAATTGTTGAAATTCGCACTCGATGTTTCTCTTATCTTCAAACGTGACCACAGTTAAAAGTAATCTAATGACGATTTCTACTCCACACTTTTCAAGGTTTTTCTACGTATTTAACTTTGCAATATTTTTTGAATGATTGTCTCGATTTGACTCGTCTGACTGGACTATGTATTGATTTTATTTTAAAAACACAAAAGTGAAATGTTAATGCATCTTTACCCATTTTTTGTGTGTCATAATTAAAAGTCAAACTAATGACGGCTGTGTAGGAGACGGCACTTGACTTAAATACCTTACGTAAATTCCCAGTAAAAATGACATTACTTACTCATTAAGGAGGCTCTGGGTAGTTTGTGTGTGCCAGACCAAAACTACCCAGAGCCTCCTTAAATGCTAGTGCAAGCCTTAGTTGCAGTATATACATTCAAGCAGGTGGAAATTACATACAGAATTTTAATATATAATAGGAAATTTGGGTGAAATATTAAAGGTTAGTTATTGCGGCTCTAAGCGAACCTTTTTGAACTTGGGGAGTCAAAATGGTACCTTTCTTCGAGTGCGCCGCCATTTTGGCGTTTTTCCGTACATGCTGGTCAGTTTGGGCTCACGTTCGAGATAGCGCCAACACCTAATAAATTAAAGAATCCTCATTTTGAACTTCGTCTTCGTCATATTCCCTATCATGCAGTGTGCAAAAGGCTATTTTCAAATTTTATTAGTTATGGATTATCATAAACATCATTATCCATTATTATGCCAGTGTAGCACGTAGGGCCGATATGGAACATGAACCACAAACTATTTCTATCTGGAGAAAACGTTTAAGAAAAATCAGACAGTTTGAAATTATACAACCAAATCAAGAACTGAAATGTGGTATATAGTAAAATAAAAATAGGTGTAAAGTTATTATTTTGGACATATATCGTGCAATATAAGGATTAAGGGACCTAAACTCGATCTCTGCGGCACTCCGATATAACGCCATTTAATATTTTAAAATTCCATTTTGTTTTATTAATAACGTTTGTTTGTTCGGCTAACATAGAGTATAACTTAATGCGGACTATTTAAATATGACAAAATGGTTAAGTTACCCTTACAACGTAAATCTGAAGGCTACATTAAAATGTCAGCAAAGCTTTCAAAGAGCTTTTAGGTTAATACACTGTGATGCTCATATCATAGCTTTCTACAAACTTTAGAACTGATAAGATTATCTAAGGATTACTGATTTAGGATTAGAACTTTATGAAGAACTTATATAGAACTAATATTGGGTATAGTAAGCACCTCATGAAAGGATCCTTAATCAACACGGCTGCTGGAAATCACGGCGGCTACAACATCGTGTTGCTGGAAATCAGTGCCCTTTTCAAATCCTTCTGACTCTTTTATCCTTATGGACGAACTCATAAAGTTTATCACTTTTATTTGTTGGATGTACTTTTGTGTTCTTCTATTTTCTAGAATCTTGAATATTCGTGAATCCATGAAATTCTTGGCTTGCTTAAGACTGATTTGTAGTGTCGAGAGATGGGAATACCATAGACCAACAACATTCCCGCCATTTGTACCAACGATTCTTTCCAAGCCATGCCATTGTCGCGTCAACGCATACTAAATAGTAGCAATGTTGAATAAACATGCACACAGATCATATAAGTTAGCCCTTTTCCCCAAAATGATTTCAAAATCGTAAATGAAAATCGTCAGCCAGAGTATATTAGTGCACCAAATAGTTCCAGACCATTTATGTTCAATAAAAAAAATTGACGTTAAAATCGTGTATTAATGATCCTGTTTTTCGTTATATCAGTGAATTTTGACGTCGGCCTGGTCTACATAGCAACGACCCCCGTAAAAAATCTCGGGTTACTATCAGGCATTGACTTTTACTACCAGTAACGACTTAGGGGAAATTAATTACTGTTAGATTATTTATAAAAAAGGTTAGTAGTATACGGTCATCAATTTGTAGTGTTTGCTACCGCTTTTGTAGTTCAAGCACTCAGTCTATGCTTTGTACCGTGTCGTACATGTCTTCCATGGATTCATGGCGTTCAATTTACTGACAAATGTGTAACATTATACTATATTCAGTATACATTTAGAGATTTAGCAAGTCTTTGCTCTGATGCACATATCAATGGTGCCTTCGTACGACCTTTCAGATTAAAAACAGGTTCTAGACCTCATTTAAATCAGTCTTTGATTGATTTTTCCGCCTTCTTTCTGTGGCTTAACTACAATTTTTTTATCGTATTGAGTTGACCTTGTTCACAGCCTTAATTTTTTGCAAGCCTCTTGTTCTCGCCTCAGGCGAAATGAGACTCTCAAAAAGTTGGCTTAATAATTTCGAGTTGGTTCAAGACGTGTCAAGTGATAGAAAATGCAGCTTCTTCAAATTAAATAAATTGTACTCTTGACCTCTGAAATAGTCAATCGACATGTTTCTAGTAATTTTTTTAAAAGGAAAATTCTTTTTTGATAAAAGGTGGTGATCTTTAGTTTCGAAGGAAAAACTGAAAGTTGTTTGTGCAATAGTCTCCTTCACAGTTCCCTGCGCCATCTTGAAAGGTAGCCGTGCCTTTGCATTAAAGCGAGCTGTGAAGTAAAACTGTGAAGGGGACTACTTTCCAGATGATGCTCTATGAAAACAAAGCACAAGAGTTTTCTAAAGCAGAAAGTATTTTATCTCAGCTCAACAATACATTAATGCTAAGCATACATTAGCACTGACTTTGTCTAGCCTTTGTGTCAAAATTACTAGTTTTTGCCGGGACGGTTGAATTGTGAAGGTCATCTGTCAGTACTTGTGAGTCTTGTAAGCTACGATGTTATGAAGTAATATCGTCCCTAATCGAAATTCCAGAAGGTAATCTAAGATCCCAATAAGCTAGGCGTAAGTGGATTTTTAAGATTCACTTCTAAGGTCTGTCTTTACGTATTACAGCCATACGCTATCTGTAAATAGTCTTTTACAATATCTCAGTAAGATTCGTGTCAAATGTAAAACAGTTATTTCAAAGCCAATGCATGACTTGTAAGGATAAATAATTATGTATGGCATAATGATATGTGTTATATTTTTAAGATGAAAGAATTAGCACCAAATTAATGTCAAGAACGTTCCGCAGTTCTGCTAATCCGCATCATATCATAAATATCAAATTAACAGCATCGAGTTTATAACATAATCCCTGCAACATAAGAGTTTTAAACAAAATCTGAGATCAATGCTGCAATGCTCACTGACTCCCTAAAATCCATAGTATATATTCACAAGAATGGAAATCTAGGCAAATGTATATCCTACAAGTTCAGTTCAGAGACTAATCTCCTTTGGGACTTTGTAGAGTAAATTTATAGTCGATAGCCATTACATGCAACACTCTAAGAGAATTGCAGTCCTCATGGTTAGTTAAAACTGCAAGTACCGCTGAGCACTCGGCTATTAAAACAATCAACAAAATCTTCAGTTGTGAAGAGTTCTTTTGACTTACGAAACAATGTAGAGTAAATTTATAGTCGATAGCCATTACATGCAACACTCTAAGAGAATTGCGGTCCTCATGGTTAGTTAAAACTGCAAGTACCGCTAAGCACTCGGCTATTAAAACAGTCAACAAAATCTTCAGTTGTGAAGAGTTCTTTTGACTTACGAAACATACTTAAACCTTACCTTAGACCAAGGGGGTTTCTTCGAGTATTTCACACTTAGGATCCAAATGGTCAAAGTAAGGCGACAAAGGACCATACAGCTCGAGAAACGTTACTTGTGTGTGTGTCCTTACATGAACAGAATTCCGTCAGAAGATCGCATGAGCGGAACATGATCTATTGACCCAGAATCTAAACATCAGTCTATTTTAAAGTACTGCATTATTATGAGTTTAATAAACAGATCGAATACTTGATAAGTTCGATTAATTAGCCATCGGCTCAGCGGCAAACGTCCGACTGCTCTTCAGTTTCGTCCGGCAATGATGATTTGCCAATAACAGAACGATCCCAGAGATAGAAGCGGTTTCCTCAAAGAACATCAGGTTCACGACAGTCATATTTCATTCACAGCAGCAGGCCAAAGAAAAATTTATGTCAGTTCATTAATAAGTTGCTCGTGTGCTGTAGACGTAATGTTCTCACTCATTAAGAAGATGAGCCATTGAAGCCAGTCACGTGACAGTCATAGGACTATTTAGCTAACCAACTATTTCAAAGCAGATAAGGTGCACATCATATTATCCACGAAAAACATTTAAAGAAAATGCAAAATCTGCGCAAATTATGTTCAGTAAGACTTCAGTAGACCATAACTACAAAACGTTGCACTAATTTCTCCAATTTTGTAAACTAACCGATGTCACGGAAAGAGAAAGGTATGCACTCTACCACTAAAAAGCCAAACTTTGTGGAGTTTGGCTCGGAAATAAAGCTTTTCTTTATCAACGTTTTACACTCGTATTTATTGCGCTTAATAGCAACCATATGCTGTGTTTCTTATTTTCCTTAATGATTCGTTATCAATCGATTTACCTTATCAGTCCATTCGCAAACGCCGGGGTTTCTTTCTAAAACCAATCGCTTATGATACATCTATCGATAATGTCTGGAATCTTTACCACGATTACCTTTTTTTAGTTTTCCCCCCAACCGTTTGGTAAACATTTTCATACTAAACCAGTCATTAAAGAAAGCGATGGTCCTTCAATCTAAGTAGAACTGCTCCGATTGGACCCAACCAGGAGGGACATAAGCTGAACTCGATATATTCCAAACAGAAGAATGAATGATATGATGGAAATAACAGCTCTAAAAAGGTCAACCATTTAATCTAGAAATGTGCCCCCGGCCCATAATGTTGTAAGGATAATCGTTGGACTATGATACTTAAAAAACGCCCGGAAACTTCTACGACTTCAAAAAACGATATAAACGTGTTTGGTTACTCACGGCGACACTAGTTGAGCCGGTATCTGTTAGAACCATATGCATTGGAATAATATTCTAAGAGGTTTCATCAAATGAGGAAACTGTACCAGTAAAACATAATGATCAGTCATATTAACAGTGCTGTCCATCTATGGTTTTAGGACAGTGTAGATTAAGTTTATAATTTTAAAGAATGTGAGTCAGTAGGATATACTTTCCAAGGCTTTACGAATATGCTCCTTGGCATGGTTATGTAGATATATGGCATATATAGAAGTAATAGTTAAGTCTAGAACCATCTATTTCTAAAAGGGTCTCGAAGACTTAAAAGAAATATGGCCAGAAAATCGATTTCGCGCAAACTGCCTGTCGCAACCTCATACTATATAGAAACGGCAAAGCCAATAAAACAAGTATTTTTTAGATTCTGGGATTGTTTAAGAAACATATACATATTGTGAAACCTAGTTCTTGTTCTGCATGTCGAATAGATTTTTCAATCTGATCAATCGTTAGTTTTTTTCTTATACATATAATATTTTATTCCCTTTTTGTATTACTAGATTAGTCAAGTGGAAATTTCAAATCTCAAGCTCTTACTTTTTATAGATAGTTAGGCTGCAATATCAACTCGCTAGCCTTGTCTCGTAGTAGACATGTACCTATGAGCAACGACGCATTTGTTGATCCTTTAGACAAGTCTTTAACATCGATCGATCAATTCATAGTAACTGAACCAAAGAAATACAGACACCAATAGCATGCGGCTAACGATCATATACAGAAAACGACGTCGGTCTCTTTAGTTTCTTCAATAATTCAAGCGAACATGTCGAAAATTCCGCCTAGTTCAATTTGAACAATCCAAATGATCTCAAATAACTCGGATTGTGAAGGCTGGGTTCTATTCTCAATTAGTCATTAAATCTAGCTAATAACTAATGATAATTTCAGAACAGAATATATATCCATACACCGTATAGCTAATCTTCTGTCATCAGGGCTTATGACCATGTTATACGTTCAGTATGGTTGTCACTTTCGAATGGGAGACTCGACGATAATTTTAATAGCAGCTAATTTACCTCAAGACCGGTTTAATGATAACGGCTTCTCGCAACGTGATGTAACATCCTAAAGTCTAATTTGATAAGGAAACTTTTCTCCAAAAAATCTTCTGGAATATTCAGTCTGAAATTGACAAGCGCATGAGCACATGACATGGCTGAATTATGCCGTTTATATATCTATCGTGTTTAAAATATTCCATATTAATTTTTTGGTCACTCAGCTTTTGGTTTAAATTTGTATAATTTCGTCAAATGTTCACTCTTTAAACGACTTATGGATTTCGTTGCATTTTTTTCCCTTCCTTTCCTTTTTTTTTTCCTTCCCTTTCGTTCCGTTTCATTTCGTCCTGTTCGTTTCGCTTCGTTTCGGTTTCTTTTCGTGTTTGCGTCACTAACACCTAACTAACACCTAATTAATGAAATATATCATGTATAACATTTTACTATCTTACAAAGTAATCATTCTAGTCATTGGTCAAAAATGTTGCCAATACATTCACCCACTCGTATTTCCGATGTATTTAGATTTACAAATTTAATTTACTTACAGACTCCCTTATTGACTCCTTCATTAGCACGGATTTAGACCATTTAAATCGTTAGTTGCCTGTCTTATTCGCTAAATACATATAAGCTATTTAAGACAAGGCCTATTTCAAAAACGACTAAATTGTTTCGGAAAAAATGAAAAGACTCGATGGCTTTTCCTGGTCGTAAAAACCATAAACGACGTCGGTACAAGATCCTTACTAGTCTAATCCGATTAGAATAGACCAGACAAAATCTTAACGATTTTATAAGTATATTTTTGTTTCAGAACATCTTATTTTCAACATAAACACAGATAGCCTCTGCTGTCACCAGCACGACGAGAATAAAACATAAACGAGTCGGAAAAGGAAAAAATTCGATTCTCAAGGCTTTTCAGGCATTGAAATTGAGATATCATGCAGACGCGAATACCCTTGTATCTGTATTTAATGTTTTGTTATAAAGTGGGCAGAGTGTAGTCTACGTGTCTGAGCAGACAATTTTTGTTTTTCATCTTAGATTATATTCAAATAAGAAATAACAAATTGAAAGTTATAGTCGGTGCGTCAAATTATCGATTGACGTCTTACCGCCTTTGGTTTACTCTTGAAAAATATAAGTTTTTAGCGATGCCGTTGGCAGAAAATGTTTTGGGTAAAATGTTTTTCATTAGTTCAAGTTACAGGTTTGGGGTGGATATATATATATATTTATTTATTTACTGATCTTTTTTTCTTTCTTGAACATCTTTTTCCTTGCGGAGGCAGATGCTGGCAAACGAATTCATGACAATGAGCGCAACCATGATGTATTTTTTACGTGTTTTTTTTTTGTGGGTTAGAAACCGATCGAATTAGATAAATACATTATGAAGACTTTTGAAGGCGACTAAAACAAGCGAATCGACAGTCGCGCTAACTTTGTGTTGCTTTTTTGTTGAATGAAAGACTTGTGCGTACCCCGAAGAAGAGTTACTATAACTAACAAATAACTAAAGCAAATAACTAAATAGGACTGAAAAGTTGCACAGTATATTAAGTTAAACTTCTGCGTTCCGCATTAGATAGTTTCAGTTATTCCTAATTCACCCAATTCTTTTTTCCAACTAATGTCATCTTACCGGTTTGCGTTGCTTGATGGTCATGTAACCCTTTGGATTTCAAGGTGTTCGTGGCATGAGCCTGGCACTTTTATCAGCTCGATTGCCAGGCTTGCCCTTTTTAACTAGTCTTTTGTCTTATCTTGATCATTACCGCCACCAGTCATCAGGTCTTATTAGATGAATGATCGCATACAGTTGCCTGAAGGTAATATTCAATTCAAGGCCCGCCGACTGATACAGCATAGATTCATTTATACGATAGAGCTATTGTCCTTTTGCCAGATTATGACTTAGTCGCTCATTCTGTTGTTGTTTTTTGTTTCGCAAACCGCAAAAACTCAAAACCAGCTGTAATCGTGTATATCGGCAGCAAAATATTGCTGCTTTCAACATGGGCAGCCTTGTATTGCTAATAATAATACCTCTGTATAGCACCGGTGCAGCTCGTCGAATCTTTGCTAATTGCATTGCTTCGCTTTGTTTCTTTTACACTCGTTAATATTCATTTATTTCCTTGTTTGATTTATGTTTTTGCTACTGTTAGAAAGAATTCGGAACTATCTCAAAAGTAGGGAAATAATATACAGTAGGGTATTGCGGTATTTTCCCGTGACTCAAGATTTGTGTTATTATTATTCTGGATCCATCACTAAATACATTGTACAGACTGGCCTGCTTGATTTTGATTTTTAATCCGCAGGGCTTCGTCCGCCTGGGACAACTATCAATCGATCCCTTGAGCTAATAGTCTCGATTATTTTGAAATAAACATTCTGTCTCAGTGTTTAGATTATTGCCGATCAAAATCTCATATAAGGCTTAAATATATAAGAAACCAAAGCAATATCGTCAATATTACTTACTCTACCTATCAGGAGGGAAATAGCTCAATATACAGGTTATCAAGAAAAATCTTTGCGTAATTAAATCAATCTTATATCAAATTTTTGATTAAAAACTTCTGTTTCCACTAGAAAGTTTCACAGTGTTGTATAATGATTGACTGACGGCGTTGATCAATTTAATCACGCGCATGATACGTATTAAAGAGTCGTATCCTCCTACTTACACAGCTTACTACGCAGCAAGAAATCCGGCAGGTTAATAAACTGGTTGCGCAATAGAATATTCTAGTGTTCGATTTATTAATATAATGAGGCACGGTTTTAAGACTGATCACGAATCTCTCAAAATTTAAAAAATTGGTTTTAAATGATTTTTAAACTTAAAAGTTTTACTCGAATAAAGCAAGTTAGTGAAAGACTGCTTCCATGTTGGAATACTATAAAAGGAATAAAAATGAATAAAACTAAAGATGATATCTTGACTTCCAGTGGGTTCTAAAAAATATGCTACATTTCTTCCTTATAAAATAAGTTAAGCATAATATATTATACTGATTTTAATAACAGGAATTTTCCTTTCATTTTTCGTTTACGTTTAAGCGTTCGTACTGCAGAATGGCACAACTTGCTTGCAGCGGCAAGAGAATTATTCTGATACAATAAAACATAGTTACATGCAAAAAGAAAACAAAGAAAAATTCCGTTAAAAAAAGGCATTATTTGGACTTGCGCTGCACCTCAAATATATAAATCATGATTTCATACTTAAGTTTTAGTTTTCCTTACGAACGTTTGCGCACTTCAATCCTTTTAGGGTGACCAAAAATTCCAATGCTGACAATGCCCAACTGAATTGTGATACTGTTTATCACCCACCTATGTACCATATACATATAAAACCCCAAGTGCCTTGTTAAATGATGAAGCAGTCCATTTTACTTATGTATAATGGCCTTCAGTAACCCACCTTTGATTAATAAGTCTTGTTTCGTGGTACGTGTAGTTAAGTCCAAGCCGGAAATATCAGACCTAGAGGTTGTACTATACACAAAGAGCGGTGGACAGGTGGAGCACTTCTCTTCAAGAAGTCTTTTTCCTATGGCGTTTTATTGTTAATACAAAAAACCTGTAAACAAAAGACAAGGTCTATTAGAACTCTGCAGACACTTAGATTATAATGATCCGATATTAATATGATGTACAGTATCTACAGTTTTTAATAAAAATCGCAACGGGAGGAACCATTCTTTCAAAGAGTGTTCATGTTAAGCCCATTTTCCTTTGACTCAATATACATAAATATATACCTTATATGAATTATTGACTATATCCAGAGAGGTTTCAATATTGTTTTTAGCCTCGTATGTTATATAGCAAACGCATCGAAACGTATTTCTAAATATTAAGCGGCGATATTTTTTTCTCGTGCCATACAATTATGTACAGTTAAACCGTTGTATTTGTCTTTTTCCTCAAGATCATGTGCTCTTTTGCTGTTCACATTTTCTTTTCAAACTAATTATCCATACTAAGTATGGAAATAATTTATTGTCATCAAGGTTACTTTGCCCATGCTTATTAAAAGCTTTTTCTGTATTGAAACCGCAGATCACAGCCGCATAAGGTGACCGTCGATCAGTGCCGCAGATTGTCATGTACCTGGGGGTGTACGACAGCTATAGGCAACGAAGCATTTGGCATTGGTATGTATGATTTCTTGAATTACTCTACTCTGTTTTAAAGCAAGCAGCAAAGACGTTTTTATGGTGTATAATTTTTTCACGATGTATATAATATCAAGACAAACCGGCTCACAATACATGTGAACTCATATTCAGCCTAATGCACGACTAGACACTTAAATTAAAGCGATTTCTCTTTTTAATATTTTATTTTAAAGAGTATCATCAGGTCATAATATAGCTACTCACTGAATTACAACAAAACCTGCTCGCTGAAAATCCTCTCTACGATGTGGATATGGACGGTAATTTTTGCATGCAATATTACTTTATTAAAAGGCTAGTGGTTTCGATTCAGACTGAAAAACCGTTGCATGATCTACAATGGGTTTACTGGAATACAAAGCAGTCTCAAACACTTTCTGATCTGAGCAAGCCTGTGACATAAATATAGATTGTTTCCGCAATAATAATTCGCGCTATAGATTCCTTAGGGAAATATTTTCGCGTCAAAAATCGACGTTACTCCGCTAAAGTTCGTCAGTGTTCTTTAACCCTGCCAGAATGCTTGGAAGCTTTAGCGTGCGCCCCCGTTGTTGACCAAAGTTTTATTAATTGACTGTCCAAAAACCACTGGGAAAATAAAATAAATGACTCTTAAGTCACGAGACTTTAACTACGATGTTTTAAGATTTTTGAAGAGAATTTTCAAGTATATTCTAAAGTTTGAGGGCCTTTACCGTGCTATTACGAATTTTTATGGTAAGTTTGAGGCTTATCGCTTTAAAAAATCTGTTTGACAAGCGATAGACGCAAGTCCACTGGCGGCTCCTTGCCTAGTTGTTTGTTAAACAGCTTGATCATGTATATATAATGACACGACATTACGGAAGTAACTGTACGCTTACACTTGATTGGTGATTACACAGAGGAGGTTGATCTAGTCCCGCAAAGGATTATGGTCCGAAAACTTCAAAACAGCTCATTTGCTCTTGACCTTTGTCGAGTGAGGATCTCAGCTGTAATGGAACTATTAATAGATGCCAGATCTGTCAAAGCTCTGGTGTGGATTTTTTAGAATCTGGTGAACTTCTATATCTACATTGCATAGATTTTCAATTTCTACACAACTGTAATATCAATCCTATTCCGTTTATGTCTCTGAATCTCGTCGGAGGTCATTTGAGTTTCACAGATAATCCTCGTGAGCGAAGAATAGCCATATTTTCCAAACTACAACGAAGTCCGCGAACTAGCTAAAGTACTATCGCACTGTTGAATTGAAATCACAAATTGCTGTGGAATCGAAAGAGGAGCATGGATATGTAATCGTAATTCATGTAGTTTGAGAGTTAATGAAAAATAAGCTGAAATTCGCTGAAAATCGAGAACGCGTGTATATAAGTGAAAGTTCCTGGACAGGCTTTGTCCAACATGTTTATTCGGTCAATTTCAAACCTTCGACTTTTGCTCTACGAAGACATATCTTAACTTTAGTTGGTTAACTAGCCTTCGTTTGGTTTAAAGCGGCAAAGCTTTGCTACCTTTGTTAAATATTCTGTATGTAAAATGAATCCATTATCGCACGTTCGATCGTTCTACAGTGTTGTTGTTGTTGTTAACTTGAGCTTATGTCTTTTTAACATGCGACATATTATTTCCCTTATTTCCCATAAAACCAGCTGGATTCTTTATTTTCATTCTAGGTATTTAGAATTTTAAACAAAAAAAGACTGCTTTTTTATATAGGATTTTAAGATTGTGCATCACAAATTATCGACTACGTTCCGCCATTAGTTTGAAAGCCGATAATTCTACAAGAGCGTACCGTTCGGTTCATTACCTTGTTTAGACATTGAAAATTGCCATTGCAATTATTCTTCATATACTGAAAGTGAACTTTGAGACTGACTTTGGATGAAAATGTCTCCGAGGATGAAGATAGTGTACAGTCGGGATGTACAGATCACTTTCTTCATATCGCACAAAATTCCAAATAACTCGCCAACCGTATAGGGGATCGCCGGGGATCGCAGTTGATTTTGGCTTAGAATGAATTGATGAATTCGAATATGTAAGAATGAAGTCATTTCCAGGTTTATTTTAGAAGATATGATCGGCCAAAGCTGGGACTTTTTACTTCAAAGTTCAAAGGTTTGAAACCGAGGACTTCTAAACAAACTTGAATAACTCAGAATATATTGCTTATATTGAGTTTAAAACTTGCATGACTGATCTTTGTCCTTTCTTCTAACCGAGTCTTTGTTCACAGTGTTAAAGATTGTTTAGAAATATTTTTTTAATAGATGTTGTTTGATGCCTGACTTCACACAAAATACTCTCGTTTACCAATGTGCCTCATTGTGATTGGCCAATGTGGGTCACGTGGGCATTGATCAACCTCCTCTGGTGATTACAGGAATATTTTAAGAGGAAAGATAATTTTGAGATTAATTAAAGACATCTGCATGTCACGCATTAAGCCGATCCTCCTAGTTTCTAGAATTTAGAGCGATTCAATGCCCGGGGGGCGGGGAGTATTCCCATATATGGACTATACGAGGATGATCCGCTGAACAGGTTATGGTTTTTCGAGCTTCTTGTCATAAACAGGGTATGCAATTTCACTCAAGTTCCAAGATTTTCCTCATTTTCCTGTCATACGTAGGGTTTCTACTCAGTTCGTATTGACCGAAACTGGTCATTATGGTCGTTAAAAAAAAAATACGTGAGCTGAACTCAGTGCAATTAATTAAAAGTCTGCTGGTCAATGTAAATGATTGCGTGTAGCGCACGAAGGTTTTTTCTAACTCGGTCTAACGCTTTTTAAAGCTTTTTAAAAAACCACAATAAGAAGCCCCCCTATTTATATATATAATGTGATTAGTTTTCAAGAAGCCGACAATTGTACAATACACAGGTGTTGTGAAGTACTTAAACACTCACCAATAGCTATCGAATTGCTTCGTAAACTAGTCTCCTGTGGATTTTTCTTTCAACGAAAGTCGCAGTCATATAGATCACATTAACTAACACATTAATTTGAAGGATTTTGATAATTTGAAGGATTTATATAACATCATAGATATACACACGTGTGTGATTCCTAAGTAGTAGCCATAGCTATCTATGCCGGAAGGTGAATAAAAGTATCAAGTTATACAGTATATACGACATATTTATATATTTATTTCGTGTGTCGATTACATCTAAACCTTTATTACTGTGTATTTTCAATGTCTTCTTAAACTTTGGTATGTGGTCCTTTACTTTCTAATTAATACTTTACGTAGCTATGCTCCATACGTGTGCTTTAATTTCAATCAGTTTAATTCGATTTTTTGCCCTAATTTATCACCATCCATAACTATCCAAAAACAAAGCATTCATTCGCACTACCTGTCTTCGAAACTACAAGATAGTTTAGAAGATTATTTAAATTTGTATAATGCAGACTTGTATTTGAGAAGTAAACCGATTTGTGGAAGGTGGTGAGATCTATTAAAACAATCTTCAACAATATTTTTTTTTTGTATAGACGCAAAGGATCATGGTCGCCGGAGGGGGTCATTTAAACGCAAATTCACCGAAAATTGTTCTAAAACCCGTATCAATACATGAATAGAAGTAGAATAGCCAGCAACCCCTCAGATTATTTTTAGTACATACTAACACATATTGTATCTGAAAACCAGGCCATTTTAGATTAAACTGTTTCGCTAGGAGTAAATTAAGGGAAATTTTAAACATTTTTTTTTCCTAAGTCAATACATTTTCTGTAAGACCAACTCTTGATGATCTGTACACACAAAAATAACTTGGAGTAAACTGATACTCAGTATTGTACAGATAAAGCAGGTATAGTGTAAATTCAATTAAGAAGCCTTTAAATTTGGGACAGTTTCTTGATTGGTTACCTCCCAAAGACGCAAGACATTATGGGGTTGTGAAAGTAGAGAATTGGATTTGGCGATTCTAACTCCCACATAAACAAGCAGTGACGTCATAGTGAAATAGGGCCAATTAAGAACGAATTCATTAAATATTGGAAAGAAAACAGCAAGAGAAAGCGAAAGAAAACAAAGCATATGATACGTTTAAAAACGTTAATTTGTAATTTCAAATTGAATTAAAAAGAAACCAAGTGGACAAACAAGATTACTTTTTTGCTCAGAGTTGTAAATTGATACAGGTGGGACTATAGTCACTAGGGGAAGCTCTCCGCTCTTCCAGTCACTGAGGACGCTGCTTTCCTCTTCCAACTAGGCCAATATATTTCTTTTCTCTTCAATTGATTTTGCTGTTTTACACTTAAATAGGTTAGTCTGTTTGCTTTTCGATTATTTGTTTAAGTTATAGAATATATAAGACAACAAGTATTTCTAACTTACGGTTCGTGAGCTTGTTTCTTTATTCTTTATCAGTCTTTAGACTAGTCCAACAAAGGTCGAGAGGAAAAGTTGTCTGGCTTCAACTGAATACAAATAAAAGTATATCAAAACTGAGAAGTATATTAATAATTTTGTAACTTGTTAAGTAATGATTAATACGTTGTTTGTATTTGTGATCACAGATTAGAGATATCGTTTCGTAAATAGGTTCAGGCTATGCTGGCATTTGGTAGAGTCTAATGTGAGTGCCGGGTTCTTTTGAGTGTTATAAAACAAAGCTATGTCTACCCCGGACCATTATATTATATGCATCTTGAATATTTATATCAATCGAGTACATTCTCTTGAGATATTTCTCAGCTTGTGGTGCCCGCCCCCTTGTAAGATTCAGAAAGAGCAGGGCTAATCGAAATTGTCATTCTCTAGATCATTGATTTATCACGAGAATACGAGCTTTTTAATTTGGGATGAAAGAGAACCGGAACTTCCTCAGAACTTGAAATAATGAGTGACGATCGATTTGACGTGAAGATGTTTTACTTTTCCTAAAACAAATTAAAAGGCGTTTTTTATTTATTTTTTAACATGCTTAGTCTATATATTTTCCTTTTTGGGTGGAGAATAGACAAGTATTTTGCCTGATTATGAAGATTGTCTGTGAGTGGACATAGGATCGAAGCGATCGATGCAATGCACAGGGAAAAAAGCGGATTTTTCTTGTCATGCATAAAAAATTATTGTCATGTTTGACATAAAGTTTACAGCGGTGTAGGCACTTGTATTTGTAGTAAATGATTCAACTAATCGATGCGGACTTCTTTTGTGCACTTGAGACACTTGAACCTACATTTCAATTCCACTTTTGCATCCCTTAGATATGATATAAAATATAAACAACCAAAGTAACAATACAAACAAAATACCAAATGAAATGATAAGAAGCATCTCTATGCGTGCATATCAGGATAATATATGAATAATGAGACGGCTTGGCCAATTTCCGTTAGTGGCGCGAGACTGTTGAAGAAGACTTCTTATTAAATTTACTGATCACGCTGTTCCATCATATCTATATAGACTACTGTATCAAGAAAACGCGTATGTATCGTAGAAAACCAATGCCATGTTGTGAGTAGACATAACGATATACAGTGTGTATTGTGAATCGATTGGATGGAAGCTGCATGTTTGGACATGTCTGTCAATATCAGTCGAGCAAGCGATTATTACAAAATAGCCTGTGGCAGAGATCTTGATATTCGAGTACCCTAAGGGCTTAATTGGTTAATTTTTGGACAGGTTTTGAAAACGATGAATGTGGGTATATAGATAAAGCTACACAGATAGATATAGAAAAACATAAGAAGGATACAAAATACTTAGGCAATAAGATGCCGTGGACGTCGGTGCACCTGCTAAAGTGATAAATTCATATATTCCGTTCTCTCATTCGATTCAAAAGTGTCATAATTAAGGTATGAGGTTGAACTAGGCTCGATATTCTAATGAAAGAAAGCTAGTTTTCTTATCAAGACTAAGATCGTTTGTTTTTTGTCTTACAAGAATATTGAAAAGATGGTTCCTTTTCCCTGGCATATAGACTAGTCACGACTAGGTGCTATTAACTTCTTATTAGAGAGTTTTAGATTGACTTTTTTGTCCCCGCAAACGGCAAACGTGAACACGTTTTCATCGTTTTCCTGTACTTTACTTTACCTTTTACAAACCTTCTCACCAAGCACAAATACTCTTTTGTTTTTCTACTACTTAGACTTTTTTACGATTCTTTTTCAGTAATTTAAATATTTTTTTATTGGTCAACTGACGTTTCACGTTTGCCGTGAACGTAAATCTAAAACTCTCTATTAATGGAGACCCGCAAAATGTTTTTCAGAAGTTTTACTGACAGGTAATCTTTATAGTGGAGCGCCTTCGAAATACTAATATTGGTTGTACTTGCAGGCTTTCTGTAGTCTTTTATTTGACTGCTCCACATAACACTGCCATTTCATATTAAGATGTAAAACAGAAACTTCATAGGAAACCGGAGGGACATAAACAAAAAACTGTTATGACTTGGATAATATTTCTTCCGAATTAAATTTTTCTTCAAAACTGAAGTATACATTTTTTTAGTTATCGTATAGCGGGAAATACAGTGCTTAGTTGAAACTGATATAAGCACATATCTAATAAAACTTGGGGTCTACATATAAATATTATTATGTTTCAGAAAGTTATCAAAATATTTGTGGACAATATTATTGTTCCCTTACAATATACACCTTACAATACGTTTCCTTTTCTTTTTTGCTGCCTACACGGCGGTTTGCTGGCTATTCTAGTACCTTTCTCAATTTTATTGAGCATATTATAAACAAAAAATCGCACTATCCAGTTCTCGTACAATTCGGAATTTATAGATACTTGTCATGTTTTAAAAGTTATCAAATTGGACTCGCTCGCCCAATTTCGAAAACTTTCAAAACACACTCGTACCTATAAATTCCGAATTGTACTCGAGATTGTGCAATTTCCTATACTAATAAACAAACATTAGTTTAAAATTTCAGTAAAAAATGCAAAGCGTTCACCCTTTGTCTATTTGGCGGCCGATTTTCAGTCCATCGCGAAACTGAAATGCATAAAAACGATTAGTTATTATTAGTTACGGCTTTTTTTGTCGCTGTCGACATTGTTTTGGCCGTGTTTCCATAGCGACTTAATTCGGTACTCCTCTCCACCAATCAGAGTAGAGTAATGTTGTTGAGTGCACTATAAAAAAGAAAAACAACAAACAAACAAACAAAACAAACAAACAAACAACAATAACAAAGCAATAACAAAAAGCAACATAATCAAACACAAACAAACATAACTAACAATTAAACAAAGCTAAGATGAATAATATTAAAATTAGACAAAGCTAAAATTTACAATTAGACAAAAGTAGCAAATGAACATGACAAACAAATAAACCAAACAAACGAAAAATGAAATTAACGAACAAACCTTGTTGATTTACTACCATGCACATCGCATTATCTTTAAAACGTGCGACCCACAGTCCTTTAAATATTAGGCTTGCAAGGACGGTCCGTTTATTTACACTGCCCAAGTTCCAAAACGATTCTGCTTTGTAGCAAGTGAAACAAGTGCCACTGATGTCGACACTTTCTTGTGAGATGTTTAAGTTGTTAAGTACTATACGTTCGAGGTCATGTAAGTATACGATCAACATTATAATAAGTTCAACATAGCTTTTTTTAAGGATATATGTGGTGTACCTCAACTTACAGCCTAAAAACGTGGTCGTGATTTATCTTATCGTGGATATCACTCTGAAACAAATTTAACTGAAATACTAAATATGCAATGTATTTTCTCACTTTAAAGATCCGTTTTATTATTCTTTATCAATTCAATCTTTAAAAACTTGTGTTTTAAATCCAAAAGTCTAGCAGATTTGATCTTTTGATTCTGTAAGCCTATCCTATTAATGTATTCCTTTCAGCTTGATCACCATAACGTCTTAGTCTTTGACAAAATAGGGATTTAGTTCTTTACCTCGCAGCTAGTGTCGTGTCAAGAACCCTTATCATAGCCTTCTCATCTATTTTTTGATCTCAAGTCACTGATTAAAAATCACTTAATTCTGCGGAATTTCGATAATCAGAAATCTCCTAGGATATTTCAAACTAAGCCAAAAAGCGTTAAGACTATTAGTACTGCTTCTAGTGATAGAATCATCTCAGCTGCCGGACTGCCGCAGCAACAACTCTCAGTATCCGACCAACTGCCACACTAATGCAGCTCCTATGAAATAGGTTTTACATCAGTGAGCTCTATTGTCAAGCTGTTGTCGATATCGTTAGAAAATCGGCTCAGCTGCGAGTTTTTTTTCATTTGGCCGACGACAACAGGAGCTAAGACAGCAGCATATGGACCTAACCTCATGAAGAGTTGAGAAATCGGCTGAAATCGTCCCCTATCATATTAAAATGTTGCGAACACAACCGCTACTGCCAACTGCTCTAGAAACAATCCATTACAATTACAATTTTCCTATTCGTCCTGAATAACGACGGTAGCTGATCATGTTGCTCATGTTGTTTTTACACAGGACCCTTTAGCAGTTAACCTCTCTTAACCGATCGATCATGACAGCAGACTATATCTTTGTAAACTTTCACTCGTTAAACTCTCTCATACCCGATTAATCGAGACAGCTGAGCGGATCCTCCGCTGTTTTATCCGATCGATCAGGAAAGCTGAGCTCAAGAGGACATAGAGAATCTAATTGTTAAACCTGTTTTATCCGATCGATCAGGACAGCTGATCTTCTAAAGTACATATAGAATCCAACTATTAAACCTGTTTTATGCGATCGATCAAGAAAGCTGAGCTTCTAGAGTACATATAGAATCCAACTATTAAACCTGTTTTATCCGTCGATCAAGAAAGCTGAGCTTCTAGAGAACATATAGAATCCAACTATTAAACCTTTTTTATGCGATCGATCAAGAAAGCTGAGCTTCTAGAGTACATATAGAATCCAACTATTAAACCTGTTTTATCCGTCGATCAAGAAAGCTGAGCTTCTAGAGTATACATATAGAATCCAACTATTAAACCTGTTTTATCCGTCGATCAAGAAAGCTGAGCTTCTAGAGTACAAATAGAATCCAACTATTAAACCTGTTTTATGCGATCGATCAAGAAAGCTGAGCTTCTAGAGTAATAGATAGAATCCGGCCAACAGTAAAACCTGTCTCATTCGAACGGTCAGAACAGTTGACCAACTAGATTAAAACCTGTCTTATCCGATCGAACAGGACAATTGACCAACTACAAAATAGAATTCAAGTATATAACATATCATATCTGAACATTCATCACCTTTAACCTCTACAGCTGTCAACACCCACAAATCAGCCTCTATACCCCGACAGCAATCTTTTAGTTGATCGGTTATGGAATAATAAAATCTTTAAGACAAACACATGATGTATACTAGGTGTGTTATATGTGCATATTTGTCTGTCTCCTCCCCAACAATGGACAACTCTCTGTATGTATATAATTATATATAAGCGTGGAAAAGCACAGAGTATGTGCGAACGATCCTCTTCAATGAACCCTGGTCTGCATGGCTACTGTTACAGATAAACTATATTTACTAAATTTAAAAATATTACTAACCTCGTCAATGAAACTAAACTTTTTTCCGTGTCACATATCAACCATGACACTCAACTGGTTTAAAAAATATATATATTCCTCTAAAAATCAATTAAAGCCACTGAAGTACTATATACGTGATCAATCTTTTATAATAAAATTGGTGACAGGAAAGAAGAGTTCTCTCTAAAAAGCCACTAAAATGCTGTTACTGTTTACGTAAGCAGTTATTTGAGCAGACGCGAAATGTCATGAAAATAGCTAAAATTGGAGACTTTTATTTCCAAAAACCCTTTTAAGTGCTCTAGGAGTTTATGTTCGTGTTATACGATCTCAAGTACAATATATATAGGACTTATAGTTTTAAATTTACATAGAGTGCACAATTCAATTTAGTATGAATATTGTTTCATTTAGTGGTTATTGTTTTTACCATGTTGCGGTTTTGTCTGTGGCCACTTTTGGGCACTTTTTGCTGTAATTTACTTCTAAACTCAGATATGATGGAAACAGTTTTACGACCTTCTCCTCCCCTCCCCAAAAATAGAACGACATAAAAGAATGGAAAGAAACTCAGTTGAAATAGTGACCTGCGTGAGAAGAAGACCTTTGGTAACAATGAAAGAAAAAGACCGGTTTAGAATATTTGCAGGTGAATTACTTAGAATTCATTGCTAACATCTTCGTGCTAATCTTGCGAAAGCAACATACGAAGACATAATCACCTGTAAGTCCCTCGAATAATCATAATAATTTTCGATCTTCAATCAACATACACTAAAACATACTTCAACCACTGTAATACTAGTTTGGCAAGAAGAAAAAGAAACATACTTCAACCACTGTAATACTAGTTTAGCAAGAAAAAAAAAAAGAAAAATACTAATGAGAAAAACTATTGGATGGCCGGGAATTTATGTTTTGAAAAAAAAAAAAGAAGCATTATTATCATTTCTCTTACTAGACATTTTAGGGTAAACTAAGTAAGGGTGGATATTCTTGATCAAGTCTGCTGCATTCTACTTTTTCTACTAGTTTCCTTTGAGCTATAGTTTTCCAAAACCTGTTTTTAACTGTGCAAAATAGCCTAGAATTTTTCCTGCGGTATTTGTACGGCTACTGATTATAGTTTGGTAATAATTAAGAATACTGAAATAAATAGTTTTCATGCTCGAGATTCATCGATTTATGATCTAGAAGTATATCTAAGTGATGTACTGATCCTTATGTAACTGCTGTAGTGCTGAAGTGATGTACATACCACAAATGTTTAATTTTAGTCCTAAATGATCTTAGACAATGAATGGAAAGCGATTAAATAACCAGGGCATAGATAAAGAGTCTAGTTCGTACCTCAGTTGTCCTCTAACAACCAACGGAACTCAGGAGAGATTGAGATAGAACACCAGTGTTCACCGCGAATGGACCACGTCAGTTGCTTTTATACTTCGTGTGAGTAAATAGCGTAGTTTTAAAAGCCCGCTGTGAATTCTACTAGGCAACTAAAATAACGAACTAATTTTATCTATGGAATCCATGTTGGAAGTCCTTTGTGGGGGAATTTCCAGAACGAATCAAATCCTTTATTATTTTTGTTTTTCACGATAAGTTTTTGTTTCGGTAAAACACTGAGTTTATATTTTGGTCAAAATTTAGTCAATGATGAGATATTTTTCCCTTACCGACTATATCAAAAACAACACTTTTATGATAACGTATAATGAGTTTAAACCCCGGCAAACGACGAAATAAGCAATCAGAAGCGATAAGTGAAAAGTTTACGAAGCTTTCTCTCAAAAACTATTCTTATCTATAAGTGTCGTCTCTTCTTATAGCTAAAAAATATAATTGTTTTTAAGCAAAACGTGATATTGTGAGAAAATTTAGTTGTTTTTTAATTGATAACATTTGGCATAATTTTTATTTATTTCAATATAAACTGAAAATACTACAGTATAAAGGTTTGCTTGCTGCGGGTTTTTGCATTATTACGTTCGACTATGCCGTCAATCGTCTTACTTTTATTACCTAACAAATTATTTTTCTGTACTAATTTGCCTTGTTTTACGACGTAAGAAAAGAATATATGGAATGACTTCCTTTAGTAGAAGTAGTGAGTGTCCATTAAAAATAATAATTTTGATTTAAACTGGAAAATGATAATAATAAAACTAAAAAGCAAAACTTCTAAAAATTTCACTGATTCGAGGGCATTTAACATTATAGTATATCTTTATGGAATTCATTAAAAAGAATGTCTTTCTCTACTTCTCCTCTCTCCATCCCCCATCAAGAAAAACACTTCCAAAGCCTATCATAGAATCAAAACATTTTTTAATTATCCTGACCTCGAAGGGGCCTTTAAGCCCCAACACTAGCTGTTCGAACGATGTGGAACATAATGTGTAGTGATCATGAGTTAAGGGGGCAGATAGTTAATATGATGTTAAAATAAAGAGAGTGTATTTTTACCTCTATAAGTTGGTCTTCTTGATGAAACCTTCGGCAGTGTTTTGAAGGAGGCCATCTTCAGTTTTTTCATATTTTTCTCTTCTAATTATGCCTTATATTACAAAAAAGATGCTGCTGCCGCTAATTGGATTCAAATATTTTCAGCTTCTTTTACTCCCGTAATCATAATCGCCTTCATCAAAGAGAAATGAAATATTATATCAGTCAACTCATCTAAGGTTGGAAATATGCAAAAGGCAAGCCGGGAATAAATATGTTTTAAAATGATAGCAGCCAAATTTAGAAGAAATCAGCCTCTTCATTCTGTCTCAAGTAAATTGTGTTTGATTGGTAAAGGTGTGTTACTCATAGCTTATCGGAACTATCTGTTCTATTTGAAGTGGACTCGCGGGGGCGAACAAATCGTAGCTGAAGGAAGGAGAAAGCATCACTAGAGTATTTTATTAATCCTATCAGTAAAAAATAAAAACACTCCATTTTCTGCTCAGCTATCCTTAAGCCCAATAAACAAACTATTTGACGTAATTTGCTTTCAAATAAATCCATTTTTGCAGCAATTTGTTTATATAGCATAAGAACTCAGAGGCTATAAGATCGCGTCGACCCTGATTTACTGACTTAGTTTCACACGATTTCGTCCAATCATTTTTCATTTTCTTTATTACTTGTCAACAAAAACTAGATTACTATCACTTTCCAATGAATACTTCTGGGAAACAGTGTATGTTTATTTTAATTTAAAGCTCATCATTGACATCTAATCGTTTCCTGACTGAAATCGCGTCGTTGTCGAGTTCTTTAATTTCTTTGAACTTTCTTATAATGACAACAAAAAGCAAGCGATGGACTCCCACGTTATCTGTGTTTATCCTCGTCTCACTGACAAAGATTCATTGAATAGGAATTAAATGGAACTGAATGCTGTATTATAAAAGAAGATACATTTAAACGAGAGAAAATAAAATTCAAGATAAAAAAGCGAAAAAAAAAAGGAAATCTAAAAAGTATATATTTTTTGTATTTCATTTATTTTTATTCTGAGTCACTTTCTAGGGACATTTTTCTCCTGTTTACAAAACGAAGCAAATTAATAATGAAAATAATGAGTTAAAAAATGATTTGCGGATGTGTAGTTTTGTAGATTTGTAGATTGGAAATTACATAAAAACTGTTAAAAAGTCTATCTAGTTCTAGCGTCAATTATGCTTAAAGACTACACCTGTGGATAACATCCCACAACAACAACAACAACAACAACAACAGCAACTGCTTACTACTAACACTAGTACTACTAATACTCGAATGGTAGAGTGAAGTCATGAAACCCGTGAAATAGATAATAGACTAACACACGTTAGTAGACCCTAATTCCATTGTTTTCTTTTGTGTCTATTTGACTATTACACGTTGACTAACATATTTTTTATCTCACGGGTTAAAATGCCTTCACTCTACTACTACTACTACTACTACTACTACTACTACTACTACTACTACTACTACTACTACTACTCTACTACTACTACTACTACTACTACTACTACTACTACTACTGCTACTGCTGCTGCTGCTGCTGCTGCTGCTGCTGCTGCTGCTGCTACTACTACTACTACTACTACTACAACTATTGTATGCATTTCCTATTGAATGCATTTTACTAATACTTCAACTGCTACTGATGATAATTAATAAGTAATAGATAATTCTTACGGCAACCTCTTAAGCAGTAGGTTGTACCTGATTCATCAGTTTTAATATCCGCGGCTTTCTTTGGTTCTAGAACTGAAAATAAGCTTTTTTGAAATGAAAGGATGCTCATCATTATTTTGTAATATAGTGTCAATTGGATTAATTGCATGTTCTCTGATAGTCTAAGTAAATAAAGAGGCACTTAGTTTTGAACTGTAACTATTGCAACGTGATCTTTGAAGTGACAAATATCTAATTCAGAGAGGAAGGAAGAGAAATAAACAAGTCAAGTAATAAAAACCATAACTCAAACCAGAGTACAGAGAAAGGAAAGAAACTGTAGGAAGATGAAATACTCACACTGATCAGCACTTCCAGGAGCACTTTCTGAGCACTTCCCATAAAATAAATGAAGGAAAGGAAATCAAAAGAAAAAGGAAAAAGAAACGAACGAATAAAAGGAAGAATAAAAGCAAGAATAACAATACTTCGTGATCGCTATCATAGAACAACATTTTCTACTTTTGCCTCTATTATAGATAATTTTTTAAAAGATATTTTAGTGCGCGCCAATCCGCGTCGGTTAAATTTCTCGTTGTTACCGGGAATCTTACTCACGGCATTATTGCAATGCATTTTTTGTAGTTTTTTAAAATCTTTGATAATTTTAGCGATATTAATTAATTTGAATCAATGTTTCAAAGGTAATTCGAATAAAAAAAATTCCGCCTTGAGCAAAGTATGGAACAAAGGAAAGAAATGTTTCGAAGCGGATAATTGTTTGAAGATTCCAGCGATAAGCGATTATTAAAATGCCATTTATTATCAGTGCCTTTAATCTGTTATCGATATAGTCTGTCTTAGGCATGATATTCTTCTCAGTCAGTCGGTAAAAAGTAATATCGTTTTTACAATTATTAAAAATGTTTAATAATTAATTCACAATAAGTAAAGAAAAACGGCACGTCAAGAAAGAGCAGATCACAGGGTAACCGAAATACCAATTACATAAAACCAATTCGCTTACCAATGGTTTCTCTTCAAAACCTTCCTTAAATACGAATAGATTATAAATAAATTGTGCTATAACCGACTTTTCCCAGAATGCCTTGAGGGTACGGATAAAATGACACAAAGTAAGTGTCATTGCAAAGTAAGCAATGCGATTCGTAATTTACTAGTAAAGGCGTATCTACAAAGAGGAAATGAAGCCAACAGCATGGGGTAGCTTGATATTATCTTTCAAAGAAATTATAGCTTGATAGTAAATTGATATAGTTGTCAGCCACATGAAGGACACGAAATCTTACCTCGCGGGAACTAAGCTAAATTCAGTTCAGTTACTCAGTTAATCTATTATGGCAGTCATCTTTTGTGCTTGAGAGCAATGCCATCCTTCTTCACTTGTTAGACCCATATCATTGTTGTGCATGTATTTAAGTCTTAAGAAACTTACTCACAGCTAGGCTAAGAGCCATAAGTGAATATTAGTCAAACACCTTAAGCTTAAAATGACTATGAAATATTGGTTTTGATCTAATTTAGCATCCAGTTTCTCAACTATAAATGTTTCGTCTTCTGGCTTCCGTATTTGACGCAATACACGCCTTAAACTTTGTTCACACTTCGCTGAAAAATGTTTCCCCATCTATTCCATACTGCAATAGTCAGAAAAGATTCAAAGCTGCGGACTTACAAGTCATTATTACCATACCTTGTTAACGAATAACTCTTGACAGTCTCGAGTAAAACCCATACCTAGATTGACGTCCACCATTCAAGGCTGTTGGAACATCTTTCTCTGCACTAGAAGCCCATGGACGAAGACTTTAAGTTCTAAAACGTACCAGACTGTACACTGACTTAGTTGCTGTTATATTTAAAATCTAATCTATACAACTCTTGACCGGTTATTTTCGTGTCCTCGAGTTTGATGAGGCGGTCATTCGAGACAAAAAATTTCATCGATCTTAATCCTGTAAGTGCAGGTTGCAAAAAGCTCATAAATCTGTATTATTTTAGGCCTGACACGTCAGATTTGAATTCACCATTTTTTTAGTTGGAGAGATGCTATTTTTGATTAAAAATAAGCGAAAAATGATGAAGGAAACGGGAAAGCAATTTTGGAAAGCAATAAAGGAAAACTGAGAGAGAGTTAAAAAGGTTGCTGAGATCTTATGCTTGATGGAAGAAATATCTCCTCTTAGATGTCAAAAGTGCTACTATTAAATAGACATTATAAAGATTTTCTTGACATTCAATTGCACGTAGATAAATGAAATACTCCACTTTGATACTATTATGACATCGTTATAGTCTTTCATCTAAAGTAAGTTCAAAGTGTTCTTAGTATCTTAAGCTGTAACAAGTATACATCGTTATTATCTGCTAAGAGTTTCGGCTTAAAGGTTTTATGGTTATATTATAGTTTTAAGAAATGTTTGTTGGCATTTATTTCTCAGAGGTCACGGAAACCAAACAGCCGCGCAAAACACGTCTCCTGCGTCGTTGACGCATGCAAAGAGTAGTTTGTTGTGGATTCTTGTAACTAAATATAGCCAGTTCCTTTTGATAATTATAGCTCTTTTTAACTATGCAGTCAGGGGCTTTCATTAAGTTTTGAAATGATAGAAAAAGGTCATAAACTAGCTGGAGAGTTGAATGAATGGACCATTTGATAATTGAGGGGAGGGGGGGGGGGGATGGTAGTAGCAGGAACTTTGTGTTTCGAGATTTTTTTGTAACGACCGGCTACATGCAATTTTTGTTGTGTTTGCTCGATATTTCTTATCTGAAAGTAACGCCATAGGTGAAGTGCTTGCTCGATCATTGTTATTGGGATTTACGCAGCTCCCTACCCCCTCAATTATCTAAAGGTCCTTTCCTAAGCAAATATTTTACAAAACACTAAGCTATTAATGGTAGTTTAAGGCGGAGAATTTTGCTCGTTTACCGGAGTATTTTCAGATCCCTGTTCCTTAATGATACTGTACCCCTGAATGCTAATCCGTTCTTACAAAAAGAAAGAAAGTGGTGTAAAGCTACCGTCGAGTATATCAGGATTACTTAGTTTCAACCTTGTACGATGGTAAGAATATGATATTTTAAAAAGATTTTGTGACAGCCAGCTGTCAGATAAAAATGCGGAGAAACCAATTTCGAAGACGTCAATACTCTACATCGGAAATATTATTGCGGTTCTATTTTTTAGGTTTTTAAAAGTACTGATAGGGCGGGTATTCTTGGATTTTCAGTAAACTATTCTAAACACTGACAGCAACATTGTCATCACACATCAGCACCACTATGACAACCATGACCCCCACCACCACCACCACCACCATCACCATCACAAACAACAACAACAACAACAATGCCGACGAAAAGAGCAATGTCATCACCATCATCACCATCACCAACACCAGCATGACCACCATCGACCACCACCTACACCACCAGAAACAGCAACTAAAATAACAACGACAACAACAACGAGAAGACAATGACGATGATCATGATGACAAAAAAGAACATGGATTAAGATGTAAAAGAAGCATGACAATTTAATTGATGATTGGTTTTCACAGTCTTAGCACGAAGTAGGCAATACCAAGTACTACTTCCAAGCAACTTGTAAATTTGTCAAACGTTGGGTCAGTAGTCTTAAATATTAGGTTAGGTTTCATCTTTCGAGTGACTGACTCAATAATGATCTTTTGCGTAAAGGAAGGCATTTTTATGGATTTGAAGAAAATATTAGCAAAATACATTTTAAACTGAATAAACCTAACTCAGTGTGTGTTCCTTGATATTAAGGTTAAACTATTTTTAAGAGTTGATGGAACTTGACCTAATCGATTTAGCTTGTTAAGAAGATTAGTTATTCCCAGTTACAAACTGTTGGTTTATACCGACGTTACAGTGCAAGAAAATAGCACTTGAAGACGTAATATAAGTAATAAGTCAGTAATACAGCTACCTTTACTTATACCTACTAAACCTACTTCCTCTGTCTTCTTTGGATTATTAAATTCAATAGTTTGTGGTCCTAAATTGTCTTGTCACTGAAATTATTGATAAGATAATAATTCTTACGGCGATTCACAATACTTATTTGACTCAAAAATACCTTAGCTACTTTGAAAACTGTCAAAATCTTCCCACCTTGCATCGCCAAAGGTCCGGAGTATAGTCTGAGTAAAGTAAATTAGTCCACTGACTTAACTGAACCCCTTGTAATTATAGCCATCAAGGCAGTGTTTCGTAATTTCTGGAATTGTATCTTAATTGAAATGACTTTACGAAAACTCAAACACCGCTTTTCAGTCCAATCAATTCTAATTGTCCGAAGGATCTTAGATATCAAAAGCCATTTAGATGGCAAATGCTAAATTATTATTTCTTTGTTAATTTAATTACTTCTTATTTTTTGGTACTTTAAACATGCTTTCAGTTCCATAGACTATTAACTTGCCTTTGATAGAATTTAAGATAATAACGAAACTAGAAAACACTATTTGTAATTCCATCAGTAGATTAGGCTCCCTGGAGCGTACGGACTAGATATTTCAGTCAAGGAAGAACCAGTTTAGGTCTATTTCGTTATATATATTTTTTAAATCAATGAGATAAGAAAAATGATAAAAATACATCAAAATTTATACTTTTCAGTTCGCTTTGGGAAAACGACCTAAACTAATTTTGGAACAAATAATTGAAACCTTCCAGCTGTACGGCACTGAATGTTACAAAATGATTGGTTGGTTATATAAGCTCGGTACTTAGTTGGGTTGCTACTTCGATAATTTCAAAAAGCATGCAGGATAAAAGTATGAAGTGCCTACTAAGGGGAAAATTTTACGTAAGCAAGTTCGATGTAGAACAGTCTTATCTACATTTTCGTGGTTTTACCTAATGCTTCACCCTAGTTTGCAATATTGCAAGAACCGAGAAGATGGAAGGAATAATTGAAACAGAAATTGATTCAAACCAGAAAGACCGTTGGATGGAAAGGGCGTTTATTTTTAAAGATAGGTGAACACTAGTTAGTGTCCATTTAGAAACAAACACATATCTCAATTCAATTAGAAATCTACAAATAACTGAAACAATCACACATATTAAAAACCCAATCCGTCTGTCCTGGCGCCCTTGAACTAGCAATCCTTTCTTGTTTTAATCATTTCGCAGCACGCGATCACACACACACACACACACACACACACACACACACACACACACACACACACACACACACACACACAAAGAATATTTTATACAATATTTTACTTGCTCCATGGTAGTCTTTAAATATTCTTTATTCGAGCAAATCATTAAAATGTCTATTGATATTCTTGTTTTCCTTTTTTGGAGGGAAAGCTGGGGGAGGGGAGTGGGATGGGCACCTCGGCCCCGGTAGGCGTTAGTACAGCTCTGTTATCATGTGGAACAACTGGAAAATGATTTGCATGAAAAAAGCAGCAAAAACAACTGAGTTGTTGTGTGCGGTTAGATAATGAATGGCTGACTAATAACTATTGTGTACTATTTTTTTACGGAGATAAAAAACTAGACAATTTTCCTTTCACAATTATTTTGCAGTCCTGGAATTAAGGTTTAGGTATTTATTATTTATTATTTATAGTAACTATTACATTCAGAGATAAAAATTTAACAAATCTGCTAAATGATGACCAACGTGGCGCTGGACACAATCTTACTTTGCTATTTTTATGACTTCATTAAATAAACACTCTGCATTTCTGGTTTCCGGACACCCGCCAGGGTCCTCTAGATCCAGCTCCCTGGCGAAGCCATGGAGGAGCAGGGAAGACAAAGCAGTGAAGTTGACGGAAAAAAGACCATTACCTCTCAGTGTGAACATTTTTAGTAAGCGTTTTTGAAAAAGAAAATGTGTTTTAAAACCCATTACCTCAGTTGATAGGCTATATATAGTAAAGGATGGCCCATCATTTATGAGCTCATTACGTAATGATATAAAGATTATGTTGTGTGTATTTGGTGAAACCATTAGCACACAAAACAAGTTCATTCAATAACCCAATTCAGTAATGGATAATATTAGGCTCCACACAACTAGACAGACTATTCAAATTTTTTTTGTTTTTCTTTTTAAACATAGAAAACTGAGAAATCCTTAGAAAATTTTCAACTCTAGAAATGTCTATCTTCACCTTGATCCATTTATATCGGAGCTAAAAGTAATTAATAAGCCCATCGCTTTTCATTAAAGATATTGTATTGCATTAAACCATCTCTTGGTTATGATCATTACTGATAATTATCAATATCTTTTTTTTTGCTATTAGTGTATATCACTATGTCTTTAGACCAATATAGAAAATTCATTAAATATTGAAAAGTCACAAAATGACTAAAATGAAAGAAACTTGATTTTATCTACAAAATTCGAAAAAAACATTGACAAATTCATATGAAAAATATCCCCAACACTTGACATTAATTTTTCTCAGTTTTTTTTTCTTTCTTTTTTTGAATTTCAGTTTTGAATCTCGACTTCCTACTTCGTTTGGCAATTCTCGACCGCCTTTAAAACTGCGGCGGTCAGTTACTTCCTTTAAAAAACGTTAAAACTAACATGCAACATTGAAAACTTGCTCTTTAATAAAGTGTAACGTTTGTGGATTTAGTCAAGTTAAAGTGATTCTACAAATAACCTACAAAAGCGCCGGTCTATCATATAAATAATTAGGTATCGAAGCCGAAATTCCGCGCAAGCTTTCCATACTTTGGAAAACGCTTCTTCCTAACTTGCTATATTTTTCTACTTAGTGCGAGGAATTGAATATTCTGTTGTGTTTTTGCCGGTTTTATTTTCCTCTAGGCGTGATATAGTTTTCCTGTATCTCAAATCTAAAGTTTTGTATTTTGAATATTATATTTAATAAATATGTAATCATTGGAAGGTTCTATCCATAAGTAGTATATTTATGCCAATGATAATATTCGTTAGCCAGTACTTCTTCTCTCTTGGATCCTTTCTATAGTTAGTTACCCTTTTTAAACCACTTCTAATTTAAAGTGAAAATTAAGTTTATGCGGACCTACTTACTTGCTCTCATCGTCAGTAACACCGCGGCCAGGCACTTAAGCGCTCATGAGTCTACTGATTTGATGCGGATCTGCACTCGGTTAGTAAACTATGGTTATGATGTCTATCATACTATAGTGTCATAATAGTATATATATAGACAATACTCGACACTCCCATAGTTAGCTCAGTCAGGATACAAGTCCTTGTCTAGTCCGTATTGCCCACACTGAAAGCATTGTTGTCAGAATAATAATGATACGCCTCTTAATATAGAGAAAAATCGCAGTTGTCAGTATAGGTATAACAATTAAGGCAAACAGTACCTTCGCATGCACTGAAGTTGGCTGTTGTATGGAGACTAAAATTCTTGACTGAGTTTCCTCTACACCGCACAGGTATAGTGCATGTATTTTACTGAATTGCACCCATGACACAAAAGTTTCTTTTAGTATCAAAATAAAGGAAGACACAGGATGTGCTGCGCAAACGACAAGAATGCCGATTTGTCAGCTATCCAGCCCAGATACCAAAGAACTCAAAAGGTCATCGAAAATAGCCTCGTCTATTTCTCATTCCCAAACATTTATCTATCGCTGTCAGGTGAACTCTATGTGTTTATCCATTGCCTTGTCTTGTTATTTAGTCAGACGCACTCTTTGTTTGTTGAAAGAAACTATTAACAGGCAGATCTAGGCAGGTCATGATGAGGGGTATAGTCTATACGAACACAAGGGAACTACCACAAAATACTGTCGCTATACAGATTATCTTTGTTGACGTGAATTATTGGCTCATTTTAGATGTTAAATAGAGAATATCATCCCGTATTGTTTCCTGAAATAATTGACAACAACTCAAAGTATTGACGGATAATAAGCATTGTGGTGTGTACATTGAGACCAAAGCAATTCACGTTTTATATGGAGTATTAACGTCCTTTGTTTATCGGAATGATTTGCAACGAAGACAAGGTTTTGTCGATAAGTCAAGAGACAACTCATAAATTATTCTCATAACTTGAAGACAAAATTAATTGCCATGATGTCTTTGACTGGGGAAATGAAAAGTTCCCCCCTCCCTTCCCCTCCTGATACTGGGAGAAAATGGTAACTTGTTTTACCACGGATTTTTTCCCCGGCGACAATCTAAAAAGAAATGTTGATTCTCCTGTATGAATGGCATCATAACTACAGTAACCTTTCCTTCTAATCTCAAGTAAAGTTTTTACATATCACAGAATGACAAGCAGTGTACTACCATGTGTTTCTGAAGTAGCTAGATAATTGTTTTCCGGCTCAGTATCCAAAGATAAGACTTCAGAACGATCTTAACCATGTTGTTATTCATCTCGCAAAAGTAAAATTCTTTACTTAGCAGATATAAAGAGTTGAACATCGAAATAAACTTGCTATAAAATTGTTTAACCCTTGACGATAGCTTTAACTTGATGATGGCCTTAGCTTGTAAACCGGCGTTCTTAAATTGAATGTGAGCGGGAGCATTTACACAACTATCAACAAATTAACGCTGCTTGCTAACGAAGGCATGCCTTAATAATTTTGTGGCCGAATCGACTCTCAGGTACCCTATACAGAGACTTTACTGGAGGAACTTTATATCCTAGTAGTACAGTTGGTCCTGGTCTTGGCAATAGACCGTCCTTTAATCTCTAATCTTATCTAATCTCTTACCTTGTTCAAGATTTGTCATCCAGGGCTGTGCCAATGTCTTTCCAAAGCGTTGTATTCCAGAAACAGAGGCTTATAAAACCACGCCCGATTCACAGACACATTTTGATAGAATTATATCCCTAATTGCACCCCTTGTCCACACATGAAATTCTCGTTTGCGTCGAGGGAATAACACACAAGTTTAAATACATTTTGATAGCGTCATCAGGTGACATTGTTTTCTTTAGACAAACAATAAATAGTCAAGCAGTCCCAAAAGTAAACATACCAACTAATTATTCGTTACTTGTTACGTTATCAGTCTCAAGATCGCACAGCAGGGTTCAACTGGGGTCAGTTTGTTTGTTCAATCGAGTGATCCACTGTTTTGAATCTTAACATTTTTGGTTGTGCAATTCGTCAAGACAGTTTTTTACTATCTAGGTCAGTATTAAATTGCAGGTAATACTTTTCCATTATTTACTATTATTATATTGGTGTAAGCATAAAGGTAGCTAGGAGTGACATTTTGACATTCTCGCTCACTTACAATTACATCAAGTAACCCTCAGATGATCATGAGCTTCAGTAATTTTTCGCGGACTTTATTTCAGTTATCAAACTCAACGCATTATTGGTTTAAAACAGAGAGACGAAGAGGGACATACGCGTTTGAACTTAGGCTTGCAACTGGATCATAATTGATTGAAAACTATACAAAGATTACTGGTGCAACACACATTGATCTCGATTGATCATATATGTAACTTTGCGAGTACAGCTGCCTGAGTGATCATACAACGTTGTGTAGATCTAGACGCCACTGAAAATTTTGCATTTACCTTTGCACTGTTCATCACTGAGTAGACTTACATATAATGTTCATAAGAGATGAGACAGTAAGCCGTGTGCATGGGATGGGTTCGGTATCATATAAGAACATGCGTAATAGGTAAATTACGAGCCTTGTATGAAAAGGCTGACTTTTTTAGTCTTTTCATACGAGATTCGCAATTTACCTATTACGCATTCTCTTATGTGATGTTCATAGTTTAGCTTATGGGTTCTTTAACAAGATTCGTATTAAATAATACACCATATAGCGCGAAAGAATATTTCTGATACTTGCTGGCTCACGACAATCGGTTAGTATCGCTTTCAGTAAGGCACTGAACAACTGATTGAATTTGGCACGACTCGTTGTATTGTATTGATTAAATTTTTAAACAACCTGTTTATTTCCTCCAAGCTTTATCTGATTATGGCATTGCAGAAGACTGATTCGCGCGCGTTAATGTTAGTTAATTTATGCCGTGCCATGCAGTCAATCGCAATTTTTCGCCCAAACTGCAACCTTTTTGAAGATCGTTTCCACAATGCTATGGTTTGAGTATGATGGCATATATTTAAATGTCAACATTTAAAAAAATCTTCCTTCTCATCCTCTGGTCATCATAATTTTCGAATCGCTGCATTTTAGGGAACATTTTCGAAATGAATCCTTTTCAGTTTGAAACTCTAAGTAATTCAACATGCCATATATTGTACAACATGCTTTACACTCTACAGCGTACTAAACAGGACACTGTACTTTACATCACCATCCATCGTACACTGCTTAGTACAGCGATCATTGTATAGCCTCACATATAGAGTATGAAGTTGTGCGTTCCTCCCTCTTTACCACAATTAACCGTACTGTACTGCACTTAACAGTATATTCCACCGAGCCATCGTACACTGCACATTACAGTGATCAGTGTATAGCCCACATTTAGGACATGGGTATGCAGGACATTAAGAAGATCGGGCGTTTGTTTCCCCTTTCCTATAATGAAACAAACCAGATCGTTGACAGCTCATTATTATTTTATTGTTACAAGTATTAATAATTTTCAAACCAATTTATAGACTTGGTATAAATGGATGAAATGGAGCTTATATCTGATTAAAAATATTACTTTTATCACAGCATGCATAAGATAGAAGACTAGCCTTATCTTACTATAAATAGAACAAATTAGACAGTCATGCGCGGTGCCTGTCTACACTAACAATGTCTCCATACATGGTTTATTATATTCATTACGTAGGTATTATATATTTGTTTTAACTTAAATAAATGTCTTTATTTAGACAGCAATCCCATCAAGATCAGATATCTTGGCGTCAGTGGATGCTGTAGATGCAAGTAGAGAAATGTGTCACTGAAAGTTTGTTCATCTTAAGGTAAGGGATTGTCGTTAATTTGTCTTTATAATCCAATTAGTCTTTATTGAGAGACAGAGTAAGCAACGGTATAGTCGTTCGGCTGATACTGAGAGTGTACATGAAAGCTGGTACAAAATGGCCTGCCAAGAACCATTTTTTTTAGAAATGGCGGGGAACAGAGCGAGAAAAAGTGACTTCAAACTGGAAGATCAGGTGTTTTACCCCACAAACAACTGTACTGTCATTTCTGTAGTGTAAGTTAAGGGGTTGGAAGCATTACTGACAACGAACTGCTATACTTCAGTTAAATATCTTCGTGATATATTAATTCGAACCGACTGATGGGAGAGAACTCACAATTTCAATTTTCATATAGTAAAAATTGATGTGTTTTATGTTATGACAATTGAGTAAAATCATTATAATTCTAGTACTTTCATTCGAACTTATTGTCATCTCAGTTTTGCTAGAACGCGGAGACAATACACGCCGCGCTAAAGCGTTTGATACTTTCAACTATAAAATAATTCGCCAAAAATATTATTATACTACAAAAATGTATCTATTTTGTTGAAATAAATGGTGTCAGCGTTCGATACTGTTACTCTGCGTCATGGCCGGAATCATGTGAACAGCTTCGAGTAAAAATTCAAATTTTGAGTGAGACTACGCGATATAATATCAAAAGGGTAAAACTAGTATACTGAAAAAGAAAATCTGATGACTTCATTCATGAGATGTAGATGTGATAATCATTTCGTAATCGGCATATTTGTCATCATCGTCACTTATCTTTTTATTCGGCATTAATTAACGTAACATAGATCTTAGTTAGATATTGTAGGCTTAGATGAAAATTACTTATGTAATTGTATTCATCCAATAAAATGTATTTACTATAGTTTGAGTGATGGCGATTCTGCAGACTGATATGGGACCAACATATATATTGTAGGCCTAGATGAAAACTACTTAAGCAATTTTATCATATAACTATCCATAAGATACCTATATTTCTCTTTTTCGCTGCGCTCACTTGTGAGAGATCTTTTCAATAAAGTGTATTTACCATAGTTTGAATGAATGCGATTCTGCAGACTGATATGGGAGTAGCATTACAACTTATATTAGCAATTATCTTATCTGTCTATTCTGCAGTCTTTCCTTTTATGCTATCTTTTATTTGAGCTACACATAAACACTGTTCATAGTCTCATTATCGCTCACGTCAAACTAGGTAATCTTCATCAGTAATAGTGTCATTTTGTGCAGGCTGAATGCTGCATGAACTTTTACGTCTATATATGGTATGTATAGTTTGCGATTCTTTTTTTTCCATCATAATCTGAGTGATCATGGTGCCTCCTTTTCCAATATATATCGTAATTAGTTATCATTTTCTTTTATTGGTATGATATAAGTATGATCTTTCGAGGCCCACAAAAAGTAGTCAACGATAGACATCGCGTAAAACACCACACATCTTGACATTTCCTCTTCAGCACTATTTTTCTTTCTTTTTTTGCAAATACCCCCTTAGAATCAGTAAGATAGATGTATTGATGGTACTGTCACTTTGTGCAACTTGTTATGGCACATTAAACGTCCCAAATACTCTGCTCCAGAGCCTGTGTTTGTCTTCTTAAAATCTAGAATTAAAGGACGCTTGGTTTTCTCATTTCCTTTTATTGTCGAATAAAACTTTTCCTCTGCATTTACTTATGGATCTAAGTATGCTTCTCATACACCATGGCCTTGGCTCGATCCATTCAAAAGTGTGACCTTAGCACTCTGTTTCTTATATTCAACTGTTTCGCTAGAATTGTCTGGCTCCTTGGTCAGTTTAGTTAGGTCTCCATTGTGTTCAACTGGTCTTTGATATTCACTGACGTAATTTGATGATCGGTTGTTACCATCATAATTTTTTCCTCTGAAGCAGCTCTTAAACATCTGATGAAAAGCTCTCCGATATGGTCTATTTAGACAAGTATATATTATTGGATTCAAACAACTGTTAAAATATGCCATCCACTTTACAGCCCTTAAAGCTGGAATAAGCTCTGGTCTGTAGACATAAGGACTGCAGCACAATAAAAGATAAACCGACAAAGTGATCAGGAAAAAGGGCAGCCAACAAACAAGGAATGTTCCTATGACAATAGCTATTGTTTTTGCAGCCTTTATATCTCTGCTGTAGTTCCCCAGTCTAACTGCTTGCGAACGTGCAACAAAGTAGATCCTTGTGTACATAATGATCATGGAGAACAAAGGAAGAAAGCAACCGAAAGTTACGACGAGTGGAATGTATTTCTCACGCAGGAACTCTTGGTTCCCTATGACTCGACCACTGGTGATAATGATGGAGTAAATCCACGTTGCAATAATGACCACAATCACTCTGTTGTGAGTCAAGATACTTTGGTAACGAAATGGTGAAGTGATAGCCAGCTGTCTATCAAAACTGACAGCAGCTAGGTTCGTAATTGATGCTGTTCCAACCAAGATATCCATGCTGCTCCAGAACCTGTAGACAGCAGGACTGATGATATGCAAGTAATCTCTTTCCATGTCTTCTGTTAGCTGTAGAACAAGCCAAAAAGGCATCGCAAACAAAGCGACACATATATCAGCCAAGCTTAGACTGATAATGAAATAGTTACACTTGGTCCTTAAATGATGAAACTGGTAAAAGCACACGACCACCATAATGTTCCCAACGAGGTTTAGTATTATCTGCAAGGCAACGAGTATTGCTGCTGAGATGTTACTGCCGTTAAATATGAAAGCAAAAGGAGGTGAAGTAACATTGCCACCGCTCTGATTCATCTCTGATATTGAAACTGCTTACAAAGATAACCTACAAAAAGTTAAGAAAATATGATCAATAATATTCATGTATATGAAGATTAGCTGATTAAAAAATAATAATAATAAAACAACAAAAAAATAATAATAAACAACAACACACTCCTTTAGTTTATGTAGACTTGCAGAAGGAAGGCACAGGTTATGAATACAATGTGATTGTTATGATGCAGCTAAATCTCAGAAATTTACTTTTACTTATTTTTTCATACTTTTAACTAAACATCGGGTAAGATAAACACAATCCGGGCCGGTTCGTAGAAACACAAAATGATTACATGACCAGGACTTCAACCTATTATCAAAGCACCCGACACTTTTCCCTGAAGCAAACCGATGAAAATTAAAATTGATCAGTTAGTCACGTTAGCTATTAGGGCAAGATAATTAATTGATAAGTCAAACCTTTCCCCCCAGGTAAATTCAATCTAGTATGATCTTAGGCCCCGTCCACACTATGCCGGATAAATTTGAATCCGCAATTTTATTCATCCGGTTATGCCTTTCGTCCACACAAGTCCGGGCGTATCCGGAACAATTCATCACCGAAAACGGCGCTTTTCGAATTCTCCAGAGTGGAACAATTTGAAAACGCCGGCTAGCCGTATTAGTGTGGACGGAGAACATTTCGTATCCGAAACCTTTCGAATACGATGACGTCATGATTGTCATGGAAACTTGGCCGGAAGGCTAACATTTCACCGCGGGCTCAATTTCAGCTTTGATACACATGCTCAGATGTACAATGAAGCGTTTTGGCCGCCTATGATCGGACCATAGTGGACGCGAAACATTTTCTCCGCTTTTATGTGTGGACGAAAAACTTCTTTTTTCGGTTTCGGACAGAAAGTTGCGGATTCAAATTTATCCGGCATAGTGGGTGACGGGGCCTTAGTTGTGCGAAAAGAATATATTAATAATACTGATTTCTTTAGAAGTTTGTTTGAGTTCGGATTATACTGGATACTTTCCCAACATAGCACGGTTTAGGGGGTTAAGATCTCAGTAGTATAAGTTAAAAATAGCTCAATCTGTTTTTGGGTTTAATAGTGGTCAGGTAAAAACTGATAAATCTTTTATGACTTTTGCCTCAAGCATTAATCAAAGATCTCCGCGTGGCGTTATAGAAAAACAAACACGAAGCATCCTGTTTTGTATTTTCGCATGATTTACCAACAAAGTTAGATGTTTATCATCTTTAACAATGAATATTCAATTGCTATTTTGTTCAGAGGCAATTTAAAAGAGAAAATCGTAATTATGAATAACGATAGCAAGAAATAGAAGTAAAACTGTTTGCAATCTGGGAAAAATTAGAGCAGTGAAAGTGTAAAGACAGTAGTAATAGCAAAAAATATAAAGCAGATTGAATAGTGTCGTGAGACGAAATCAAGTCATAATCAGTAAATGTGGACAACAACAACAAAAAAAGACTTCCAACAGTGATTCAATTGATATAACCGTTATGCAAATTTTTCTTAGCGCAGTGACTCTTTTTAACTCTAATGATGGAATATTTTATACACCAAGAAATTTTATTAGCTTGCATGGAATAAATAAATACAAGGCTGAGAAAAAATGGTCGATCGAACAAAGAACATAAAACCCTTGTTTCTTCATAGATGCAGGAAGTCAATAACGAAGTAAGTCATGATTTGAGGGTGAGGGTTTGCTGTAATCGGTGCAAATTCTAAGCGCGATTAACAAGGACTTGTTATTGTCTCTCACGAATGGTGCAGTAAGAAAATGAACTTCTTGAGACTATCTTGACATACATTGTTCTTTGTAACTGTTTTGGTCAAATATATCAAATTTATCCTCAGAGACCTGCAGCTGTTCCACAGATTTTGATTTTTTATCAAAACTATTCACTTTGCTAAAATATGTGATCATGAATTCTAGTTTTTCTTTAAAAACGCCATGTAATCCTCTCTTGATCAAAGGGGATAAGGGATTTTCTTGTCTAAATCAATCTACTATAGTTGCACATCCCAATAAAGAATTCTTTTAATATTTATATTTATAATAGAACTCTTTATATTCATTGCTTTACGATTAATGACTTACCTGTTCAGTGTTTATTACGAGATCTGTAAAACCCGGGCACTTTCAGTGTCTTCCAGATCATCAGCAAATGATAGGGATAGCGCTTCCCTTCTCTTTTATGCCACTCATTAACGGCCTTAATATTACTGTTTCCCTGCAGGGCAAATGGTTATCTCATCGACCAAATCGCTTTCTGTTTCGCTATCCTTTCTGTCGATTTCAAACAATTTTCGTTTAGTTGTAGAAAATAAGAAACTCATGATACATAAAATACGGGCTTAACAGATTGCCCTTGCTGCGAACGCGTTCAGCAATCGGCTTTCAAACCAATGACCCTCCTGCGCGGTAAGTGGAGTCATACATAGGTCGAGTTATTTAGTTTTTGAATATTGATTTCAAGGATTATCAATGTCAGACAGTTTTAGAACGTCAGTTTTTACCTTGTTCTTATTATTTACTACCTCATCTCCATATTCATATATGGAACATTCTAGGTATTTATTTTTTAACAAAAATGACCAGCAGAAGTAGCGCAATATCGAAAACAAGCAAGTGCAGTGTCTCCTTTATATCGTATAATATCTATGGTAGCTGATAACATTGCAATTCACTTGAACTTACAAACGCTTAGTAAAACAGACTAGAGCTATAGATGATCTTCTTATGCCGGCTAACAGATTGCGGTTGATATAAGCTGTTCATTACAAGAAACACTCTATTATGAGTTTCATTTGTGACTTTTGTTTCATATGTCTTCAGACGCGCATATACTCGTGTTTTGACAGTGTCTCTAGTTATTCCAGGATTTAATAGTTTTCTAATTGTAACTGCCCTCGAGAAAAAAAAAATTATTGGAAAATGCCAAAAGACAAAAGCTGTTATATATTTACTTATTAATGATCCCAGAAATAATTCACTTTATGGATATTTTAGCCGATTCTTAGATTATTTCTTAATAGCAATACATCCAAAAAAGTTTGGTTTAAAAAAAGTAAAATTCCTTAAAAGCGGATTTCGCATAAGTAGGAAATATGATATAGACCAGGACCGCAGACATTGATTCAAGATAGTGTGAAGTTTTCATGGTCTTTGATTGGTTTAAGTTACAGTATTCTCCTCAGTAAGGGATGGACCCGATAAATGACGGGGTGAGGGGTGGGGGGTGGGGACGTTGCACCATAAGTTTTTAATAGGTGAAGTAATTGCTCATTATTTTTGGGGAAAAGTCGAAAAGTCCCCTTCGCAGTTGCATGCGCATGTGATACATATGTGATATATATGTGATATATATGTGACATATATGTGATATGTGATATATGTCACATATATGTCACATATATATCACATATATATCACATATATGTCACATATATATAACATATATATCACATATATATCACATATATATCACATATATATCACATATATATCACATATATATCACATATATCACATATACATCACATATATATCACATATATATCACATATATATCACATATATATCACATAATCACATATCACACTTGTAATGATAGAGATGTGTGAATAATTGTTCAAGGTGTTAAAAAAGGTCTCTAACACTGCAAGCTCACCTTTCGTCTCGCTTCGATGCAAAGGCACGGCTACGACAAGATGGCGCAGGGAACTGTGAAGGGGACTATTATACCAGCCCCAACATCAATTATCTTTTGTTCCGTCCCTGCTGAAATTGCTGAGGCAAAACAAGCACTGACACAGTGTAGAATATAAAAGTTGAACTGAAAGGAAAGACGGACGGACGGACGAACCAACCAATATTAACAGTTTTCTAACATAGAATTTGACTAGCTAAGCTTAGCTATAATTTCATAGGTGATACCTTGGGCCATTATCAAATTGTTATATGCATATTTCTTCTCATGTCAAACATGTCTTTACTATTTACAGAGGATCTAATAAAGGGCTCTGCCAAAAGGGTAACATATTTTCTGTTTTGATTAATAATGCAGTTTGCATGATCTAACCCTTCTCTATCGTTTTTCTGTTTAAAATACATCCATGTGACCGACACGATCTTACGATACTTACTGCATAATCCTATCATTTTTTACTAAAATCAGATAAGACGGGATAACGCTATTATCCACTTTGAACTCATATTAGATAACGTGTCGACTTTAATTGTGCTTACGTACGTAAAAAGTGAAAAGCTATCGAGATTTGATTTCATTAAATTATTAATATGAACCTTTTTTAGGGTTAAAATCGTCCCTTTACGGATGTGAAAAATATCATATTTAATGCTTAAGGTATTCTACAAATAAACTGTAGGATGTTAGAAACTAATTGGTTATGTGACGTCAGTCCGCCAGAATGTGAAGGTCACCGCGTGGTCTAACTGACAGAGTTTGTTTTAATTACCGTTAGCTTGTGAACGAGTTAATAAATTAATTGTCACTTGGGTCTATAGTGTCGTGATTTCTGTACAGAACGATAGAGTTGTCATTCCAGCGCATTGTGGGACAGTTTTGGGGGTACGAAACAGACACCACCTTGGAAACAGTCGAGCAACGAAAAACAGAACCTGAACTATAGTAGAAAATATTATACATCTATTGAAATTAAAGCTTTGTTGTAGACTGAGCTAATGTCATTTTTGATAGCCTCTTTACTCTTGACATTGATAGGGTTCGACGTGTTTGCGAAAAATTCTTAATAAATGCTCTGTGGCATGTCTGTTATTGCTATTCAACCCCTCAATGCGAATTTTATTAGTTTATTTGGAATTGAATACTTTATCGATAGAGGCATTAATTAAGAAATTCATGATTGATACTTTGATGCCTGATGAAACAATCAAAATGTTCAAGCTCAGTTAAACTTTGCAATGCACAAATCTAGGTACTATAAAACATCCATTCAATTTCTACTGAAAAACATGCAACGTATTCCACGTATTTTCTTTTTAAAAAATGCTGCAAAGACAGAACAATTGAACAAGTGTATACTATGCATTGGCAACATATTATTTCTTTGCATTTGGCCCTGAATGCCTTGTTTTCAGGTAACACACTCGCCCGTGCGCCATTTTGGACTTACGTGTATTGGGTTGTGTAGTTTTGGAAGAACCACTATGCAAATAAACTGACTGTTAGTTCATCTGTGCCGTATATTTGTAGTGCTAAGGGCTCAAAATTTGTGAGAAAACTGAGTTTTGTTTTTCGGTATCTTTGTGTGCTCAACATGGACTAGACTTATATCTACACTTAGATTTAGATACCTGAACGAATAAAGTTTTAAATTAATTTTGGACCACAGGTACTGTCAGTAGATACGTTGAAGTCTAATATAAGCAATATAAGTCGTTATTTAAGATTAGCATGAAAGATTTAATCTACAAAAAAGTAAAAACCTTACCTCTGCAGTGTACGTGCAATTGCATTTGTGAGTTAGCCTGCCGACTTTTATATAATTCAACGATTTTAACCTAAATTTAATTGAGCGGCTCAAAATCAAAGCGAAGGCCTGACGTCTGGCTGTGACCTCGAATGATGTTTTTTTTCACCACCCTGTTCTAATTACCTCAAACTATAGTTGTAAAGTTTATGTTGGACGACAGGGTTAATAACGCTGAAGACCTCCACGGATACAAGTAGAAACAAGGAATGAGACCGATAGAAGACACTGGAAGTTTTTTTTGAATTAAATGAGTTGAAACACAACACTGGCCATGGGTTCATGAACGAAAGTAATTAATCGGTCCTCGGAACTACCACTTGAAGCTCAATAAATAAATCGCACTTGTTTCTCAAATGATAATTATGTCATGTGCTTGAGTATTCTATTAAGGAATTTTACTCTTAGTATACGGTTGAGTTCAGATCGGCGTGGCAAAATCTTTCTAGTTAGTAAGAGCTAAATTTGAGCATTGCTATTTACTTTTCTTCCAGACTAAGTGCTTTATTCTGAGATTATGACATTACTATAACTGATGTTTCAAGAACTAAGTCAAACTATTCATTAAAGTTTCGTTCATAATGTATTTTGAGTGCGGATGTATAAGCCTTTTGAAACCATATCCTGTAAAAGCTTTTATGGGGAAAAAGACCTTATTAATTTGATATAAAATATAAATTAAACTAGGTTAGACGTCGAGTTGCCTGAGTGTAGGTTTCGCATTTTGTCGCCAACGCCGTTGGACAAAGACGCCATTCTAGCATTGCTTTATTGTTATGTATCGATTTATATTCAAAAGACCGAATTTCGATCCATGCTACTGATAAAACGATTGATAAGACCAAGCATGACCACAATGCATTGCGATCGTTTTGTTTTGTCATGCTAAATTAGAACCATGCATGATATGTTTCACGTTAAGATGCATGAATACTATTATCATGATCACATTTCTATCATAGATTAACGATTCAGTAATGATACTGAATTTACTCAGTGTCACATGATTAACCATCAACCAATGAGAGTGTTCGTTACATTGCCATTATCTGTGACTAACAAACTCTGAAAACGAAATAATACTGAAAAGTAATGATACATTTCGTTTTCAGAGTTTGTTAGTCACAGATATTGGCAATGTAACGAACACTCTCATTGGTTGATAGATGATCATGTGACACTGAGTAAATCAAAATATATTTCGAGCGGGAAATTATCACTTTAATTTCCTGAAAAGGTAAACGCAGGTGACAAAACGATTAAAATAAACCAGTGCACGTAACCGGCAGAAAAATACGAAAAGCCGGTGGCGTGTTGTTTTGTACGAATATGAACGTACAACGAAGCGCGAACAGGCATTTTGCCATTTACTTGTATCTTCAGTCATTATGGAGGAACCCGGAGCACATAAAGAAATAATTAGATTTATTACTTATATAGTCTCAGTAATAAATAGATAAAAATAAATACAGATGATCGTTGAGAAAAAGGATTCAGACAATGATATACATAAAAACAACTGAAAAATATTACTGCCACTCTCCTAGCATTTCAGTGAAATAGAAGAGGTAGTCATTGGCTTATTCTATTTGAAAAAAAAATTATTAGCCATCTTTTATGGCTTGCTGAAAGTAAAGTTCTTATCTTATGAATTGACTCTAGCTTCATTATTTCACGGTTGCTCGGGAACATCGAAACTTTCAGATAAAAAAACTAACCGTTTTCCTGGTGGCCCGAGGTACTGTGACCATGCAATACTTTTCTATCATCGGTTAATGATTAATGATTTGTACAATGATACTTCATTCTTTGCAAAACCCGAAGTGAATATTGGGAAATATTATTCAAGCTTCCGAGTCTTCCAGTACATCCACCTCATTAGTTTCGGTCCCCGATCCCTCATGGGACCGAGAGGATCTGGGACTGAAACTAATGACGGCTGCGAAATTAAAAAAAAAAAAAACAAATTTAACAAAAGAGGATTTAAAAATGATTTTGAGAAGCATTTTAAAAAATCACTCAGAATCACTCAGCGGTGGCTCGACCAATCACAGCGCGCGACACTATATTGACTGAGCTTAAATTGTACTACGTTTCTTAATTAACGTCCAACGTAATAAGATTACCGCGATTCTCAATATTCTGCGAACTCAGACTTTTCAACGGCTTGTCGAACTTGGTTTATTGCCACCAGTGCAATATAAGAGTTACCCGACTGATATTATTTCGGTTTATAAAAGGCAGCAAAAAAAAAAAAAAAAAAAAAAAAAAAAATTCAGCGTGCAGGTAGTGGCTGCCGAGTTCGTCAACTTTGAATCAGATATTGAAAACTACAAGATAAAAACGTTTTTGTAAAACTGGGCATAAGTCAAAGATAATACGTATAAAGTAAAGTAGAAAAAAATACCCTACCTTTCCTTTCTTGTTCCTCCTTCTTCCTGCCTTAGTTGCCTCAATGATCGATGAGGACAAGAACTCGTAATATGAAGTCAAAAAATCGCCTTCAGCGAATCTAATGAGCAATTATTCGACTAATGGACATTAAAAACCATGTTTTATTCATCTCCTGATTTTAACTTCTGAGGGTTATTTTTCAGTACAGTTTTATTGAACTCTTTTATTTTTCAAAATCTTTTTTTTCTTAAACCAAAACAGTTTTCTTAACTTTGAAAATACTTCTAAAACAAAGTATTTTCTATTCTTTTTCTTTCGTTTTTATTTTTTCGACCCCGAGGCATCAAACAAAAACAAACTAATGGAAACTTAAGGAAGGAAGAGGAAGATTAAGTCGTGTGATAAGAAAAACTTTGAACTGATTTCCTCCAACGTAAACATCAATCAAAAAATAATATGCACTCTACGGCCAAAAAACCAAAGCAAGTTAGAAACTTGAACATTTCTTTTTGAATTCTTTCTAATCCGATAATAAATCTTAAATTTTCGATCGATATAAATAAATCATGTCCTGTGTCTATCTTATAATAAATACAGTTTCAAGGTATTTTATGAGAAATATCCACTTGAGCTTCTTCGAGTTAAGGCGACGAACTGATGGCACCTGAATTGGACTATTTATTTATCTTTATTCCATTCTTTATCGATCGATTCATGCGGCGATCAAAAATATTTTTAATTAAGTGCTCATGCGAACAGAACTGATTTGATATAGAGAAAGGAAAAAGAAAAAGAAGAAAGAAAAAGAACAACAATTAGCAGTAAATAAATAAACAAAAAGTCAAATTAATTAAATAAATATCAGAACAGACGAAATTCCTTTTTTCACAAAAACCCACAAAAAAATATCATAATGCGAGTCTGGTATTCGTATCAATGAATATTTTATATAATTAACTTACCATAAATATAATATTAAATAATCCTATAATCATATATTAGACAGAATATAAATTTTGTTAGAATTTCCTTCTTAATATATATTTTCTTTTGCCTTTCAATTTTCTATATAAAAAAACCAGTAAATATCATATGTTCTAGTCAGAAGTTCATAACTTCTGGTTCCAGCTTATCAATTTTGACAAATGCACTTTAAGGCTTTCATTTACTGCTTCCATCACGTATTCATATGTAGCACTGGGACTAATAATGCTACCAAACCCTAAAACATTTTCGCCATGTCAAACCTGCTTCCTGTAAGCATATATGTATATAGAAATACGACTCTGCCTTACTTGAAGTGAGGGGGATTATCTGCAGCCATAATGGAAATGAAATCTAAACAAACAACATAAATAACGGTAGATCAGTTTGATCAATCTTACAGCAAGTGATTTGCTTGCTCGGCTATGAAACTTTTTTCTGAGATTTGCTATCTAAGTGTTTTTTAGTTATTTTTTTTGGTATGACAGCCAAAAGATGATTCCGGTTCATGAGGTCAAACTCCTTTTCTTTGGTTCTTCAATCAGTGCTTATACTTATATACTAACATGTAAAAAAAAAAATCAAAGCGTGCAGTATAATTCGTCTTTCTTAGAAGATTCTGCCCAGTAAAGACAGAAAATCCTATTATGTCATTAACTTCACCATAGAAAAACGATAACGTGCTTTAAATGAAAATTCGAGATTAATCACGACTTCTTAAATAAACCTGCTTTGAATAAAAATTGAGATTAATTAAGTACTTGTTTAACTTCTTACTTTTTAATTTAAAAGTATGTTTGATAATGCGATACGCGAAGCCAATAATAAGCCCCATAGAATAAGAATAAAAACACCTCACATGGATAATACACTGATATAACAGAGGGCGGTTAATGTCGTTTAGTTAAGATGGCGTTAAATATGGCCAGAACCTTACTAAATTATTTCAGCTTCTTATATTATATATAGTCATTAGTGGTGGCGAGAATTGGAAAACTGAGATGTTTAAAGTCAGCTTTGAAGTAAAAAGAAAATATGTTTAGAAAGCATGTTTAGAAGAACGAAAAAAAAGCAATAACACATTTATCTAAGGTGTGTTGTACAATTTGTACATACTATGCAATAAGAGAGAAAGGAGAGAAAAGAGAATGATAATGAAGAAAAGAATGGTAAAAGCAATGCTTCTTGTTATTCCATGATTTTGCTATAATATGCAAATGTCATTCTTTAAATGTTTTTATGTTATCAACTAAATTTTATTTGCGCATTAGCTAATATTAATTCTATTGAAAGAACATCCATATCGAGTAGGATCGCAATATAACTCTGCATTAGAGAACGCAGTTTGGGTGTTCCGGCTTACAAATATATAAGCCATGTAGACGTTCCATATATTAACGAGGTCTTCGTTCACTTTATATCGGTAGTTTAAGAAGGAATTTTTTTCAATAATGAGCAATGATTGCAAAAAACTAGACTTTCGTGTGAGTTTTGATCCCAATTTTTGTTTTTGGGTTAATACTCAAAACCTTTTTAAAACATTTAGAAACTGATGTACTACGATAAAATGCCTGTTTGAAGCGGTATTTTCAATTGTAAAAAGATGTTTTGTTGCATTTGAGTTAGAATGTTGCTTTGTCTGGCTTTTTTGTATATAAATTATATGGGAAATAAGCAAATGAAGGCCTAAACCTCATTTTCGAATAACATTTTTGCTTTCATTTTATTTTTGGATACCAAAAAAGGTATTGTCACTGATAGGCCTTCAGCAAAATAAGTGGGTTTTTACCCTCTGGTTACCCCCCAAAGTCGCAAAGTATTATGGGGATGTGAAAGTAGAGAATACCTACTTATGCTATTAATAAATTTTATTTATTTTATTTTATTTACTTGTTTTATTATTTATTATTTATTTATTCATTTTTATTTTTTCTCCGAACTGAAATTCTGAATACATTATTCCTCAGTATCGTGCTAGAATTTTATTAATTTAATTTAATTTATTATTATTATTATGTGAAATTTTGAACATATTATTCCTCAGCTCATTTTCGTGCTAGAATTTTAACATTTCGAACTTGACCTATTTAGAGTATTTAATACCTAGTTGCCCTTGTAAACCAGACTTATAACTTCACACATATTCATAATCATAAAACACCGCATTAAAAATGTCTACAAGTCAACTACTAATGCGTTTTTTACTCATGTTTTATTGAAATATTTTTGTTTTTTAGTATTTGAGAGTTTCGTTTTTTGGTATATCTTGTTTTTGCATCTATCTCTTTATGTCAAGATCGATCAGCTGCTCATTCTAGAGCAAACTTATGTCAGTCAGACATTTAATATTAAGATCAAAGGATACGGACGCGGATCAGAGAATTCATCTATTCAGGAGATTTGATATCATAACTAGTAATAATAATAATAATAATAATAATAATAATAATAATAATAATAATAATAACTATATTTTGTATTGCGCAGATTCTACATTAATACTTAAATGCGCATCACAAACAACTGATAAACCAAATCATTATAAGCTCAAATATAAACATAATTAGAAAAAGAAATCAATAAAAAATATACATACAAATATCAGAAATAGAATGAAATAGATAAAATAGAATTGGAACATCTAACTCCAAGAAGAAGATTGTTCTATAATTTAGGCGCGGCGCGCAAGAAAGCACGATCACCCAATGTTAGTTCTTAGAATAAGATGGAGGATGCCATGACTAGTATTGTTATAAAATATTTCTGCGCAAACTACATCACTTTAGTGACACATATATTTCTGTTTTTTTATAGCCGCCATCTTGAGTTGAATCAACCAAAATGGTAGCCGTATATTTGTACATAATAGATTTCTCTTCTAACATGTCCATTTAGTACCATCTGTGCATGTTGAATAGCTTCTTAAACTGCATTAGCTATCACGTACATTTTATCGTCAATTAGAATCCCTTACTAACCTGGAATTGGGGATTTTCAGTTACTGGTTCACCAAGTTCTTGCACCGGCACTTTGACTGCGGTGTCTTGTATGATTTACAGTTTTCCTTCCTAAGTCAAATAAGTACACATCTCAATTAATTCTCAGCTTATTTCTTGGGCTTTATTTATCAGATATCTTTGTCGCCTTCTTTGAGCTTCATCGCAAGACTTTGTTTTTTGCACTTCTGTGTACATGTCGCACAACTGATCCAGTAGTTCGAGATAATGCTAGGAAACGACAAATGTAATCATGGAAATATTTCTTTAATTTCACAACTTGAATGTTTCCAACCGCTCTTCTTTTTCATTTGATTGAGACTTCAACTCTGAAGATTAAGATGTATTAAGTGGAATTTTGGATAGCCCATATTTTTTTCTATGAAGACTAAAGCTGTTATATAATCAGTCACCAAGAGAATAGTCTTTAACAAACTCGCTTTGCGATTGGATGATAAGCTATGATATCCATAGGCACCGACAGGCGATTGCTAGTTATTATAGTCAACAGCCACAAATTCACTCATGTAATAACTTTTCTCGTAAGTATATGCCATCTCATTGCTTTAGGCGAAAAGCAATCTTTTGATGTAAAATACATGTTCACTGCACGCATGGAGGGTTGTTCTACGATAACGTGATCGGCACACGTAATGGTATTTTTTGATTAATTCATATTCGAGTAATCGCTTACGAGTACGTTCACTCACGTTATTAATTTCCCCGTTGCTTGGGTACGTGAATCCGGCTATTACTTTTTTATGCGTACAGGGTACGCACGATCAGTTGATTTTTTATAATATCAAAAGCAGAATTAGTTGTAACATTTATTAAATTATTTGAATCATCTCAGTCATCTGTTCTTCAAAGAACACTGAATTGAAACCAGAGTTCCAAAATTGCATTGCAATTCCCTAGTAGCCCTAGTAAGGTACTAACACTTCATGATTCAAAACTTCACTAAACAACGCAGTGACTAATAAAATTACGCCAAATAATACTAAAAATAGCACCAAAAATGTCATACACGAAATCACTTGGATTGCATGACCTATCTTTGCCTCTCCGTCACGGACATATTGGTATAGAATTATTTATTATTTATTTATAGATTTATTTATTATTTATGTCAACGAATTTTACGATAAAACAAAGCACGGTAAGATGTAGCTATGAATAAATAGAAAACGTAAAATCTCATCCTTTTGTAAACAAAAAATTTCTTGTTGAAATTGCCGAAGGGAGTCACAATTTGTTAATCTTGATATTCAGATTCATATATTCATATATATATTCTACTTGCATATATAGTTTTGAATAGTTTTGCACCATCTTATCTCTTCGAAGTATTCCAGCCATATACAAGAACTAACGTGATTTACGTTCAATTCACCAATATCTTCTTAAGGTGCCTAATCACAAGAACTTCAGTTCTACTTTTGGGGACAGATTATTCTCTGTGTGTGCCCTCAAGCTGTGGAACACTTAACCGCATGACATAAATACTTCATCTTCAATTGACATTTTCAAGAAAAAAATCAAAAGCACTTATTTTTTCAAACAACAATGCGATGTTAAATAACATTTTACGAAAATATTTTTCCCATTTTATTTTTCATTATCTATTTATTTAATTTATTCTACTTTATAATATTTAATCCCATTATGTATTTTTTTAGAATATATATATATTGTAAAAGCATTGAGATTTTTAAATGCGTTTTAAGAGTTAAAGTATTATTATAATTATTATATGTTTATTTCAACTTCAGACATTTTTGCTACATGAATACAAAATATTGCGGGCATGAATAGTGTAAGCAAATATTATTATCATCATCATCAACATCATCATTATAATTATTATCATCATTGTTATAATTATATATCACATCATAACAAATATAATCACATACACGTATTCCAGAAAAAGATCGTTTTAGCGAATAACCCTTGATAAATGACGGAACATAGGTCGTTCCAAGTTCCAAGAATAGCTGGAATTAACGGTGTTTCCTATTTATTATACTCTTCAAGAACACGTTTGTTGGTTTTATCTGATTTATAATGAAATTGATGGATGAAACTATTATAAACACCGTAATCAGATAGTTCTTAGATGTATACCCACAATTCCTTTCGGTCTTGGTATGGTCTATGACTCCAACAATAGCTGTAAAATGTATGTGCGTATTTTCTAAGAAGTTTTTACCTTATTATACAGAGAAATGATGGATAAAACTATTATAAACACCTTAATCAGTTCGTGCTTAGATGTATACTCACAATTCCTTTTGGTCTTGAAATGGTCTATGACTCCAACAATAGCTGTAAAATGTATGTGCGTATTTTTTAAAAAGTTTCTAGATTATTCTAAAAAGAAATGATCACTGTCAAACGAAAGCTTTTCCCCCCTACGAATAGATGATTTATTGCGGCATATTGGGTTTTATATCTATGTGTATGTATAATGGGCTATAGTTTTTTATTGTGAATTTTCTTCTTCTTTAATGGATTGTGCCACTCATCAAAACTAGATTAGTATTTAATGTCCAAGTTCAATCCAATTAATGAGCGTGTCTTAGAACATCAATTAGTGGTCAGTTTTATAAATTATTCGTTAAGAGAAAGCCTAGAAAGAGTTTTTCCCTTTTGTTAAATAGCATTTTGTATACCTGGGTAGAAATTAAGCGGTATTCCAGTCTATAAAGGATAGAGCGAGAGAGAGAGAGAGAGAGAGAGAGAGAGAGAGAGAGAGAGAGAAAGAGAGAGAGAGAGAGAAGAAGAAGAAGAAGAAGAAGAAGAACGGGAAGAGAAAACAGTAGAAAACAAATAATCAATGCCAGAGAAGTACATTTTAAATATTTCCTATGTTCAACTAGAATATTATCAATATAAATCAATATTGAAGAGAATATCGGGATTCTTATCGCTGCGTATCTATTCAATTTATGATCCGGCATCTCATCAAAACTTTGATTTGTCTATAACCTATTTCCAATCCTAGGCATGGCTCACTTTCTTCTCAGGTTGATTCTTAGTTTTTCTCGATGGTTAACTTAACTGTGTCTTGTGTAATGAAGAAAGCCAGAAAATTCTCGAATCATTTAGTTTTCTGTTTGTTTTTCTATACTGTTTGCTTATTTTGTTTTGTTTTCGGTTGATAAAAAAGTAAGCGCACAAATTTGAAAACGAAAAGTGAAAACATCAGGAAATTGGTAGTCCTATATAGTCGAATGCGTATGTATTTTAACAACAAGTCCCAAAAATATGATGAGTTTGTGGATAAGCGCTTTCTATCCTCTGAAAATAACCTATGTTATTTTTCCATTACATTTAAGAGCCCGCGCTGTTTATGGCAAGCGGATTACTGTTTCCGGTTTTCATAATTCCGTTCAGCTAAAGAACCAACTGTTCTGTGTAAATTTAGAATCGGTTGCAGAATGATGAAATTTATAAGCCAGGTAAACATCGAGTAAACGTTCTTCTAAATTCATGCCGGAATTATGAAATGTTGATTCAGGAAATTATCAATCCAATGATATCATCAAGTCTTGATATACCGCATAGGAACAATGAGCATATATACATAATGATTTAAAGAAGGTTCAAAACTTTAAGTTATTCAATATACTACTCAGAAACACTTTTCTAGAACCATTTTCTTAATGCACTCCATTTAATTAATGCATACTAAATCAGATATCAGCACATGATTTTAGTAAAAATGCACAGGTGATTATTGAAAATCTCGTGCGCTGATTGGTCGAGAAACTCACACTATCACACGATAATCACCTCCAGCGATAATTATTAATTCAAATGTTGATGTTTTGATGTAACGAATGTACCAACTGACCGATGACAACAAAACAATGTGTCAAGCAATAACAATGTGCATAACACCTTACATTTCATAATAAAGCATGTCTTAAAAGAGACAAAGTAAAAAGAAGTTTAAGCTCTGCTTGCTGTGTCGTGGTATAATAAATATATTTTGGTATATTAGGTCAAAAAGAAATGCAAATTAGCGCCTTTTCATTTTATTCCGTAGATTGTTATGGCAAGTCTCAGCGTAGTAACAATAACATTTTTTTATTAGCCTATATATTTTCATCAATACTATTACCAGGATGCTATAAAAGATTGTCTAACGTCAGAATTCTGACTTAATGGTTTTTCTATCAGTTAAAGCGTAATTCGTGTCTTTAAGTACTTCGGCTGTAGAAGCGACTGGACGTTTATCAATTAATAACCGAAGTCGATAAATCATTACCAGAAATCACTAAACAAATTCCTTCTACCAAACCTTCATATCCACATTTGCTGTTGTTAAAGCTATTTTTAGCGGCAAAGGTTTAATCATTGGTTTAATTGAAGCGACTGTGGCTTTGGTTTCTGTTGGGCGGCGCTAAGAAAGGAAGTTAAATTAATCCTCTAAATATTGCAAAAGTACAAACACAGATTGTTATTTTGAAGGAGGTATTGTTTATCCATTTTCAGAAAGAAAACTATTTCTAAGTGATCGATGAGATGAAAGGCAATCGAGCTATTGGAAGTAGATGAATATACGAACATTAACTACTCCGATATATATATACTAGCTCAGATATTTCAAAACACAATTCCATGAAGGGCTGGAGACTGTACGTACTCCGATATATATACTCAGTTATTTCAAAACACAATTCCATGAAGGGCTGGAGACTGTACGTGCTCCGATATATATACTCAGTTATTTCAAAACACTGCACGTACCCACTATCCTATGTTTTTCCCGACTACAGTGCTATACACTTTATTCTAAATTAACTTTTTCATCATCGATAAATCAGACCTTTTTAGCATGCATAAATGGAAAATGTACGGCGCCTTTCGCTGCGGGATGCAGCGTCTACTCCTCCTTTCGTTCTTATTTTCAGAAAAGTCTCATGATTTTGGATTATTATTGGAAAATCGAGAAAAAATTCTAACAATCTTGACTAAATACAGTACCATAATACTGTAAAGCCTTTTGAAATGAATTTCAATTGGTAGGATTAATACTTGTGAGAGCTTGTAAATTAATGATCGAATGTACTGATTTCTTGCAACACAAGTATAAGTCAGTCCATCGATTGAATGAGCTTACAACAAAAAGTATTAACCCAATTGGTTCATAAAAACAGAGGTTTAAAACTCTGATTTATACTCTCCAAAGATAATCGCATTGATTAAAACAGGAAAGTACAAACTTACTTATCACGGACTCGAAAAGTAATCATAATGAGAAGGGGATAAAGGTTAGCGACTTTCAGTATTCGCACTTGAAATATTCACTTTATCCGGCATCACGCTAACACCTCTTAGTAAAACTTGTCCTACGTACCTCTGAATAATGTCAAAAGCATACAGAGTTGCGGACATTCCTTTCCCTTACGCACCTAAAACACGGGCACTCAGTCATAAGTAAGACACTGAGAAACAGGAAGCATATGTTAGCTGTTATCGCTATACAGAACCGGCTCAGCTGGGAGTTGTATGTAAATGTACCTCTACAGGATATTGGCGAGATTTAGGAAGAAAAACAAGATCGCGTAATTGCTTATTGGTTTGAACGGGACATTACATAAACAAGTGCAAACTGTAAACAAGAATAGTTTTCTTTAATCATTCTGTTTTTAATTATGTTTGAAATGAAATGAAGGTTGAGAGTACTAGATCACTCAGTTGCCAGATGCAAGACCGATCATTGAAAGTCATAACGATTTTGACTCTTAAACCGCCAAAACACCACAAAGCCAGCCATACCGGAGTTCTTTTGTTTCATTCAAGAACTCTAGCGTACATGTCCGGTTGAAAAAAAGAACAATAACTTCGTATTTCTAGCAGTTTTCTTTTGAAATAAACAACTAAAAGGTGATTTAATATAGTACAATGCTACGCTGGGTTTCAAAAGTAGATTTTCTCCGTTCTTATGGAAATTAAGGTGAATAAGTTTCGACAACAGACAAGTTCAATTTACAATTAGAAATCTGTACTAGAAATCAGCTTGCTTAGTCGTTATCAGATTTAAGATTAGTGATAAAAAAGTCATTACTTTATAATAGAACTTTTCGACCTTTTGCTGCTTTTGCAATTCAAATCTAAGTAATTTTCTTCTTAGTTAGGTTACGTCAGGGTGAACTTAATCTGTGTTTACAAACCAAGCACTTCATTTTCTACTTTTCACTTAGGATTGATGTAATGTTCATGTGGCAGCGAAGCGAATTGAGGCTACATCACTATTATAGCTGTAAAGTATTTCTCTTATTTGAAAAAAAATATTATCAATTCAGGTTTTATGATTGAATACTGATTTCAGGTTTAATCTCTGTTCAAGATACTGACGAATGCGGTTTTCTAGCAGGATGTTTTAATTTTAAGTTTTTTTCTTCTTCAATAACAACCTTTTCAATCGAACAGATCAATAGCAACACAATCAATTCTTTTTTTGTAATCGAGGAATCAAATAATTCAAAATTAAATCATTGTCTGAATAACTTTAGGTCTATCGTCGAATTCACAGAATTCAATTTTGATCTAGTAATAAAACCATCATTTGCAATTACAAACCATTGCCTGAGTTTGTTTTTGTTTTGTTTTGTTTTTTCATTGCGTACTATCCGCGACACATTTCTATTTAACCCCGCTGACACCATCTGAAACACATTATTGGCTGCGAACGTAACAATCTATTGTAAAGTGCATAGAAATCCGTGGGAGAAATTCAATAAGAATACTTGTGATAAAGCTGATTAAAGCAAATTCACTAAGAGATTCTGTGTAATTGCACTTGAGCAGTGTTACACTTTTGTTGTGTTGTGAAAGAAATACAAGATGTACGTAGACAGACAGTCAGGCAGACATACATATCTAGAAAGACGAACTATAGGCGCTCTTGATGACAATAATCTGAGTGATCCCTATACTCCAAAGTCATAAATTTGATAAAGTTTTAATCTAATTTAACATTTAAACCAAAATAAATCAAAGATATTATCAAAATATTTATTTTTTATCGTTATGACTGAAGGAGGGGGTATTTTGACGAGGTACAAGCGTAAAACAATAATCACTGCGAATATAAAATTATATAAGAAGAAAATATTTTAGCCTAAAAATAATCAATTTTGGAATCTCCACTTCATCGTATGTCCTGCAGCGAATTAACTTTCTCAAAGCCCACCGTATTGGTGGCCGCCTTCCGTGCGCTCCTTTATTGTTTTTGTATGTTTGTTGCTTTGTTTGTATACCGAGACGAAAACGCGAGGGCAGTACTAGATTATCCTGCATATCGTCCTCATAGAACTTTAATTAATAAAGCAAGAGCGGTAGTGTGCTGTTGCCTCTCTTGATCGCCTCTGGGGTAATCGGGTTCGATTCACATTGCTTCGGCATCGTACGTTAATAAAGTTATTTAGATCTATTCTTGGACTTAATTCGGGGTTTTTTCTCCGAGTTCTCCGGTTTTCCTCCCGTTCAATTGCAACTCGATCTGTGAGTTAGCCGTGTTCCGACTCTGAGAGCTGTTTTAGGACATCGATCAAATTTGAAGTTATTTTTTGTGAATAATGGTGTTGACCGCTTCCAGTCACTCACTTTGGCACATGCACCCAATCTCTATATGATCTCTTAGAGACATTTTACTATCCATACTTCATTTAACGAACTTTTAGGTCCTTGAAACATTTTTACATCCCACTCAAGTCAACGATACTGACCTGCCAGATGTATATTTGCCTATAATGCCTTGAAAAATTTCGAATCAATTTCTACTAACAGGTTTTTAAGATAAGTAGTACGCTTTTAACTCAGATTCTTCAGTGTTTGAATATTTTACGATGTAACGATACTATCTCCGCTGTTTTTAAGATTAGCAATGAATGATACTTTAGCTGTAAGGTATATAATCAATAAATAATGTTAAGGTATTAGTATTTACATTAATATCAAAATCCATATGCAACATATATACACACTTACAGCAAGCAGTTACTAAAATGTACTTACTTGTAACATTTCCGGGTAAGGTTTCTTCGGTGTAAAAAAGCAACGTCTTTTAAGATACCAGTTTTCATAAGAAGCCTCTTCAGAAAACCGTGAAATGTTTGCAAGAAAGAATTAGAGTACCAAGGCCTGGTCATGAACATTTGAAATAAGAATTGCAAGCTGGCTTATTTTTGAGTATCGTTATCAATCAATTGTTTTGGCAAATGGTTGGAGTGAATAACTCTCTTAACAATAACATGATAATAATTGAGGTAACTAATGAATTACTTTTTCCGCGACTATCCACATGCTGTCATTTTCTGTCATCAGCGAGAATGATTAAGGCTTTGCAATCATATACTTAAGTTTTTTTTAAAAAGTCTTATATCAATGTAAAGATTTATATAGAAAATTTCATAGTTCTTCCCGAAGGCAAAGACTGAAAAGCAACGCAACTTCTTCACTCCCCCATAACGTCACTTTGAAATGGAGCTGTAGCCAAGCATTCAGTCATGTTCTATTCCGCACTTTCAGATAAAATGTTTTTTTAGCTGTCGTAAAATAGTGAAATTTTGAAGGTTTCCTCCGACTTTCGTTATTATAGCGATATGCACAATTTGGTCATTGATTAAGAACAAGGTCGCGATCGAAACTCATGTCAGAAATAAGGATGACACTTGAATGCATTTGCAGTTTTATATCCCTTTCCTAGACATAGTACTGTATGACAATTTATTTTATTGAAAGTTTTATTAGCCAGTATTCTAGTTTTTACTTGAAAAAGGACATTAATAGCCTATTCATTTTGGAACCAAGGAGATGTACGTCAGTTTACGTTGCAGTAAAATGGTTTCTCTAATGTAGTTTGGTATCATGAACGACACTTAAATAGGTTTTCGTGGACATTTGTCAATATTAAATAAATCGAATCACCGAGCAAGGCATTTTTGTGGTATTACTAATAAAAAAAAGTAACAGAACATTCCATTATTTGATTGTCGTATATATCTAATCCAGCTGTTCGGACATTCAATAGGAAGCTAAAGCGGACTATGATGTTAGCTTCCGCAAAATATACTAATTGAATTGTAATCGACAAGTCTAACACTTTCAAAGCTATTCCCTAAGACTAATCCCTATAAAAAGCAGTTTAATAGCTTTATCCCACGAAGACCGGCGGCATGTAAATGGTTTTTTCCCTGCCGCGCTGTCCAACCCTACTCGTTGAATGGCTTTCGTGAGAAATGCACTCATCAAATTTGAATTAATTACTATCGAATGTTTCGTAAACAACAAGTCATGACCTCAGTAATGGGTCTCAAATATATAACACATAACCTTTGGACATATAAGGGCTTTATGCGACTTATGGCGCTACCAGAAATGATAATTACTTAATCATTCCTGTGGTGACTCACGGCCGAGAAAAAGAATCTAAAAATACGGAATATATCTATATCGGAGTTTGTTGCTTGAGCTACGTCGTGAATTGAATCCATTCTCAATTCACTTTTAATCGAGTTTGTTCGTCTTGCGGTAACGGCTTTCTTCCACTCAGCAACGCGGCATTATAACGAATTCAATCGACTGACGTTCAACGACTCGTTTAATAAAAAAATAAAAAAAAAGATTTCATGACAAATAATCCTAATCTGCCATTAAATTTTAATTACGTATAAATTTGGTGTTTTGTGGATCTTCATTATTTTTGATTCCGGATATCAATGATATCGATAAAGATCAATTAGGAAATAACCAAGAAGACAAAAACAAGGCAGAAAATCAAATACCGCCCTCTTTTGTCAGTGCATGGAAGGGATGTGCGTTGAAATTACTTCAGTTTAAAATTTTCACCATGAATTTTGTTATGATTGCGTAGAAAAATCCAGTTTCAAAACGCTCGTGCTGCAAGTCAAACGCTAACGATCTTGAACTAAAACGACGTCTGAGTGCATGGGTAGGCAAAAAGTTTAAAGGCTCTGATTGCGTGGAGTTGCTGTTTTTCCTTCTTATTCACTCGGCATCTTTTAAAACCCGGTCTACATGAGAAAACGTTTTCCCAAACTGAACACATTGGCCTTGGGTCGTATTATTTTCTCTAGTCTTTCACTATATAATCGAACGGTAATATTTACAAACTACATCACTCTATCATCAGTAAAACAACGATGAAGATCGGAATCGCTTTTTAAATACATTATAAACAGTTTAAGCGTCAAGTTTTACTAATGAGTTAAAAACTCGAGATTGCACCTTCTGCCTAACTTAGTTTAGAGTTCAATTTCACTTCTCGCCAGAAGGATTGGAATTAGTTAAAAATCTTGCGAGTATACATCAACAAATCAAAAATTCAATCCAAAGTTTGCAAACGGCAGCAGCAACATTCGTCTTAAATGAGATCTCTTACCGTACTCAGACGATGGTAGCTAAAATGATGGTAGCTAAGATGATGGTAGCTAAGACTGATGGTAGCTAAGATGATGGTAGCTAAGATGATGGGAGCTAAGAAGATGGTTTGATTTTCCTCTTCACGATCAATAAACAAATATGCCGCTTGGACTTTACTTTGCTCTGCATAATACAGCTTATCTAATAAATCTTTAATCATCTTTAGTTTCTAAAGCATTATTAAGCTACGCCCGACGGGGTGGGCAAAAGGGAACTAGTGACGATCCTACGATCTATATAAATATATATATATCTATCTATCTATATATACATCTATATTTAGGCTCTTGGAGTTCATCGATATGGCAATAGAACAAGCTATAGCTATCAGGAAAATGACAGGATAAGATAAGGAAGCTTTCAGGAAAACAAATATGTATATAATCTTGAAGTTGAGTGTCCTCCTTTAAATAGCATGCACCTCACCATCATGATAAACGTCTCATTTTATAAGACATATTCATCGATAACATAACTTAAGCCACAAAGATATATACTCCTCAAATAGTTAATAATAAATGGATCTAGTCTAGGTTTGAGAGTATTATGGCTATGTATCCCAGATAAACCTTAAAATAATCCATGTGATACTGATAAGTAATAACTCTACGTCATCATGCAAGACTCGGGAAATGTTTCGGTATCCATGGTAACCATTGTTCTCTTAGTTCTAAGCAAGTTATGACAGCAAGGTACATTTTAAGTTTTGTTTTTTTCCCGTTCCATTAGTAATAAGCAGTCAACACGGTGCCTATGATTGTTTTATTTTTATGATTCTTTGAGGTATAGTGGTCGTGGAAATGATGACAATAATTGTCTTTCATTTAGACTCACTGAAGGATGGAAAAGAACTGAACTAAATAAACATGTCATGTATGTATTATTAGAATCATTGAAAGTTGAGGGACTGACAAATCGAACAACCATGGATTAAAATTTTTGAAAGGCAACCCGATCTATTATTATTAGATTATAATTGATTTTTCGTGCACTATTCTAGAGGCTATTATTAAGTTTGGCCACCAACAGTAAACAGCAAATTTGACGTCAGAATCCTTCACGGTCCCGCTTTTTAAACGGCTTTCACTCGATAGAAATTAAAAATTAAGACTCGTTCATTCAATTATGAACTTCTATTCATGTGCACAAACAGCGATCTTAAATACTCTGACAAGATATTTTGAAAGGAGAGAAATATAGCCAAAACGCAAGAAGTGCTTTTTCGGTCAACTTCTATAGCTAGTCGGGACTTTCTTTGACATATCGTCCCCCTTACGGTTAACAACCGCACGGCCCCCAAGGAGCGCGGGCTATCTTACGGCTGATCAACAGCATTATGTTCGCCCTATGGACCAATTTAGTCATGACAGGATGATAAAGTAGGTAAATCTTATTATTTTTCCTTCAGTTTTCTATCTTGATTTGTACCGCGCTATTTATATTAAAAAAAGGCAATAAAATCAATTTAATGAGTAAACACAAGCCGGATAATCTGAGATATAATGATTATATAAAGTCACGAAACGTATTTTAACTATTCAATGAATTCAAATTATATAGTTAGGATAGTACACACGCGCTAATTGGTAGAAAAATGTGCTGTGCTTTGTTAGTGAATGGAGCAAAGTGCTGTCGCCATCCGCGCGAGCGCGAAGTGCTTCTAGATCCTGCGAGCGTCTTTGTTTTTTGACAAATAAATTCAATACCAAAATAAAATTAGTAACTATACTGATAAAACAAATAAAAAAGCTTTTTCCATGCTCCGTTCAGTAACAAAGCGCTTAGGAAACGCCTTAAGCACTCCGCCTTTCGCGGTGCTTATGCCACTTGCTGAGTGCTTTATTACTTAGCGGAGGACGGAAAAAGCTGTTTTATTTGTTGAATATTAAAAATAGCATCGGAGGGGTTTATGGTATTGATTATGAGTTGGGGAGTTAACAAAATACTCCAGTTTCGAGTTCCGTCTGTTGCTCAGGGTTAGCCTCTAATTTGTGCAGAATATTAATGTGTTCCAATGAAGGTCCGTGCAATTTCAAAGTGTTGTGTCTATATTTATTTTAAACCTATCATCCAATCAAATAAGCTATGAATCAGTCTACCCGTCGCTATCCAGTCACCAAAGTCACCTACAAATGTAATGAGTGCTGTCTCTGAACGTTGACCCAATACGTAAGTGACCAATCAAAAATGTAATGTAATGTAATCGACGACGACTACTATCTGTCAGTTAACCCGATCAACTGAGCGCTACACCAATCATGGTGGTTGTTCACCGTAGCTGTACAACGATAGCCACAGCGGGAAAATATCAACTTGTGATAAATCATGAAAAACTTACAAGAAATAGTTTGCTGAAGGGAAAAAGTATTGTTTATTTTATTAGCGACTCCTTGAATCGAAAAAATAGACACCCTGTCGAAATGTGCTTGCCTAGAACCTATTTATCATTTATATTTGTTTTTGAAAAAACAGGATTTCATTAAAAAACCAGGACTTCCATGATCTTTTAATCCAGCTCCTGGTCCAACAGCAAACATTATATAGGGTAAAACTAGAAGATCGGAAGTGCACAGTCCAAACTTACCACAATATACTGTATTTGCTGAAAGGAAGGAAGTCCCAAATACACTATGGATTTAGTCGAGGCTAATAGCTATATGTCAGTGACAAACAATGTGTCTTGTCAGATAAGTAGACAGCTACTTACAAGGTTTGAAATGAAGATTTGCACATGCATGGGATCTTTACTAAAGAAACGAAATTCGATTTGAATACGACTTTATAGATTTCGTCACTCTTAGCATTAGAATCCTGGCAATTGCGCTTTTAGGCAAATTGTGAACTTATTTCAGTCTAATTTTAGAATTAGACTGGTTTCATTTCTCAATGCAATACTCAATGGAAAATTTGGGTAAAGGCCGGTTTAGACGGTACGATTTTCGCCTACAACTATCGTATACAACACGCTCGCGCTATCCTACAACTCGAGTCGTAGCGTCTAAAACAAGCCTACAACTCGCCTACGATAGACGCGAACGTGTTGTATACGATAGTTGTAGGCGAAAATCGTACCGTCTAAACCGACCTTAAGTAATTCATTTTTTTTGGCGAATCAACTAGTTTATTTCGATTCCCAGATATCGTTTACACGCAGATATATATAATATAGCTAAGCTAATATTTATACATTTTCATTAATGTTCTAGGTATGAAAGACGGAATGAATTGGGCTCATTTTAAAAAATTGTCCTGTCCTCTTTTTCCCCCGAATTAATTCGCCAGGCGTGAGCTTTTTCTTTATCAATCTACAGATTACTCTTCGTGACAAACATGTTTAAATCACGAAGTAACACAGGACCACAAAACATTGATATATAGCTAAGAAAGAAAAAAACTTACCCAATCTTATTCTGATCGCTCCAGCCAGTAACTCACTACTAGGATAGGCGGTAGTTGCAACTGTCCCAACGTAGAGAAGCCCTGTGATGTAAATGAAACTTAATGCACATATGCATGAGCTCAACAATTAAATTAGAAAATAACTGTCAAGCCAATGTACGAAATCGTGACTAGACTAAGACACATTGAATACTTTGGCAAACTTGATTACACAAAACCCGTAAAGTTTGTCTCTGCTGCCTTTAGTTAACACTACTCCAGCTGCCTGTTGACCATCACTCACTCACACTGTGTTTGCCCCTAATACTCTTTGCCTTATGACTAGAAATGAAGCCATTTCGTCGACTACTTTCTCTTGCTGTAATAATATAATTAGGTGTTGAAAGCTGAAAGCGACTTTTCTTCTCAGTCTTAGTTTTTTTAAAAGAAATATCTTCTTTTACTTTTTTAAGATCATTATATTCTTTGGTTGAGTTGCCTAATGGAGACTACTGCAGCTGGATAAACGTTTTATTGTAAGCCTTTTTTCCCATTTGCATAATCAATTTGTCATAAAAATGTTTGAAAAAAAGATATTTTTTTTGATATTGTGGCTTATTTTTATCGGAATTTCGCAACAATTTTAGTTATTTTCACGATGTGTTCGGCTTTTGCTTATTAGTAATCATCCATCTTTAAAGTCATTTTTTTAGCTTTGATTTCATGTGTCTGGCCTTATCATTCGAATACACCTTGAATACCTTGGTCTATTGCTATTTTTTAGTTGTCTTCATATATAAAATATATAATCCCGCCCATAACGGCAACCTCTAAAAATGCTAAAACTAATAAACTAATCATAATATACTATACCTTAAGGCAACTCGGGCTTGTCTAGTGAAATAGGTAAAAATAGATTACTATGTTTGTAGCGCGGATTCCTTAGAGAACTAACACAAGTGGTTCGAGGACACTCAATGTCGTCAGATCGGCAGACCGGCTCGTTTGGTGTCAGAAAAGCAACCCAGTTGTAGAACGACTATGACTTCTGTCAACCACGCTATCATGCTATATCTTTTTGCTCTTTAAATTGGACCGAATATCACCTTCTAGAAATACTGACTTCCTTTGAATTAGTGGGCGTTAATTTTGGGGTTTTCTTTTCAACGTTAAACTGATATCGACTCCGCTCCACATGTATGGTAACAAACATCCGCCTATCTACCAAATATAAATCTATAACTTTGTCGACATTTTCCTGCCAGGTATAATCCGGGCATTATTTCAGGATTATGAGCTCGAAATCCTCTATTATTCAATGAATTATATACTTAAATTCCCTAAGTCGAACTCTGTGAATACGTTTAAGTCGAGATTACCACGGAGTCTATTAAATGAAAAATAATGCCGTTATTGTCTTGTTGGTTTGTCTCGAAAAAGCTGCACTAAATCTGGAGTTATTTGTAACACTACTTTAATTTTAGCCTTGCCTTTAGTTTAATTAATTTTGTAAATGGTAGATTATGCAGTTTGTTGGGATTGAAGTATGAATTGTACGGAGTCAAGAGAGAATGAAAAAAGTAAGGTATATTGGCTTTGAAGATCAGTGACAGCGTTCGTGTCACACCACACGTTCATCACGTGGCATTCACCCGTTCAACCGCGCTTGCATACAGTACCATTAGCAACCAATATCACAGAATTCTAACATCTAATGACCGGATCTTGAAGACGTATAAAGGAATCGAGGATTGAGATAAATATTTTGTTTCCTATCAATAGTATTACTGCAGCACTTAAGTCTAAATGTCAAATATTTCCAAAGGGACACCTTCCTCTTTAACTTCTTTTGTAAGCCACAATGGCTTACTTTCAAAAAAAGGATGAAATCACCAAGCAAAGCGAGATAGACTTTATGTTGGCCTGATGACACAAAATCAGATCATCTTAACATGATTTAGACTGATGAGGTTTTCAGGTCATTGACCAATATTTGTGTACACTGTACACATATTTGCTTGCAAATTCTACTAACTTTCAATTCATATAATAACAATTCAATTCAGTTATTGCTAAAATGTTCTCTTCAAATCACGAAACGAATGAGGAAGATAGATTTTATTACAGTCGTTAATTTTGTACAGGACCAGTTGACCGCTATAAACGTCATGGTGGCGGCTTTTGAAATGACCCGACGCTGTCACCATTTACTTAATTTCAATATGAGAAATCGTGCCTTTCAAGACTCTATTTTATAAAGTGAGGTTGTTATTGTTATTTAGAGCTTCATTTGCACTCATTCATACGAAATTCCAAGCGTTTCAACCAGTATCGCTAATTCATGCATACAGATTGATTCGATAATCCAATAATATTGTTGAACAAAACAAGGGATTATCCTAAATTTAGAATAAAATCTTATTTTCTTAATTACTCTGACTTTGAAATTCTTAGTAGGGAGCTGAATGGCCACTGGTGTGATTGCAAACTGTCATGAATTTGTTTATAGGTAGGTTATAAGGTGAACATCAATGAAAGCCGCTCCTAAAGAGTAACGATGGCTCTTGCTTTTTACCGACTTGATTCGTTTTAAGTGTTTATGAGATTCTACGATCCTACGATACTCCTTATCTCATATCGTTTTTGATTTACTGTCAACAAAACTTTCCCTTATTATATCACTCTAGCAGTACCTCTATGATTTAGGAATATACCTTTTGTAAGAATGGCGTTTTTTATTTAAGAAAATGTGGTTCATGCAGGTAAGTAGGATATGACGTTCAGTAAAATAAATGACAAGAAAATAATGAGTGTATATACCACTGGTAGAAATGTTTCCCCCTCTCTAAATATTTGATGACATTTGGTTTTAGTATAGGTTTTGGATGTTACGATATAAAGTAGACAAAATAAAATACAATAAAACAAACTTTGAAATTGCATACCCTTTGTACAACAATTGAAACGAAATCACAAATTGTAGTGTCCTATAAATTTTAAGTTAAAAAAATCCAGTTCCATCACCGATTAGAAAGAACTCGAGTCACTGAAGAAAATGTTTTTTTCCATCCGTAAGAGACTACTTTCCTCCGTCATGTACAAGGCATTTTAGTTTTTCAGTGATGTATACTTACTTTCTTTTTTGTATGTCTTTTGAGTTGGTATATAAGTCCGAGGATGATCTGTGTATTTTTCCCTCTATACGAAATGCAACAAATTTACCTTCTAAGAGAACACACATATATATAACACTCCAATTATGTCATGGACATGATTAAGTACTACCTTATTACGAAAGACAACATATTTGGCAACACAGTACGTGCGGAAATCAAGAACTTAAACATTAAGGAAACCGCTATATTAGGCCGGTACGAGTCGGTAGCTTTTCAGCAAAAAACAATTATATACATTTTAGTGTCTTTTACCGATTTTTAATGCAAACAGGCGGTATTCCGGTCGTTCTCATAGGTCTTCTTTGTTTTTACGGGTTACCCAGTTGATACAAGATATAAAATGTTATCTTAAAAAAAAAAAAAAAAAAAAAAAAAAAGATATATATATATATATATATAAAGCAAAGCAATTGTCTATTGGGAGCCTACAGGGTTTCTCTGGCAAAGGAACTAACAAAATAATCTAATTTAACTATAAGTGATAGATGTGTTGATCATCACAGTGATGATCAACACATCTATCATTATTCCACCACAGTTCTGCCCATTCAATTTCTTAACTATAAGTATAGATCACAAATAGCATATACGTTTAATATATATTGTTAGAAACATTTTAGTTTTAGTTACGATTTGCTGCCCTTTTAAATTAAAAGTGGAAATAATTTAGGCTCCATTTTGTCGGAAAGGCAGAAAATCTAGACTTTCAAGGACAACGCATTAAGCAAAAAACAAGATCATAGACTATGCGACTACAGAAGGTATTCCACTTGATGAGCATATCAAAGTAGTTTACTGCATCTAATTATTCTTTTGTATGTAAAATCACGAACATAACTTAAACAGTCAATAAGACCAGTTTTGAGTTCCAAGTTACCGCTGTGTTCCTTGATTAAAGACTCATTTGAACAGGGTTAGCCTCGTATCTGTGTTGAATATACAAACATACCAACGGTAAAGTGAAGAATGCACAACTTCAACAAACACTTTGGACAGACTCGACGGGTCGTGACTGGAACACGGGAATATTCTGCACAAAATCGAGGCTAGCTAATCATTCTCTTTCTGACTTCATTGTTTTTGGTCTTTCTTTGATTAACGGCAACATTGATTGTCGCAAAACCAAAGAAATGCGGCTTGTTCACCAATTGGGAACTCTTAGTCCCAACGGGATTATCGCTTTACTCTCAACTAACTTAATTCTAATTTAACTTTTTTATCATTACCGAGGCTAGCCCTGTGTAATTGCCTGAGTCTGTAATCATTAAGAAACACAGCGGTAATTCGTAACTCGAAAATGGATATGCACTAAACAAAACATACGTTTCTTTAAGTGAAATGGAATTTCAAAAACTATTGATTCTGAACTTTTGGAGCCAAGCTAAGATACTGTTTTCCAGGGTACTGTTTTCCTATGGTGTGAACCTCACCATAGCTTTTCTTGTTTTAGTTGTGTTTTAATTTTTCCCCTTTAGTATCTTTTTAATTATTTTCTGTTTTATTCTTATGTTGTATATTAAGTTTGTATTAGTTTGTATTATAACATATCAGTGTTTGTATTGATCGGTATACTTTAAATACTATACTGACTGCGTCCATCAAAGGAATCGCTATTCAATTAATTGACAATTTTCAATAATGCGTGAGAGCAGATTTATCGATTCACAACACGAAAACTATATAATATAACTATAATAAAAAACTAACTTTAAGGAATAAATAAAACGCGCGCGCATGTACTGTACATGCATGTGATATGCACACGCTGGGAGCTGTAGAGCACGGGAGAAGCAAGCTTTGGAACACAAGGCGTAGGTTTGCATTCCTTAAATTTTTTGCTAAGCGCTTTTTTCAAATTGGCTTATTCAACAACGAGCAAGGGACTAGGACGAGTTTTGAATTTTAATCTAGTGACGTCTGGAAAATATAGTTATCAACGCGTATTAATCACGGATTTCATATATTATACTTTCCTTTTTTTCTTAACTCATAGCCGGTTTTATTGACTCCATATTGGTGTTCCGTTAGTACTTGATTCCGCTTTAAAAGCTGTTTTTGGAATTATAACTTCGATCGCTACAGTTAACTACATTGTGGTTCCAAAATGGTGGAAAGATTGGACTCTTAAAGTTCCAGCTCGTCCTTTAAAAGCACGCGCACGTTTATATTCCTTAAATCTATTAAGTAGTTACAAATTAAATAACACGAAGAAAGCTATATTAAAGTTGGAGAAAGTAAAGAAATAAGAATGAAAGGATTTTATTTGAGTAACCAGAAGAAAATAAAATGAAAAACGAAAAATACAAAACTATTTTTCAATGACTCGGAATAAAGAAATATCGAATAAATTTTATTGGAAGATTAGGAATGAAAAAAATTTGACAACGTCAATAGTTTTTCCCTATTTTTTTTTTTTTCTCTTTTAAAGATAGACACGAAATTGTCATGCACCTGTACAAATTTAATAGGACGCATCTTTTTGGGTTCACTTTCTCTCACTATTTACAAAAAAAAAAAAAAAAAAAAAAAAAAAAGAAAGAAAGAAAAAGACACGGAATAAATAATGCTCTTTGCATTTAAAAGTCTTTTTCTCTCAGAACAAGCTCAGTCATTTTTGAAAACGATTACTAGTCTGGATATTAATATAAATTTCTGATGGATGACAGTTTCTTAATTATTGAACGTTTTAGAATGCATTACTAGAAAAATCTTGTAGGTGACAGACAACTTTTAAGAAACCAATTTCCTCCTTTCCAACTGAATATATATTTTCCTCGTCTTACAGTCGCTTAGTAACCAGGCAGATTTATAACACGAAAGTGAAGCCTTAAACAAGCAATCGACGTCATAATACATAGACATGATTACATACACCTTGAAGAAATAATTGATTTTTTTCTAGTGTTACTAATCGATAAGAGGTTAACTAAAGCGGTTTCATTGATCCAGAAGTCGCTCGAACGTTTTACCGAAGAAGCAGGTCGGTTTTATTAGCCAGACTAATTAAAAGCTGCCTTTGAGCAAAGTGAAAAATTACGATTTTCTTAAATTGTTTGTTTGTCATCCGATCCTTCAGTCTTATTAATTCGACAAAAAAGTCATTTGCGAATCCTGAGGCATTTAATTCAATGTTCTTCACTCCTGAAAAAGATATAATCCTCAAATAAACATAAAAATTCTAATAAGATAAGCAAATATTATTGCACATATCACAAATAGGATAACGATTTCTAATACCGTGTTAGTGAATACGCCAACTACATGCGTTTGAACATACGTCTGTCTTTAGTTTTAACGAATAAAAAGCGTTGGGATAAGTAATGATGACTTTGACCAAATTTAAATATTAATTCAAATATTTCTAATGACTTACAATAAAAAACGGGCTCTTTAAATAAGTTGAACAATTGTCTCACTTTCAGAGAAGAAAAAGACAAAAAAACATCCAAAAATAACATCAATATTGTGATTGTGGTCGCATGTTAAACTGGGCTAGAGCATTTCCACAGATTCGCCGATAAGTTAAAAACGTCTGATTGGTCGGCTTGAGAAGTTCAATTAAAAATGGCGGACCGATGGGTCTATTGCCAGGATATGAATTGATATCATAGGCAGACAGCACTTGAGATTAAAAAAGGAACAAATAAAAAAATGGAATATGGATAATCAACTTTCTTTTGTGTAGTGCTTATACAATCGTATTTTTGAAAATCGGTTACGAGAGACAGTTTAGGTTAGTGTAGTCTAGTACATGTTAACGAGGGTGTTGGCGAAAACTATATCGATTGTGGAGTAGTCGAGAGAGCAATTCAGCTCAAGATAATCTATTTCATAATGAACTATGAAGTAGTGCAGTTGTGGCAGTCGGTCGCACGCTATGATCAGTCGGTTCCAACAAGGCTTCGTTTTAACTCAGGATAATCTACCTCATATGATGGACTACGAAGTTATGAGGCTATTGCGGTCGAGGCATACACTTTAGTCACGCGGTTCCAATAGCAGGCTCTGTTTTAACATTACAAGACTGGCTAAGGCTTAGGAAGACCTCCCACTAGTGTTCAAATCAATTTGCTTTAATATATTTATAGATCTTTTTGGAAAGTATATTCATGAACAACGCAATTACTGTACATATAGCCAAATTGAAAAATGTTTTTCAATAAATGCATGCATGTGCCTATATGAAAAATGTGTATATGTATACATGCATATCATTATATATATATATATATCACACACACACACACACACACACACACACACACACACACACACACACACACACACACACACACACACCTAACCAAAACAATTCTGTAACTTCAGATATATATATGTCTTTTGTTGTCGAGAGACGAAACAATAGAAAAACAAAAGACATGTATATGTAAAGTTGCAGAATTGTTTTGGTAAGGTATATATATATATATATAATAGTTGTATATATATATATTAAAAATAATATTGTAAAAAGAATTGAGATCGTATGATTATGCATTTTTAAGGAATAATAATAATTGTTATTATTATTAAATGTTATGAAATTATATTCCTTGCCTTTTTAAAGGTATGACTATAAATTTCCAATAGCTATATGTTTTAGCGGCAGAATATAATCTTGCGTGAAACGAAAAGGAAATTCCGTGAGAATTTGGAAATAAAAGCGCCCCACAAATTACTAAATACTAATTTAGACAGATATACACAAAAGATACAAACAGGTCAATGTCGTAAAACTAAGAACAGCTAAGCAGTAGACGTCTTGATTGCTGCTTCAGTCTACTGGTTTATTATCAAACGCAAGCAAATTACTGGGAGTTCTTTGAAATGTTGGGAAAATGCTTGGAAAGGAATCTTTTAATCGATGCTTAAGAGGCAGTCTTTTTCAAAGTGTTATTAATATCGTTAAACTGATCATATAGATTTTAACTGTGGTAAGGATAAATTCAACAAGATTTACCTTCTGATCGTCAAAGCTTCTTTCGATAACTTCTCTTTAAGATTTTTAGTAATACAGTCTAAGTATCTATTAACTATCTGAAAACGACGCATTTATCTTGAAATCCAGTGGCTTCAAATCACTTGGAATAGACGGCTTTCACAGGCACTTAGGCACGAAATAAGAGATAATAGCATACGATGTCTCTTAAGAGTCAAAATGGACCACCAAGGTTTGAGGTTCTATGTATCTCGACAAGACATAGCAATACCGTAATCTATTTGATTATCAAAAGGCATATGATTGGCTCTTAGTTTACGTGGTGGTTTGCTTGGAGCGATAAGATGAAATAGAGTTGACTACACGATTTAAAAAAAAATCATCTGCACTAAATCAACATGTCGTCGTGGATCAATAAGGCAGAGACATTTTGTTGGCGTGCCATTACAAGGCGCATTCCATATTAAGATGTGCCTTTTGCATAATACCAAATTTACCACCCACTCGAGCAACTTAATTAGCGCTGTTTATAATTGATATAGAAGAATACATAGAATATTCTCAACAAAATACTTCTTAAAGCGCTATCTTTGGAAACAAGAAATTAAAACAATTAAATTTATAAACGTTTGTACATTTTCATCTAAGGAAGACTAATTTTTTTCGGCAAATGTTAATAATAATATTTAGCTTTCCGTTAATTCGATGTAGATGGTTTTAGTAAAACTAGTATCGTAACCCTGAATAGATAGCCGGCGCAATGACCAAATCCTAGGTAGAGGTACAAGGATAAAGTTTTTGTATGAACGTGAAATAAATGGCTGTATGAAAACCGTAATTATCCTTTACTTACGTAAGGGGAAAAAATGCTTTAAAAGGAAAAATACCCCTCAGTCATTTGCACTAAGTGTCTTGGCTTGTAATGACAACAAAACGAAGTTCTCATACTCATTAATGGTTCATGAGGAAACCAGCCATTCGATGGGCTATTTTCGATGCACACATGATGTTACTTGAAACCTTGTAATGTCATGTGGAAGAACTGAATTCAGCCTGTAGTAACTGGAACGAAATTAATTCAGTCCTAGGACTGTTCCAGTTACTCCAAGTCGAATAATAATGAGCATGACAAGCCACTTCAAAGCCTCCAATATTGGACTGGACGGGATTTCAAGTCCGCGCAATTAGTTCCAAACTAATTGCTTGGACTTGAAATCCCGTCCAGTCCTCATTATCGGCTTTGAAATATTACTTCTCATGGAGTGCTCTGTCCAGTCGGTTTTCAGAAAAGCAGTAGCTGAGGAGGATTTTCAGGTCTATTTTATACTTTAGTACTTTTTATACATTTTATTTTGTCTTTATTTCATTACTTTAAAATTTTCAGTATATTTATTTTTTTCTAATGAAAATAATGATGTATGAAAAATAGAGTGGGCGTCAGATATTTCAGCGCCATGTCTCGCGTTAATAATCCTCATAAGTGATGATAGAAAAAATTCTTTATTAGTTCTCAGCAGAGTCATCACATGGTGAACGTGATTCACCAAATTCCGATATCTAAATATTGTTCTCAAATTAAACCGTTAATGGCTAAGTAGGATCACTCGAACCTTTTCTAGGAGAAGAATATCTCAAACGTTTCGGGAAATTCAGGGATCATGCCCCTTTTCCCTCCAGTAGAAATTTGCGCTCAAATGTGGCATGGACTAAATAATCTTAACAACAATTCTACTTTGAACATTCTACTTGAAATTTTAGATCTGCCACTGCACGCGTTAGGCTTAGACCTTAGATTTTGTTTTTGTATCTAACCAACCTCGGACGATTACAGTTTTAGCCGGACGATTACGGTTTTAATGACCTCCCCCCCATCCCTCCTTTCCACGGTAAAAAACAAATGGTCCCTAATGTAAGCAATCGCAAGCGTATGATGTATATAAGCAAATTGGCACAGATAGCCATAAGAGAGAGGACGGATGCAAGCAATTGAATGAGAATGGATAACGAAATTTTTTTATAATTTATAAATATTTTATAATGGCAAAGGTAAAGAGATAAATCGCTAAACAAATAACACTATTTAAATAAGAAATTAACAATCGGCAATTTTTTCAATATAGGCAATATATTTAAGGAGAGGAACAAAGACGGGAAGAGCAAATGATTAACATTGATCCGAGGACACTTGAACATTTATTAAGTAAATTTCAATAGGGCATTTGCATTATGGCGTCATTTACTACCACTACCAGACTCCATTGCACACTGTCTTTTGTTCTGTTAATTAGCAACAATTTTCTCACTATTCCCATGAGGAACTACGAATTTGAATAAGAAAGAAAATTCACGAAGCATTTTGGTAGTGGGAGTAAAATGACGCCATAATGCAAATGGCCTATTGAAATCGCTAAGAAATTCTTCTATGACGTCTCAGTATAAATTTATATCTTGCTGTGTAATTTGGAATTCAGTCTTTTGTAGTTAGAAGATGGATTGATATATAAAATATAATTCCATGATAGCTTTAAAGATAATATTGATGAAGGCTTTACATGCAATGATCTATCATGACTTGAGGAAGATGGTGATGATATTCTGGACCGCCTAAAGCCAAGTACTGATTCGAAATCAGTCACTCAGAAGCAAACACGGCAACGCTCATTGTGGTCCAAGTAACATTAAACTGGCTTGATGACAGTAATTAAGTACTGTTTAGTCTAAGGAAGTTGTTTATTTTTCTTTTAGCTACTTAATGGCACTCAGAGAGGTATATTGGGTTCCATAGTTACAAAGTTTATCATGGGAACCTTTAATGAAGGTTATCATTATCACAAAAGAAAAGCGAACAAAAGCAGCAGACATGCGATTCTATATGGGAATTGGTTTTCCAACGATCGTACCTCATGCATTTAACCCTAAAATGTCTTTCTAGCTGTTTGAATTGCTTTTTTTTTTGTGAAGAGATATTGGTGGCTCATCAAGAGTTTATCACATCCTAAGAACTATTTCATTATTGCATTTTTAAGCTTCTGCTATTGATGTATAATAACTTATACTAATCCTTTTCAGTCTTCTTTAACATATGGGGACAGTTACGTACCTTTTAGTGTCACCTACGACACATCAATCTTACTTGCAATTGTTAAATTCAATATCCACTGAACTTTTAGAATTCCTGTTGAACATGTATCCCACTTGGAATTGATATTTCAATATAGTCCTTTGCATAAAGCTCGCTTCTCTTTGTATACTTATTCTAACCACTGTGCATTTTTAATGCCTATACATCTCCTCCTACTTTGCCAAGCCTCCTTCTAGAAAGTTTTTAAGTACCAATTTGCGATTATTTCCAAGTAGTTAGCCCATCAGGCTTTGATCTTGGAAGTCGAATTAAATGATAAAGATCTTCATTCAAGCAGCGATTCGTGACTTTTATATGATGTATCATTTTATTAAGCCGAAGTAGCTCTTCGATAAAGACACTCCAGTACTCGAAAAAGCGACATCAGGACTGACCATTGAACTCGAAAAGCACAAATTCGTTTTTGGTTCAAAGAAGTCCAAAAATCGACCAAGCTTATCGTTTTGAAAGATATCTCTCAGATTCAAACCGATTATCCAGTAAATTAGGAAATACATAAGAATGATAAGAGGTCATCATATGTGGGTAGAGTTTGTTAGGTCCATCCAAAGGCTTTGGTCCATTTGGGTTTTTCTGCAGGCTTCTCAGTTTTGTTTTATCTAAAACCTACGACACTCTAATCTCCAATTCCATATATTTGTTTGTTAGCCATTCCCTGACTTTGAATGGCCTTAAGTTGTTCCAGGGAACTATTGATAAAATTTAAAGGATTAAAGAACGATTGAATGAATATTTGGATGAATGAATGAATGACAACTTTATTTAAAAACGGTAATTACATTCATTTAAAACAATTTCTTTTCAATTAAGCCGTTGATAGATGATAGATACTGGACATAGATACTCGCTGCAAATAAAACGAGCAAACTTAGAATAAAAGAAAAGAAAAGAAAAGGGTGTGGTAAGATAACGATAACAGCAGCAACAACAGTAACAACGAAAGCAACGACAACAACACCAGAAGGAAAGTTAAGATATTAAAAAGTATAAAAAATAACAATAAATATAAATAAAAATTATAATTTAAAAATATATATCAAAATTAATTAAGAAACGCGGAAGAAACCAAAAAATATTGAACAACAAAATCAGCAGCCAAAACTATAATTACAAGTGCAATAATTAGATCAATAGCTGACTTTATTTCTCCATCGATCGAAATTGGGGGTTTACGTCCCTTTGAAAACGGATATTCGTGCATTTTATACCGTCGGCTTCAACTCAAAAAAGAATATAACTGTCCGCGATAATTGACCATAACGAGACAAGCCATGTACATGTGGCGCATGGTTTGTAAACTTAGTGTTTATGGGATATAATCGTTCTTATTTTCTTATATTTCCAATCTTTTTATCGTTATTTTAAAAATAATAACGATAGATTTAAGGGTGTACTCAAACATTGGTATATATATTTTTTATTACTTTAATCGTTATTATTATCGTCAATTTTTAATTATTATGCATTTGTTTTATCATTTTTTTCATTTACATCGGTAAAGCGCCTTAGAACGTTTGTATTTGCGCGCTATAGAAATAAAGTAAAGCGCAGTAGAATTTTTGTATTTGCAAATGATTGGACGAGGAAAATTCAGAAGACTTCAAAAATTTCGAGTCCAATTATTTCTTGATTGGGGAGCATAAAATCCCATTGCCTATTAATTATATAGCTGCCTAATTAATCCCTTATTAACATGACCTGTCCAATTAAGAAAATAATTGGACAGCTACCTATTTGGGATTAACGAGAAGCTGTATAATGATGATGATAATAATAATAATAATGATGATGATGATAATCATTATTATTATTATAGCAACTAATCCTAGGTTATCCAGCAAAGTTGTAAAGTGTAACTTTATTCTCACAGATTAAACAGAAACGTCCATAAAATAATAATAATAACTTTATTTATCCTGAAATAATGAATCAGCGTACACAAAAATTGTCACAGTGGTATTAATTCATGTGCAGCAGCATTTTCGACACGAATACCATGCATAGCATACTTGCTTGGCAATTCATATATTCTTTCTTTTATTTATCATTCCTTCCTTATACCTGTTTTTAAATAACAACATAAATAGCTGGGGGTTAACTAGAACTATAATTATCTTATGGTTAATTTAACCCTCAGGCTCAAACAATAATTCTAGTTTCTATATTTTTCCTTGTAAATATAAATATATCCTGCATGATTGTAAATAGATTTCTAGTACTAAATGTTTTTATGTATTATTCTTTTCCCTATAAGTAAATAAAGGTTTTATTGTGTTGTATTGTATATATATATATATATATATATATATCCTGCATGATTGTAAATAGTTTCCTAGTACTAAATGTTTTTATGTATTATTCTTTTCCCTATGAATAAATAAAGGTTGTATTGTGTTGTATTATATATATATATATCCTGCATGATTGTAAATAGTTTTCTAGTACTTAATGTTTTTATGTATTATTCTTCTCCCTATGAATAAATAAAGGTTGTATTGTGTTATATTGTATTGTATTGTTAAGGCAACGCCCCTATTGTAAACCAGTATGTATTTAATTGAACAGGCTAGCGCGTATGAATAGAGCTGATTTCATCTGTTTGAGAAACAATTATTTTTTCACTGGATCTAGAAACTTGCTAAAGGGAAGACCTAACAAGACTTTGCGCGATTGAAGAGAGGGACTAAATAATTGAAATTTTTTTTTTGCTGCGTATATATTTTACTGTACTTAACCGTGTTTCATGATTCATTGTTATGCTTTTTATGATGGTTTATCACTTTTGTACTTGAAACAGGAAACATCTGCTCGGCGGTGGACGCGGGATTAATCCCGTCGAAAACTTCAACCCTCTGCCAACTGTTCAAGGGATTATTTCAACTTCAAGGTGAGCCTGAATGATTTCTGGGTAATTAAATTCCTTGATCAAATATATATCAAATATTCAAGTGATTGCTAATGTTAATTAATTAATACCTTATTTTAATATTCCAAAATGAAGAGTACTTCAATATATAACCTTTATACCAAGGCGGTACAAATAAATAAACTTATTATATACCAAGTGTCAAAATTCAATTTCCTCAATTTCTATTGGTCGAGAGTGTGTCACGTGAACGTGAAGAAATTCGATTGTTTCCTGGCGACAATTCTGGGAGGGGAATATTATGTTATGGACCGGGAATAACAAAACCGGAAGTCACGTGATTGAAAAATAAAAAAACCGGAAACCAAAAGCAACACATTTGAGCGCGCGTATGCAAAAGTTCATTCACACGTTTTCTTTCACGAAACATCAGAATAAACATGGAGTCTTTCCGATTTTCTTGTTCTCTTTGACACTTGGTATGATAATAAAGCACTTATTTACTGGGACCTCGGGAAAACAATATGTCTTGTGGTGCCTCGGCTTCGCCTCGTGAAACATCAGCGGTCTCGGGACCACAAAAAATACTGTTTCCATCGGTCCCAGTAAATAAGTGTTAAATAGTTACTTCATGGCCTGTTTCCTTGTTTCTGACGTTCGATTTTCCATTCTCCATTAAACTTCAACCAAAGCATTGCGAATTTTTTTAAACGATATTACGTATGAAAGGAATCCTGAAAAGACAAGTGTCAGCCAATCACAACCGTGAATGCATTTGAAATCATATATAGACATACATCGATAATAACTTACGATATGTCTCACCATAATGTTGTTGGTGAAAATTGGAATCACGATTATGTTTAAAAGAGCATCAGGAAAGACTATAACGGTCAGCTCCACCAATCACAACCGAGAATGCATTTCTAATCATATATTGACATACATCGATAGTGTTGTTGTGAAAAATGATATCACGATTATGTTAAGACTAACGGTCACCCAATCACAACCGAGAATGCATTTCTAATCATATATTGACATACATCGATAGTGTTTTATGAAAAATGATATCACGATTATGTTAAGACTAACGGTCACCCAATCACAACCGAGAATGCATTTCTAATCATATATTGACATACATCGATAGTGTTTTAATGAAAAATGATATCACGATTGTGTTTAAAAGGGTATAAGGAAAGACTAACGGTCAGCTCCACCAATCACAACCGAGAATGCATTTCTAATCATATATTGACATACATCGATAGTGTTTTATGAAAAATGATATCACGATTATTTTTTAAGACTAACGGTCAACCAATCACAACCGAGACTGCGCGATGCACCCTCATCAAAGGTTATATATAACTGGTAACGTCATAAAAATGTCAGGATTAAGTACAAAATCAAAAAGCTAGTTCATTTTGAAAAAAAATAATAGTATCGTCAACCGTGATTGAGTTTCCGAATGGAAGTGAGTCGGGGAAAAAAGCTATTTTTGGCTCAGTTACTTGCAGGTGACCAATTAACCCATAGTGCCTCTAATATTACTCGTGCATTTGCGATATTAATCGACGTCAGGTAGTTCTTAAGTAAAATCTATAGAAAGAAAACTTCAAGGACCAGCGGAAAGGATTTTTCATTAATTTTTTTCGTAATAAAACAAATCAGAATGTAAACACGGAAGTCAGAAGGCGAGGCTTATCAGATCTATCATTAAACTATCTAAACCACGTTTTACTATCAGCAATCAATTTATTTTCTTTTTTATAAAGCGCGTGTCTGTGGGTCGGGTTTTGCATTTGCTTTTGCTATTTGATCGTTACTCGATAATGTGTGCTTAAAAGCATACACGATGCTAATGTGGTTGGAATTGGGATTGTGATAGTGCATAAGTTATGTTTGTCGGAGTCTGCTTGTCCAAATTTTGTTGTTCTTAGTTTCCGGATAGTGTGTTAGTTCATTTAAATTATTCAGTCTCACTATTGGCACAAGAATCATCATTATAATCATCTAACAGGCCTTTTACCAACAGGTCACGTGTCCCAACCTCCTTAAAAACGAGAAGTTGTGTCAGAATGAGCACCACAAAGTTAGTGTGCTTATAATATAAGATAGAACACAACTTTGATAAAAGATTTCCAGGAATTCTTGAATTAGGACAAAATCTATCGGACTTCCCACTTCATGTGCAAGGTGCAAATTTTGCGTTTGTATTTCATTGATCCTTACGAGATAAAATCGATAAAAAAGCTGATTATATTAAGAAAAACTTTGCAGACTTAATAAACCATAAGGTTGTTCATCATTAAAAAACGTCTTCTCAGAGTTTATTTAGATAAAACCTTTTTATAAATATTATAAATAAACTTTAAATGAAATAAAACCGCGTATCTGTTGACACTGGTAACGCTTGCTAATATAGGGTATGGTTATTTTAGTGATGCTGATGCTGGTTTAGATTGGGTATTTTCAACTATTTCGTTAAATTACATATAGTTTAATTAAATACATAACAGTGTAAATGTTATGGTTTAAGAGTATCATGTCAATAATAATACGTCCTATTTAGAGGCAAACACTCTACGAGATTAATTTTGTCGGCAAGTGCTGTTAAGTTTCGACGGTATTGTCACAAGTGACATTACCCAAGTAAAATCCAAAGCACTTTATCTTTTGATAGTCTTTATTTGTCTGAAGCAACAGTAATATCCTGAACGCTGGAGTTTTAAATCTGAGCGACTTCTTTGGAACGGAAGCGCACATCTTTGTGAAGCCAGTTTTTGATTAGACACCACATGCCTTCAGCAACCCTGATAAATGCGTTCATTCATCCTTACCGTCCATAACTAATAGATAAAACCGTTTAAAAAATATATATAAATGGCGCAATCAGTCAGAGAACGAAAAGAAAGGCTTTACATCAGTGAACTAGTGAATCCAACAGTCTCTGACGCCTTAAGCTTCAAAGCCGGGCTCGCAAATCGTTTAACGGTTTAACCAAATGACTAGACTGTGTCCCTTTTCATATTCTACTTAAAGAGTGGAGCTGTCCAGGCAATCATTTCATAAATGTCACTAACAGCTAATGAACGATGCGCGTCTCAACTGATGTTTTACAAGGTATGTCCAAATATCATAAGGAATTTGAAGGAGCTAGGGAAAGGGTTTCTGATAGTAGGACGCTATTTAGTTCAACTAGTAAGTAAACATGTTATTAGTTTAAATCATTAAACGCAAGAGCGGATTCCGAGTCGTGGTTTTGTAGGACAAAAACCTTTATTGTGTGCTAAAACCAGTTATACTTGCTCGCTGTATTTTTCCTCATCTAGTGCGGGCAGGAGAACTCTTGGTAGTTTTAGTTTTAGGCAGGTGGTTTTATGAATAAAGTAATGCTGCTTTTATCTAATCGACTAAATTCCATAACGAATTACTGCACGGGACGTTGAGTAATATCCTCATCAGACGCAATCAAGACCATGTAGTTTTAATTAGATTGAGTATTTTTGGGGCTATACCGTTTAAATATAGTTATACCTATGATCCTAAAAAGGCCATGATTGGTTATTACGGTAGTCAGGTGGCAGTCATTTGATTGACTCAGTCATGCATTTTAACCTATAGCTTGACTTTGCTGACTTTTAAAGTCATGTTATAATTGCATTCAAAACTTTATGCGTGGCAATGACACTCTTTTTTGAAGAAAAGACGCTTTTTGATTTTTGCTTTTAAAAAAGGACGAATTTCAGCCGTATGCTCGCAAACTGTCTGATAGATTGGAATACGCTAAAATGTTGGTTAATAGTTTGGAACGCTGCTTCACTCCTTGCTCAGCGCTGCATGTCGGCGTGATCATACGCGGGTACTAGGATAGCAAACCTAAGCCGCGAAATATAAAAAGGAAACCGTAGGGGGGGGGGGGGGGGGGAATCCCTCGTTTACCTACGTATTATAGTTTATATTTCCAACAAAATTTAGCTTTATTTCTGGTCACCTTTTCCTAAAATGTTCGTCCACTCGCAATTGCCGCATTCATCAACCTAGAATTGAGGAAATTTTGTTTTTATAAGGAGCCCCAAAAAAATATGATTATGATAAAATTTGAAACTGAAATTATTATGTGGATTGTTTTTTTAATACACTTTGCTTGACATCATGCAGTTTATGAAGCGATAGATAGACGCCTCCAACAGTCATTTAACTCTCTTTTCAATACGTATACTTCACAGATAGTCCAAGGTCGTATTCTCGTTTTATTACGTTTAGGTGTTTTTGTTTTGATAAGGCTGAGTCGATAAGTATAAATCTGCCGGCATGAGCTCCTTAAATCGCAACTCAGTAAAATGTCAATATCGATTTTGGCGGAAAAGCAAGCGCGTGCGCGTCTTACTCATACTAAACATTAATATAAGTAAAATTCTTGAAGGACTTGTGAAACAGTTATCGGTCTTTATCTTTGACTTTGCATCTCATTTCTTCTTTCATTTTATATGTACATTATTCCTGCATGTTTTCTAAGGTTATACTTAGCTTTGCTGTCATTTGTCGGTCTTATTGTCTATCTCTTTCAATTCCATTTTGGGCTTTCCCAAGAAAAAAATGCGATCATTATCTTCCACTTAATTAATTCTATTTATCTGTAAATGAAACCTTGACTTCGACTTCAAAGCTCAGGCTCCGCACTAGCCAATTTAATTGATAAAAGATATATTCAATATTATTTGAATTGAATAGATAATATTAGTTATATATTATAGTTTATTAGAATATAGAATTAATGTCTGGCAAATGATGCGCTGTTATGGAAGTTTCTATATCCTGTGGGCGTTGAGACCCTTTACCTTTCTGGCAAATGTAAATTTGAAAGACACAAAAAAGAAAGAAAAAAATGGAATGAAAAATAATTAATATGCAAATAATGATTAATATTTGTCAATTTATCCTAGAAGAAGACTAAATTAGCAATTTGCCATTAAAATATCATGAAACATAGTCCGACTCTCCCGTTGTTTTAAAGAGGATTTCCGGTTATTTTAGAGCTTATTTACGCATTGGATCACACACATCCTAATCTAAGATCAAGTTTCTGATTGGTTCTAGGCGGCGGTTTTCCTAAGGAAGTATCAAAATCAGTGGTCGGCCTCTCAACTAACGGGAATGAAAATTAAAAATTGCTACTCTTACGATGATAGCTATTATTTTGTTGGGTTACTCATCTAAGTACACACGGTGCTGCTACATGTCGAGATGTTTTCGTTTGTTTTTTTTTTTGATTGAAAAAATAGTAATTTCTTTTCACTTATTCAAGACAGAAGATTCAAAATCCAAAATTCTAAGTATAAGCTTCAAAAGCCATCCAATATTCGTGGAGGAATAATTGTTTTTACTTAGGCAGGATTATTTTAAATAGAAAGCTTATCACATATCTATAACAAAAACGTTGGTATTGAATGTCCAAAATAAATCTACAGCTGTGCTTCAAGACGACTCAATGACAAAGGTTTCACAAATGGAAATATATGCTTATATATAACGACAGTAAAATATTTTTGGTATCAGCTAGTCTTAAATTAATTCCCAGTAAAACTACAATTTCTTTTAAATACTTGGTGATCAACATTTAGGAAACGGTTAACTCAGAGATCGAGGAAATCCCGCGGAAGAAGCATTCAAATGGAGAGAGAGAGAGAGAGAGCCACCCAACAAATAATATCCCATAATACACTACTGCTTGGCCACCATTGCTTAAATGAGTGATTATATAAATATATAATTATATGAAAATATATATCTGACTTTGTTTAGTTCGAACGAGTTTGCTAAATAGTTGTATTGGCGTTATGGAAGAACCTGGAGAGGAAACTCATGATATGTAAATGAATTGCGCATCTAGTAATCATGGGTTCAAGTAAGGTTTCGAAATTATATCTTACTTTCTGGAATAGCGTTGGAAAGGGCAATTAATGCATATCACCCATACACCATACCCCTACAATTTTCAAAAATCTAAATGCAGATAAGCTGCAGAGAAGAATAACTCTAACTTTTAAAAAAAAAAACATCAAAAAAACGTTTTTTAAAACTTTTTTGTTAGAGATTCTGTGCACAGAATGACCTCAAGTGTACTCTGCAACAACATGGGATCTTCCCTTTTATTATTTATTGATGCTCATCGTATTTATTGATTTGAAGTTGGGAAACGTTCAGAAATCCAATTATCCCAAATCCATACCTTCGTATTCTCTTTTCGCAGTATTAGCTGTTCTTGCCTTGCTCTGATGCGGTAATTAAGCCTCGGTTTTGCGCTGATGTGTACGAGGTCTGGAGATACAAGGTTTACGCAAACCATTCAACTAAAACAAAATGTGTAAGATCCGTTCGGTGTTGCAATACATAGGTTGGAAATTATTATTAGTTTGATACATAAAAGAAGAAAAATATTGTATATCCACTCAGTAGATCAGATAATATCGTGTAAACTAACGGCAAACTATTTTAAAGAAAAGTCGTGGAAAAACTACGTATCGGAAAGCGTAGTTTGTCTTTCATTGTAAGGTATATATGACTTCTCCTTCTAAGCTCATTTTTTGTAAGCATAATCAAAACAACATATGGACATGCTAATTCAATTACATTTAAAAAACTCCACTCACTATTTTAGTCGTGCAAATAATTGTTCCCAAGTTTTCTTGCATAGAACATATCAGTTGTTTTTGAATGACTATCGATGTCACTATTGTTCAAAAACTGGAAATCCTCGCTCGAACAATATTATCAAAGTACTTTAGGCAGACTTATTATTTTTATTTACAAAGATGTCCGTGAGTAGTGTTTTTGTATATTTACATAATGTTACCAATCAACGGAAGTTTGTCGATTCGTCTATTGTGTTTATGTTTAACTTGTGTATTACTAAAGCAAAGTTTAAAATATCAGAATATAAAAGCGCAAGCCAGTGACTGACAAACTTAGGAAAACATTGCAAATGATATCTTCAGTAAAAGAACTAATAAATTCAAAGTCAATAACATCCTTTCTGTTTGGTCTTAAAGTTTTCCTATTTTCTCTTTTTGGGTCATATCAATCTCAACCTTCATCACTAAACAAAATCGCTTCGAAAGAGAAATGACACGTGATTTGAAATAGTAAAGGATTAAATGTCGAGGTATATATATATATATATTTTTTTCTTTCTTATATTTGGAAGTCTTTATTTTCCAGTACTGAATAAAGTAGATAAAATAAGGAAAAGAAAGGAAAACCAAACTACTTTAGAAAACATAGCATTAAAGCAAATACTAACAAAAAAAAGAGTATGAAAAGAAAAGGAGGGAGATGAGATCAATTTCCAGGAAAATAATAAGAACTGACCTGATTGTTTTCATGTACAAACGCAATAAGAAAGTAATACGGTTTTGCTTTGGCTTCGTTTTTCAATTTCTTCTCTAGTCTGGGCTTATAAGCTTTTATTTTAGGATCAAATTAGCAACTCATTAGGCTATTGATACGGCTAGAGATAATACGGTTTTTCAGAGTTTTTCCTCAAAGTGATAATAAAAATGATACCACTGGGGCAATGGGCCTTAGGATTCATATATCTGGAATATTTGTTTCATCGTTTGTCGTGGAAACTGATCCTTAGCATACTTTAGTTTTGTGTTTTATTCGGTGTACTGAGCTAATCCAGTTATTTTTTTCACTCTTCTTTCATTTTTTCTTCGTTTTTTCTTTTGCACACGTATATCTCTAGAAATTTTAATTACACCACGAAGAGATGATCTACAGACCAGATAACTTTCCTTGGGCTGACGTTATGAAATTAAGTTTTTAATTAACTATTATGAAAGGCTTTGTGTTCGTGAGAAAAAAATAGCGAACACTCTCAAAGATGACTTTTAATCTGTTTCAAATATTCAGTTTAATTTACACCATTTCCGGATGTGATTGAACGGCAACGATTGCGTTGTATACAGTAAAATAACATAACCCTTTGGGTATTAACACTATAAGATAAAAAAAAAAGAACGATATTTTCTTGACGATATTCAACTTTTATTCGGTGACTAAAAGTTCTATAATTCCATCCAATGAACTTGCAGTTTTTCAACAGAATCAAGATAAAAAATAGAACAATTTCTCTCACGTGCGCGCATGCCCATTCGGCGCCTCTGTACAGCTGGTGTAGATGCAAACTTAATGTATTCAGTGTTTAAGATATAGCAAACCGGCTTTGACCAAAAAAGCCAAAACATTGCATTGATGTTCAGTACTTAAGTGTAGATATAAAGAGAGAGTAGTCTAGAGGGATTTCGAGTTTTCTACTTCATTTACCTATATTTTTTATGTGGAATTGAGGAGAAAGGAGGAAAATATTATCCTTATCAATAACAATGAAACGGCAAAGATAATTATAAAAACAATGGTTATGAAAGTATTATAAACATCAGCAGCAGCAACAACAACACCAAAATGAAAGAATGAACAACAACAACAATGAATAACAACAACAGCATCAATAACAACCACAATAATAATAAATTACAAAAGACAATGCGGCCATTTTGGAGGAACAACATGGCATCTGTGAAAACCATCAATAATAACAACGCTAATAGTACTCAGGAACAACGGCATAATCGAGGACTTCTTTCAACATTATGTCTCTACTTCAGCGGTGCAAGCAAATAGTGCACCTTCATTTAGTACTGAACTAATGATTTTCCAGGTCCTTTTACGAGCTCCGCATCCATTAAAACGACTAGTGCTGCGTTAGAAAAAACATTAATATTTCCGGAAAAATGATATATCGGAAATAGCATTAAAAGATGTATATTTTCAGTAAATGTGCTAGAACGTTAACAATGCGTTACGGTGACTATAACACTATTACTAGTGAATATGGCGATTTTTTAACTCGCTTGTATCGCGGCAAAAACACTCACATAGTCTGAATTTAGCATATATAGTGGCTCAAAGATTAATGCCTTTAATGGTGTATTCGTGTCGTGTTTGCCGTTATGGACCGATATTCTAACAGTTCGGTTTTCACGATATTGTCTTTCCTTTTGTTTTAAAATCGATCGAGCGGGTTTTAAAAAATTGCTAAATTCACCCGCAATTCTGTTCCGGGTCCTACTTTACCAATTATGCCCTACTTTACCAATTATGCCCTACTTTACCAATTATGCCCACACCTGAGCTTGTGTATTACCACCACGCACATGAACGTGTGGTTTAGAGGCGAATTCAAAATATTCTTACTTACAAGAATAAGGTTAGGAAGCTGCACGGGATGGTTTACGCTGCTTCAGTCCCCACCCCCACTCCCACCCCCCCCCCCCCCCCCACTGCCGTGGTACTAAAAATCCATGATGATAAAAGTTTTCATATTGCAAGTTATTCAATGATATTAATTTACTTTAAATTGATATGCATCTTATACTTTTAATATTCATATCTACCACACCTAACCTACGAGACATGTATGTGAAAGAAAGACAGTCTAATGATTTCTTAAATAAGTGAAGTATGTCTACGTTACTGAATATAAGAAAGAAACGATGATAGCATGACATATGAAAGGAAAAAAGGAAAGAAAGAAAATAAAAAGTAAGAGAGAAAGAAAGAAATAAGAAAAACAAAGAATATAACAGTAAGCTCGCTTGCAATTCACTCACCGGCGCAGCGTTAGTCTTGACTGTTGGAAATCTGTACGTTTTTAATTACAAACCTTCGAGGTTATGACTTTTACTTCAAGCAAAACTGATTAAATATGAAATGAATGACCAAACCACCTGACGTCTCTTCCATCATTACTGAAACACTTCCAATTACTCACATACTTTCACATTTTCTAGTTTATTGAAAAACGATTTTATTGCCCGGGGCTAAATTTATTTTATTCTGGGAATCGCTAGTCATAATAAATAGCTTTCTGGACATTTACACCTTGTCTTACTCATTAGCACTTGCCGAAAACTTTTCAGTGCTACGCAGACAGTTAATGAATAGTGCCGGTGTGTTTAATGTGGTCGTACTTTTAAAGGCTGGTTTTACAGTGTTCGCAGTAACAAGACATTCAATTTACAGTTGGTAGTAATAGAAATAGTTGCATTTATGTCGATTTTGAGGTTGTTTGGAGAATGCAAAAACTGTATTAGGGTTGAATTTTAGAGGTCTATTTTTGACAATTCAAAGGGTTTTCTAACAAAAAACATTGAACTAAAAACACGCAAAAACCATGGTCGAATTATTTGAGGTCATACGAAGCACGAATGGTGTGCGCTGCTAATGCGTCGCATTTTATCCTCTGTGACTCTTCGATTCCGGGTTCTGTTCCAATTGTAAGCTTTGTTGTTTGTTGGTTCTTTCCCGTGCTTCGAAACTCTTTAACATTGGGTTCTCTGATTTTCTTTGCTCTGGAAAAATCAACTCCTAAATTCCGCAATTCGCGTTCTAAATTTCGTGCCTACAAGGAGTAAAATTGCAGAAAGGAAGAATGAAAACAATTTGACTTTACCGCCCCCATTATTGTTTAAATTCATTCTTTCAAGCTCCAAGCTTATTTTGTCCACTCATGCTTTGCGCGCAGCGCTCTCCGTTCAGCTGGAAAGCGGTCGAATTTACGATTACTGAAAGTGTGTGCTAAAAGACGTTTTAAAATCGGCAATGAAGCTTGACGTTCAATGGATTTGCCATATAGCTAGTGGTAGTGATTAAACTTGCTTGCGGTCCACGAAGTCCATGAAGTTAGAGATTGTGCAGTGACCAGTATGGTTAATGCTATCAGATTGAAACAAAGTTTGGCTTAGGTTGGTCGATGCAAAGAGTGGTCGATCTAAAGAGGGAAACATTTTCAATTCAAACAAATTAACAAGGGAGGATTAGAATTTATAGGAAGCACTAGATACAACGGCGCAACTTCAAAGGCGATTTTGTTTTAAATGACCGTATTTGCAAACGTAGATATATAAGCAGGGCATTATTTTTTTAAAAAGCAAACAAACTCTAAAAGCTAAATTTATTTTATTCTGGGCTATACAGGAGGATAAAAAGCCACAGTTTTTATACTAGTTAGAAGTTAGAAAATTAGCTTTTGCTTCAACAAAAACAGATTGTTGGCCACCGATTGACACAGGGGAAGTAGTATATCATGCCTGAATGTTTTTGTACCTTTAAGCAAACATTTTGTACCTAAATTTATTATTGTTTTAATGCCTTTTAATTAGAACGACAAAAACAGTGCAACTTTACATCATACCCATGCCAATTCTTGAGTTTATATTTGCCCCAAAATTGAGCAAAGCAACAACGACAAGAAACATACCAATTATGTAATATAGTATGTCTTGAAATGTTTCTAAAACTGTATATCTTCTGCGCAAAATACCGCTTAAAATAAATAAATAAATAAATAAATAAGTGCATAATACAGTTCTACTGCGTGGGGGGCATGAAATATAAATCACTTCATTAATATTAGAAAAATGCATTGTAAATATCTTTCCACCTCGATTAGTCATGTGGTATGTCCTCAGTATGACGTATTTCCTTCTACTGTACGTTCGTCTATTTTGCATGAACTCAAGTATTTTAAATCCTTTCAAAAATGAATTCCTGTGGCTAGAACAACAAGAAAAAAAGTGCGAATACAACGAAGTCGATAATGAATTTCATCACAAATATAAATTTTCTCGTTTCCTGATTGGTCGAGACTCCACCAACACGTGATAGAGCATTTCCACCCTGGGAAACAGAAACCTTTACTATTATGTACGATATACAATGAGCGTTATATAGACTCGTTATATTATAAATACATTCGAGGTTATATAAATTTAAATATAAAAATAGATGAATACTAGTATTATGCTACTATAAATATAAGGTAGATATCTAAGGTATATCAATATTATGTAAGTAAATACATAACTCACAGCGAATATGTAAAAGTGTGAACTCCACACACAATACCACATACATATCCACCACGAATGCACACGACCCCAAGCAGCCATCACTCAATAAATAAAGTAGTTATATATAGTGAGAGCCGTGCACACCCGAATATGTGAAATATTCATATTCATAATAGATTATTGAGGTGTTCTTGTAAAGAGAAGACCTTTATCGATAATATTAAACTTGATATTAATAAAGAAAATGTTGTTAATAGAGTACAAACACTATAAGAGTGTGACATAAATACCACTGAATAGAGCTAAATTATGCTAATCCTATTGTTTTCTATTGTTTAATTAGTACTATTTACTAGAAAATAGTGCAAAGTGTTGCACACTTTTAGTGTTTGTACTCGCTATCGAGAATATAGCTAAATGCAATGTAATCTAATGTTTGTAAATGCACGATGTGCCACTGGATGTAGGTTATTATAATGGCGCTATTAATTGAATAAGTCATTCAAAGAGTCATTATCAGTGCATATTAAAGGACCTCTTCGCGCGGTCCTCGTCATTTTTTTTCATTCCACCAACAATTAATTTCTAATTAATCAGTGGCACGTTGCTAAGTGTTTGAATCCCTTTACTTTTACAACCTGAAAACGTGTTGTTGCAGAATGCACCTAAACGGTCTTTTTCAGCTTTAGAGATAAGCTAACTTTTTGTATCAAAGCCGTACGGCCCTGCTCACGCCATTTTCCCGAAGGTTTTTCTAAGAGCGCGCGCCCGGGTAGATACAGGCCATATGATAATAAGATATCTTGAAAACAAATCATCATAACACCAAAGATTCTCATATTCTGCCTTGTGTTAATCGGTTCAACACTGTTCACTGCCGGTGTTTAGTGAGTTAGAACGTCAGCTTAGTTTTTGAGGCGTTCTACAAGGATTACTTGATTTTGACAACGTTGGACGACTGAATTTGGCTTTAAAAACATCAGCTTCTTAAAGAAGAGGAATCCCTTGCTGGTGTTTTGATTTGTGAGTAGACTGAACAGTAACTTTGTGTCAGTGTAGTCCAGGTATTAGGATTTTTTCCCTTTTTTTGACTAACCGTTTTGGTTCCTTTCTAAAAGGCCAGTTTAACAAACTCGTTCCGCAAAAATTTCAACTCCGAAAGTCCAATTGAAATACAGTGGATGAAGAGCCATTCTGCGAATATTAAAAAACTCGTAACAAACTCGTTCGACAAAAATTTCAACTCCGAAAGTCCAATTGAAATACAGTCGGGATGAAGAGCCACTCTGTGAATATGCCGCTATTAAACCCCATTCATTTCTTATTCATTTTGTTATCTTAACTGTTGTTGTATTGCACTTAAAGCTTCTCATATTCCATTCAAACTGAAAATAGAATATCGTTAAATTTTTATTCATTTTTTAACATTTCAATATTGACATGTTCTTTGAAGCATTTTTGCGTGTGTGTTTGCGTGCTTTTTTCTGAGAATATGATTGAATTACTTTTCCCATCAAAGCGTCTTAATGGTGTTTCAGCAGCTTTTATCTTTACTGATGGGTCATTTCCAGCACTTGAAATACGGTGAATTTTATAAACATCTACGATTAACGACATTTCTAATGATAAGCACATTTGAAAAAATTCTATTAAACTGATCAAACTGCTAGTTAAAATGATATCATTAAAAATGGCATTTTTTATTCTGAATGTATAGAGCTTTGCAATTCTTTCTTTCTTTCTTTTTTTTCTTTCTTTCTTTCTTTCTTTCTTTCTTTCTTTCTTTCTCTTTCTTCTTTCTTTCTTTCATTCTTTCTTTCTTTCTTTCTTCTCTCTTTTTTTCCTTTCTTTTTTTTCTTTTTTTTCTTTTTTCTTTTTCTTTCTTTCTTTCTTTCTTTCTTTCTTTCTTTCTTTCTTTCTTTCTTTCTTTCTTTCTTTCTTTCTTTCTTTTCTTTCTTTCTTTCTTTCTTTCTTTCTTTCTTTCTTTCTTTCTTTCTTTCTTTCTTTCTTTCTTTCTTTCTTTCTTTCTTTCTTTCTTTCTTTCTTTCTTTCTTTCTTTCTTAATTTTAATTTGAGCGAATGATAATTTTATGCAAGGAAATGCTGTATTCGATGTCAAGAGCTCCTAGAGGTGGTAGCCTAATAGTCTACGTGCATCACGAGGGCATCACACATATCTTAACGTATCATGGCATCTTCTCAATAAATCTTGTAAGCATTGATCGAAATTGTTTTAATTTTAATCTAGTAATACAAGTTAGACCTTCAAATAATAGGATTACACAATATACCTATGTTGGATGACAATTCTTCAAGAAGATAGGAAAGATTAGCTTTCAGTCGATAAACCTCTTGAGGACTGAATATATCATGTTCTCGGAAAACAACCGGATGTTGAAGTGAGAAGATACCCAGAGACTGGCTAGGAAAAGCACCCCACTAAAACACTTTCATAATATCTTACTCTCGATCTATCTTGAGGCAAATCAACCTTGTGTGTGCTGCAACTTAGCAATTAAAAATTGAGACTGAATATTATGTTCCCGGAGCTAGCAGAGAGTTCGGAAACACAAGTGCTTATTACATAACGTATATGCTGTAACTCGGCAATTAATGGTAAAATGTAGAGGATTGGAAATCATATTCCCGGAACACAAATACGTTGAGTAGACTCTAGAGAATTGATCCGAAAACTACTCCAAATACTTCTATTATATCCCGCATGATTATTTTCAGTCTTTGCGTCTTAGGGCGAGAAACAATCCTGTGACGTCTGTGCGGCAGTAACTTAATCAGAATTTCCAAAAACATTGAGTGGATTTGAACGCTTTCGATCTAATCCACTACATTCCTTTAGAGTTCTTGAGAGGTTTTTCAGAAAAGCCTTCGCGATATTGAAATAAATAATCTCTCATTTGAAGCAGAACAAAATTGAGAGTGTCTCTTTTCTGGTGCCTACGAGAAGTACCATCAGAAAAAATCTGTTAACATTTCTTCAGCTACTATTTCAAGCTCACGCCCCCTCATGTGAGCCCATACAAATTATGTCTCAAAAACACGGTTTTTGGATCTTTTCTCAAAATGACTATCTAGGGAAAAAAAAAAGAAGCGGTTCAGTTAATTCAACTATCCACGGACTGTATTAAATAGTTTACCTTGAATTCTATTGGATAAAAAAAGAAAAAAAAAAAAAAAAAAACCACTAGAAAATCGTCTCTCCTTGAAATAAAACAGAACCTGTCAAAAAAAAAGAAGTGCATTTGAAAACCTCTTTCCAATAATAGTTTTGATAAATGTATAGTAAACAGTAATATAATGCCTGTTTAGAAAGCCGGCAATGCCAATGTGAAAAAAAGTTCAATGGCACTTAACTCTAAATATGGACCTTTCTCACGCGGCAGCCTTTTGACTGGAACAATAGGTTTTACCACGTAGCCTCACATTCAAGTGCTTTTAGGATATGTTACTCTGGTATATACAATTTTTTTATTATTTATTAGGGTGGGATAAACGAGGCTGTGAAGGACCCTCCGGGCCCATTTTTTAAACCCCCAGAGGCCGTATCGTTAATATATTCATCGTTAAGTGTATGTTAAGTAAACGTTGAGTATACAAAAATATGATTTATTAGAGTGGGATTAACGGCTTCAGATTCGTTAAAACAATCCATCATTGAAGACCCTCCGGGCCCATTTTTTAAACCCTCAGAGGCCGTATCGTTAATATATTCATCGTTAAAGTGTACGTTGAGTTCAAAGGCGGTAAAAAGTGATCCAGTATAATAATAGCTTTCAATTTGCTTTATTTGCAGAAGACATTCAAGGTGGAAATAAACCTCAACAACTGTCTTTGGAAAACGACTACGTCCCCTAGTTTTTTCCAAGCTGCTAACAAAGTGTAAAAGAAAGCTGAAGCTCGATCATAAGGTAATGTGCATTACAAATATGGAAGTCAATATGATTCATAAATACTATTATTAATAATATTGACTTTAATAATAATTTTTATTGATCGGCTCCATTCATTTTCCGTTAATTATTTTCTTGAATTTTTCTTTAAGAAGGTGCAAACGGTTAGATTTGAAATTCAAACAAAGACAATGAAGACACATATTTTTTATCAGTATGAATTCATGGTTTCGGCGAATGTTTTTTCGTTTATATTTCGTTTGCTATTCTTTCCATGCACACAAACCCACAAACATACTGCAAGCTCATCGGAGTCATTGTGAATTATATATATTTATTTCATTTATTTTTATTATTACTTATTTATAATTACTATTATTATTTTCATTATTATAATATTATATTTCTTATTCGTTATTCATTCTATTTCTTTATTCAAAACCGAGAATGAAATTTACGGACCTGGTGAAAAAAGAAATTATAGACTAACACAAGTTTTATTTCTGAGAAACAAACGACAACCCCCACCCCCACCCCCAACCTCGTCATACCATTTATTCAACTATTTTTCCCCGGGTTTACTTCTTTTTGTAGACGTCTCCTTCAAAGCCGTCATTAGTTTCGGTCCCAGATCCTCCCGGGGGGACACGAGTTGAAAACGTCTGCGCATGCTCTAAATCCGTATGCAAATTAGTCAAAATATAAGTAAATTTGACTTTCAAAGATGCCTTATAACTTGGACTTCACAAAATGCCAAACCTTTGTGTCCATGCTTGAGACTTGGAGAAAACAAGCATTTATTTTCTCATTTAAACTCTGCAAAATTCTTGGAAAACCTGCTGAAGTGCACGCATGCGCAAACGCTTTTTACTGATTGTAGCTGCGAAGGCGACTATAATGGCAATCGATCAGACAAAAATTAAGGTTCAGCAAAAAACGCAATCAGTACGTTATAGAGTTTATTGCACTGCCACAATAACGCAGTCATTTCATTAAAGAAACAACCACGTTAAATTAAACTGGACTTAAAATAATTATTATTGATCAAAGTACGCGAGTAGCAGCACTGATAGTTACTTCGTTTTCATGATCACTCCCGGCGTAAAGTTATTAATTTTTCAGTATTTGTTCTGTTTACAATGTGTTTGGGTCATTTGAGACTTGGACTTCCTCTTTCGAGGAAATATAATGCTTTTAAAAAGTTTTCAATATATCTAGTATTAAAGAGCTCCATTATGGAAAAGGTACTTCACATTTCATTAATGTCGAATTTGAGCAGAACTGACTAAATATTAAGTAAACAGTATAGCACCATCAATATTGTAGGGTGTACTTTACCATGTCAATAGATTAGTAAATGTAGGAAAATCAAATGTTGTGATGTGAAATTGTATTGAAGTTAGATTACTGAAGGAATACTGCCAAAAATCAAACTTAATATACTGACTAATATATGTATAATGATACCAGGGAGAGGACGACGGAAAAACGACGATGACAGTAAATAATGGATTAAAAGGGGGAATTTTTTAGATAATGATTGAAAAGTATGGAGGAAAGAAAATGAAAACGAGAAATTTTGAAAAATAAAAAAATAAAGAAAAAAAGGGAAAGTTAATCACTTTTTTCAAGTCAAGTTCGACACCTGTTCGACAAGTCAAACCAAGAGTATAACTAGTTCTTGTATATAATAACAAATAATACTAGATAACTGCACCGGAAAGCCATACCCAAATCGTACCGCGCAAGCGCACTAGTGTTTCGATGATATACGTTTCTTTACGGGTAAGATTGTAATTTGTAAACCTTCTATAATTTCTAAAGCACATCATTAACTTACTGAGTTAACTCTCTAACACAGAGATATATCAGATCGTAAGTTTTTCTGCCCGTCAATATCAATCATGCAGCCATAAATTAACTGGAAAATTATTAACATATTGTTAAGATTTACTTAATAGGGCAGTATGATCAATACAATGCATTGATCAAGTGAAGTTGTTATTTCCTTTAAATGCAATTAACCTCAAGGAAATCTTGTATAGAATAGAATGTAATCGTTAATTATTTGGTGACAAGTTTAAAGGATCCGTCGAAGCCGACTTTGTTGAGAATCGTTCAAAGCGTGCCGACCGATGTAGAGCCAGGTTTCTTGTGTCAAATCGATTGCAAAAACATGATTTATTATGATTAGAACCCACAAAAAAGAAAGCTTTCATACAAATTGAGCTTTCGAGTCAAATAGGTTGACTTCTAGTTAACTGACTGGAACAACTGGTAACCTATTTGATTAAAATCGAACTTGCGCTTAGCCATTTTCGCTCAACCGGCGGATCTCAACTTTTTAAAGCCTATTGGATCAGGTAACAGGTCATTATATATTTTTTCATTAGGAAAAATATTTGACTGCTTTCCTTTTTTCACTCAACTGTGTCCCAATCGTGAGTCAAATGTGGAGCAAAAACGAAGTTTGGTTGATCTGATCACATCCGACGTCCATTAAGGTCTTTGCGACACATGTTTTACGAAAAATTACCATCCTAAGCCTACATAATTATGCGTTTTTCTTCTATTGGTAATGATGGTGCATCTAGTTACGATTTGTTTTGTTTATGGTGTAAATAATAACGAATATATTTGTTTAACTGTAATAACATTTTGCTATCGACTTACTCATGCTTTCTTTAAAATGTTGCCGCTAACACAAAATTATTCTTGTTTCAAATCACCAGAATTATCTATTCATAGAATCCGCTTAATGTTGGTGTAATGTTCCTTTTCTTCTATTTTAATATCAAATTTCAGGGTTAAGTTTCTTCTATATTTATTTCATCATGTATACTTATCTCATCAAGCTTTACTAATAAACAAAGAAATCATACACAAGGTAACGCTGCATGGCTTGCCGGTTTGTAAGGTCAAGGAATAGGTTATGAGTTTACGATTGCATACAAGGTACCAACATCTTTACTATGGACTAACACAACACATCAAGTGCATCCATTGTCTCTGTCGGACCACGCTGACCTATTAGCACTCCTTATTATTGATTGGTTTTACGCCACTATGACTGACTCTTTGATGGAATCAGCTTTCATGTCAAGTCTTCGGAAATTTAACCTTTGTTATACTCTAAAGAAATGTTTTATATCATCAAATCCCTGTTGTACATGAATTATCTGAATAGGTAGATAGACTAATTAATAGAAAGAAAAAGGTTAATCTACGCCGTTTTAAGTGCAAATTTTAAGTCGTTGTTGCCGGAGAGCTTAAGTATTTAGACGTGACATAGCAACTAGTAAGAGATCAAAGCCATACATGGGAATTCCTCTTAGGAATACACAATATATATACACTCCATTACAGAAAGGTTGTAGTATACATTTATACATATATCTAATGAGATGCAAGATATCAATGAGATGCAGAACGTAAAAAGTAAATTGTTTGATGTTATTTATCTTCTATTATTTCTATTACATATCAGAGACAAGTATTGCACAAAGTCAAGTTAATTTCCGCAAAAATGTCGTGGCTAAGCAAGCGTATTCAAGCATATTGTACTTCTGATATCTCATTTGATATCTTGCATCTCATTAAGTATATGTATAAATGTATACTATATACAACCTTTCTGCAATCAAATGTGTGTATATATATATATATATATAAGATATTCAAAAGCAGTCAGTCCTTTGGACGTTCTGTAGGCTAGGTATTTGAAAGAAATGCATAATATGAATAACATGTTAGGAAGAGCGAGAAGAGGTAACTAGCTTGAAACTAGTGTAAGCTGCGTCGGTGTTTCTTATGAGACGGTAATGATAAAAGGGTAAATTTTACACCGTGAAAAGATAAAATAAACGTACTGACGTTTCTGAAGGAGTAAAAGTGCAAGCGTCCGAAACGTCAGTAAGTTTTTCTTTTCGCGGTGTAAAATTTACCCTCTTATAATTACTGTTAAGAAGATCAGAAAGCCGAATGTAAAATTGTACAAATACGAATGGAACAGTTCTCTGAACGGTGGTTCTATTACCTAAAGCGTGAATAAGATGAACGGTCTAACGCAGAAAGGATTCATACATTCTAGGTATAAATTTGGCCACTAAAGTAATTTTTTTTGAACAATTATCTCGGTGTTAACAATCTTTTTTCCTCACTGTAACTTAAATCAAACAATTAACAGGTTTAGCAAGTGAATATCCAATTTACCATAGGTGCACAAATGGTTTTATTGTTTATGTGATAATGTTTATTTATTATATATCGGTTGTTTAAGCAAAACAGCATTGATGGCGGTTAAACACGTTTGTCTAAACATCTTTGATGCATAAATCACATCTTCAATATCTATCCAACAAGCAGTATGCAAAAGCAACTTAATATCTTAGAGAGGGTTGGTTTTCAGGCACGTTTTTTACGAAGTAGAATATTACTTGCCATTGATAAATAACATCAGTACGTATAATAAGATTTTTAAAGATTAATATCTTTGTTCTTTAGCTTTAATGCGTTGTCAGCCTAATATATGATTAGACTGGAGTCGTTCGAAACGTTTCCCCCCAATATTAGAATTATTGTGGGCCCTGTAGTAAATAACAACTTACTATTCAACGGCAGGCACTCAAGATGGTCTTCACCAGCGTCTCCCGCATTTTAGGGATCCGTTAGATTTCTGTTTTATATTTAATAATTATTATGTATTTGTTATATATTTAATATATTTAATAATTTGTCCGCGTAGATTCAAAAAACATGGTATGAAAATTCAACCAGAAAAGGACTTTGTCTAGTCGGACATCATTTTTACTTCTTGCTTTCCATGGCTTTATGGGTGCTTTATATTCTTATTCATCTTCATAGTATTAGCTGATAAGAAAAGAAATAGTGATACAAAGGGATTGAGACGTGATCTAAAAATATTTTTAAAAACAAAGCAAAATTATTTTCAAGGATGTAAGATGCCAAGGTCGAAAACCGTTCACTGAGTTTAATTGAAAGGATAAACACCTTCTTGCCCCATGATCATGAATACGTATAATTTTCAGTCACACAGTTAAGATTAACATTGACAGATTGGCTTTTGGTGTTGTATGGACTCACTTCACAGTAGCGTAATAACATGATCGAGAAGGATGTTAGGTCTGTAATTCATAGTGTGAGGGTTTTTTTTACCCCTTGTAGCTTAGAAATAATTTCTTGCAGTAATCAAACTTCATTCATAAACAGCACCTTGTAGTCAGATTATCCATCTGGTAGAAATTAAGCCAATTAGTTTGCAAAAGCTTTAGACAAACGCTCTTTTCGTAGTGATGGTAGGGTATTCATAATCATAGGAGGATACCCTTTGGTTGGCCCGAAACAACTACTGTGTATCCAATCAAGGTGTCGGAATAGAAGTCACGTTTTGTTCCACGAGTCAGGTCTACACTCAAACATATTTCACACCCGGCCCAAATGCGACCTTTTGCAGGCAATTTCATACATGGAAAGAGAAAAGCTTTCAAAAGTGTATGACTCAGCTTAACTAGAAATTATGATTAGAGAGAAAAACTAAAGGGAAAAAAGGAAGAACATAAGCTTACTGGTCGCAGCCCCAAGACCACTGCAAAACGCATAACCAACCTACTGAATCGCCTACTTCTAAAGTACCAGAATCTGCAGATCATGATGGCCAAATATAGTTGACATCCCTTCCCTCCAAACAAATATTGCAAATCAAATTAAAAGAGAAATATGAAAATGTATTATACCTTGGTATTTAGAAACGTGATCGATCGAGCTAGCATAAGTAAGGTTATTATGAAATTCGATTAACTGCACACAGTTGTGGAAAAAAGATATCCGATAAGAAATCCTTTAACAAATTGAAGGAACCGCGGGTGCTTAGAAAAAAACCCGCCATGAAGATTCAATTATTCTTAACTATGAACGACAAATTGTTTTAGCCCTTTTCAGTATATCGTAGTCCGTTTTTAAGCATATTTAATAAGCAGGTAACGCTAATAATCATAAATGACCAATTTGTGCCATCTTCTTTTCTCTTTTCGGTAGTCTGTATTCTATGGTTTCGACACTTGATATTGAAAAGAAAAAAACAACATCCCCAAATCTCGTTTGGCTTGGACGCCACTAATCCGTGCGCTAATTTACCCTCGACTTGCTAATCAAAATCATTCATTGACGTTCTTGACATGCAAATGCTTTAAACGTGTTCGACAAAAATTTACACGTTCAAATTCAAGTGTGTTGCTCTCAAGTGTTAATAAACACCTCCAGCTCTCAGTTGCGCTTGGACGAAAACCGATATTCTAAATTTGGTGCGCAGGCGCCAACCACTCGATCAACCCTGCGGGCTCAAGTAGTGGAAGATAAAGTTTGTATCAAACGAGTGCTATCCAATGTTCAATTGATCCCCAAAAGCACTAAAGTGTCACCTCACGTGAGAAAGAAAGTGTTGGACTGTGTCTGTAGAAGCAAAGCAGTTGGATAAACACATGTGAGGAATTCAGACCATTTACTTTGTTGTCTTTTCTGAGATTAACAAGCACATCAACACTAAAGGTAATTTAGATAACTGTACACTCAATTATTACTGGATTTGAACTCCCGACGAACAACTACATCCAGTGTCTATATCAAAAGAAATATCACAAAAATTCGGTAGGCTATAATATCGCTAAATGGGTTTGTTTTGCCTTGATCCACACACACACACTCTCTCTTTGTTTGTTTGTTTTATATTTATTTATTTATTTGCCGCGTTTTAGACTTCTAAATTCTAAGTTCTATAGTTCTACTTCATGCGGCCGATTTTTCTTCTTCGTCAAGTTGACAGGATAATCAAACTGTCGAAATCCGCTTTTGACATTTTGAAAAACTATTCTAGACCCTGCCTAATGTGAGAAGTTTTATCTGAAAATCAATTTCCAAATCTTAATTAAATCTTCCAGAAACGAGAATAATTCATAACTTCGGTTATTTGTGCATGATATATTCAATGGAATCAAAACAGGCAAAGGGCTAAACAATTCACCTAGCTATAGATAGCCATACATAAGTTCAGTGGAAATTTGTTTTTGGGTCAATTATGTATAATCAGCTTGATAAGACGTGACCATATTTTTTTCTTCTGATAGTCTATTCGGCCAATCTTTGGCAGATTGGCGTCCAGAATAAATTTTCCCGCTAATCATTCATCAATTCAGTCTGTACGATATGTATGGTACTTTATACAACCCATGGAAGAAGTACTGACTTTTTTCAGTTTCACGACGTATATTGGAAACTACTGATTTTTCTTTATTTTATCAATTGCCTTGAAAAGTACTTTTTTTTTGTCTGGAGGGCCTTTTCTTTGCTTCTATTCATAAGTACGCAAGGAAAGTTCGAGGCGGTACAAAAACTCGCGCTAGTCAATTATCTTTCTTTTCTTCCTATAATTAACACGAACTTATAGCTACGCAGTATTGACATTGAGAGAAATGACTAAAGGGAGCCGTGGTGTATTTAAATAGAATTTGCGTAAAATAATATCTTCTGTGTATTGTTCGTTATTTTTTTAGGAACAAACACAATTTATTCGTCATTTTTGGTTGAAAGGTTTTTTCTCGTTACGAGACGATCAAGGCATAAGAGCAGCTCAGCTCAGTGTTAGATTTGCTAAGTGAGATAATCTGTAATCATATATTCATGAAAACTTGTTTTGCTTTTTTTGTTGGATTGAGTTTTGAATTATTTAAGAGCAATATATCAAAATGGCCAATTTGTGAAATCTCTAAAATATGTCGCATGTAACCAATGAATCTCCAAGCCTTAAAGAAAACCATTATTGACGCTCAAGCTTTTTTGTTATCGCTCTTCGATTCATTTCTGATACGCTATCCAAATTATGTAAAACTCAAGTTCGTTTGTTTTCTTATTTTGGCGAGGCCAGCTGCTTAGTCGTCTAGTTTGTCTGGTGAACCTTTTCAAAACCCTATCCTCAAGAGACGTTTTTGTTGGTTAAGAAAACACTACAAGTGTAATTTTTGTAGGGAGTTAGAACATGGAGGTTGAGTTCTCTACAGAAAATTAAGGGCCATGCAAATTTAAACATACATCTTTAAGGTATAACAATATTATTTATCTTTTTCCACAAATAGCTTATTTTCTAATGCTGATCATTCACCTTCGTCCTACTCCTAAAAATGATAAACAGCTAAAGATCTTCTTTACTTTACAGAAGTGAGCAGAGACATAAGATTGGTCAGGTTGCTTGTCTTAATTTTCATCGGAGGAGGAGCAAGAGTGCCTGGTGTTCAGACTGCTTCAGCGAGTAAGTGCAATACGTCGAATAATTCGTACAACACACTTACCTTGTTAAGTATATACATAACTTACAATGAATGAAGCTATATTTTAAACGAATTTCTTGAAGTCTTAAAACACGATTTTATTGCAAACATTTTCCTTGTTGAAGGACATGCAGTAAACTGTAGTTGTTCAGCTGTTTGAAATGTGACGTTCTAAACATTGATTGCTTTAGTTTGATTTCGAGGACATTTAAATAACAAATTACTATACTCATATGTGCACATTGCAGCACAATATACTATAGAAAACATAATGCAGTCTATGTGTTTACTACTATTACAAACAGTCCGTCAAATCACCCATTATGTTACTCTGGAAATCTAGCGTATTACTCTAGTACGTTTCTGCTGCAAAATTACTAAAATAGTCATGCTCCGGCCGTGATTAATTCCCTTTTATGTTCGCTTACTATGCTAGATCGAGGATAAAATTGGTAAAGTCGTCGGTACTAGTGAGCCAAGAAAGGTGAAAGTGAGACTGATTTTACTCGTTTTTAGTATACTTTTATAAGTCGCTATACGTTAATTTTCCCTTTTCTCTCAGTATCGCCTTGACCATCTCACTTACCCTAAAGTATAGCTCATGAAAGTATATTAAAGTCAAGAAAAATAAGTTTCCCTTTCACCGGTCTTCGGCTCACTAGTACCGACTCTGCCAATGTTGTTAACAATCTAGCATAGTACTTAAGCCAACATACACTTTATCATTTTGTTTTGAATAGTGTTTTGAAGCACAAGATCTTTAGCTATCATAGATATTTCAATCCGAATACACTATGTGCTGATAAAAATGCCCCTGGTACTTGGCTATATTTTCTATTATCTATCTTATTGTCCTAGTTTTGTGTTCGATTATATGAAAGTAAAGATTCGGAGTATTAAATAATGTGAAAATACAACATGAACTCAAAACATTGAAATAAATTTACATAGTTTATGAATTTTGCTGATATATCTTTAAAACGTTCATTGTTTATTTATCGCTGTTTTATCTTTCTAAGTGCTCCTTGTAAGTAAAACGCCACGAGATTTATTTTCTCGTTTAATTCTCGAATGAAACCCACGAGAGTTTACATTTCTCTATATTTTCCTTGCAAAAGACATAATATAGAATTGCCCCTAGATTAATGTTCAATTAAAAGAAATTTAAAAAGCGCAAATCAGGAAGTGAGAAGGTAAAAACACTGAATATCAGTGAAAAGCCTCTTAATGAGAGAGTCAAAACCGCTGCAATCTTGAAAAAAAGGAAATTATTATGTACAAAAGTAGGTTTTGATGATTTTGATTAAGCTAGAACTCCAAAACGAATCGGTTAAAGCTTATTTAGAGATAGCAAAAAAAAAAACAAATTCCAAATGTACAATATATACAGATTGGAAATGTAAAACCATTCTCTCAGGACGGTGCTTAAATGTAAAAAAAAAACTCCCACGCACACTATCGAAGATATCAAGTATTTTTGCCATTTTTAAACACACAAAAACGCCATTTTAGTTAGTACTACTTCTGTTCTGTTGTTAAAAGTATTATTCGTGAAAGATGTATTGACATGTTTTTTTAATCAAATGACCATATTGGGGTACGCAAACAAAGCCTGCCAGTCTATGTTCAACGAAGATAAATGTGTGAATAGTTCGGAAGCAATTGGAATTTGTGAATAGTGATCAGTACGGTATTTTGCACGAAAGAATAAATAGCGACCTTAAAAAATGTTCTCTTTGGGGTTCTGTTCATTGGAGATTTCATTCAAAACATTGTTAATAAAAGTAAACTCATCCAGGGAAGACAGACTTTGAAGGCGCGAAACCCTAAAGTGAATTTATTTGCACTTCCGGTTGCGATTTGAATTAATGATTAATAAATAGATATAATAGGCCAAATTTCTGTTTGTTAATTAATGAATGAATGACTAGGTAACAAGGACGGAAGTGTTTTGGCAGAAATCAGAGCATGAATGAATCAATTCTATTACTAAATTAATTATGGATGAATAAATGCAGGGACAGACATATTATGGATGTATGGATGGATGGATATATGGACGGACGGACGGACGGACGGACTTACGTACGGTCGGATGGTCGGTCGGACGGACGGACAAAGGAATGGATGCAACCCTTGATAAACCGGTTCATTCATCATTATGAACTATCTTAACGTTTACGAATTCAAAGACTGTGTTAATGTTATTAACTATTGTAAAACAAGAGTTTATCCTCTACAAAGCCCTTGAAAAATATTCCTTTCTCCTTGACGCTCAAAAGGAAATTAGAGACAATTCAACTGAGAGGCTTTCGTTATCAAATACTGAATCAATTCCAGATCTAGAGAGTACTCTTGACCACTGACATTTACTTGGCTCAAACGGCTCTGCTCACACTATCATGATCTAATAAATAAACAGCATGAAGTCATAGCTCGTGAATAACTGTGACTTTATTTCTTTTGCTTTTAGCTTTGAATATGCATCGGACTTTTCTCGAAAGATCTTCTTGTCTTCTTGTAAGAAAATTATTGTATATGTTACAGATAACAAACCGCCGTACGTGTTAAAGCTCTTACGTGTTGGTCAATTGACATCGCAAGGCTAACAAGCGACAACAGGTCTAACAAACAGAACAAACTGGAGTAAACTCCTACAAACTAAACAGCCTAAAGAGATGTTTCACCAAGAGAAAAAACATGCAGTGAGGGTCGCATTGGCTAAGAGTCTTTCCAAGTAAAGATTGTAATTGAAAAACTCGTTGCTTGGAGCGTTCAGCAAAGGGTGAGTACATAAGTCCATCAGTCTGTCTAGTTTCAAAAGAAAAAATATATTCTACAAATGGATTAGTGCTGCTTTACAGGGACAAGGCTTTTCGCTAAAACCCTAAGGCAAGATTATTGAATACAATAAGATTAAGGTAAATTAAACTACATCTCAAAAGTCAGGGTTGTATAGGGTTGTCGTATAGGGTTGTCCTTACATTGTGTATAACACACTGTTAAATAGCAATAGGATTATTTTTATTTTTCGTAATCAGTATACTTGAGGCTTTACATCATGTGTTGCTGAAATATTCGCTCGATTCGAAAGTTCATATATGGTTTCCTTAAAAGTCAGCGGCCTCACAGTGGGGTGCATCAAAACGAGTCTGAATCGACATAAATCATTTTCTCCGAATCCATGACAGAGAAAACTGAATACTATGAGATATTTCATTCATTCGCCATTTCAGTCTGCTATTTCTGGAATATTCTCCTCGTATTAACTTTTTCCCATAAAGCTTGTATACAGGGGCGGTGGAAGCTAAACATCTTTGGGGGGGGGGGGGGGGGCATTGAAGGTTAAATTTAATGCTATGTGATAATGACAATGTTTTGTTTGATGGCAGACGCATGCGCCGTAAAACAATGACTAAGAACCAATATACCAATATTTTTGGGGGGCCACCGCCGCCCCTGGTTTAAATCTTGCATTATACATCGAAGTGCCATCTTGTGGCCTAAAACCGCCAAATCTTTATCTGATCACCGCACGAGCATGTTCATGTTTTATCAAAGGTGTGTTTCCCGGTCAGTTTGGCACATAGTGTTGAAGATGTAAATACCAAATGCATTCTTTGAACAAACCTGAATTCATTTCAAATCAACGCAATCTTGTAAACAAAAATATTGAGAAATCCAATAATTACCAGTACTGTATTTTGGTAATTTTGTACAGTAACGGAGCCATTTAGCATGATCAACGGATTTCCTGGCCTTTTGAGAGAGACCAAGGCTTCGTTTCAACGGTACCTGTGCAGATTTTGAACCGGTTTCCTGTAAACAGAACGTAGTTGATACAATTAAAGTGACGGTTTCGCGTAAATGGTATGTACAGGTCAACATTTTGACGGGTTAAAAATTCGTCTGGTACCTAGCAAACGCAGCCAAGGGTAAGTAATTTTGAATCCTCCCCATCTCCCTCCTCAAACGTGAAATGAACAGTCGAATAGAGGTCACCTTAGTTGCGTCATGGGAACTAGAACTGTTTGGTTGACTCATGCATCCTCTATAAACTTTTTCATGCATTAATATAATGTAAAGAGCCATATGCCACTCCACTGCATGATAGAGCGGCAAAGGCGGCTAAACGGTCTTTCCTCAATTAGCAACACCGCAAGTCGCATTTTGTCTTAGCACTGAAACAATGTAACCACATCACGTATTTACGTAAGAATACTCATAATGCACAACCCGCGATTCGAGAAATTTCTTCCATTTGCTTGTCGTATTTTAAACTAAAACGCTTGACAAAAAAAGCTGTAAATAATTTATTAGTGAATAATCTTAAAGCGTTTAATTTCTTACTGAGTTGGTTTAAAGCGATATTCTTTTGGAATTGCAGATGTCTGGCGCCATTTATAAAAAGGCCCTGAGCGATAATCGCATGATTCATTTATTTCTTGGCATGACTAACAATTCTCCAATCCGCACCGTAAATATGCCAACGGGTAAAAATAAAATTTCGATCTCGAACGTTATTTCCATTCATGTTCAAGGTAGTGTGCTTGATAACTACATGATTACATAAGAATATAAGGAAGACTATTTTAGCACGCACTGATTTTTGTTGTTCAATTCGAAACAAAGAAGCTTCATAATTTTCAATAATAGGTTTCATAATTTTCAGATGTGAACGATTTTATTTAAATATTTTGCAAAACAATGCTTTAGTTAAACTAATAGCAGATATCATAGAGTTATTATACTCTATTACGTTCAAACAGTTGTTTCAAGTCGAGGCATTTGGGTCAAAACAATAAATGTATAGAAAATATAATGGCGCCAGATGCAACAATTGTTTGAAGGTAAAAGAAGTTAAACTCTCAAAATATCACCTATTTTACCTCAGATATGATCTCGTATAGTATTATCTGGTTTAAATAATCATTTTCTCTCTGTAAAAGGAAGCAATGGTTGTCAGATTATTTATCCATTGTCGTCCTTGGTATTTTTTCTTTGCTAGGCATCAATAGGTGCCGCAACTTTTAGATTCAGCACAGTGCATGGTCAATAATGGCATTAACAAATTTATGGCTGCGTTGAAACATCTTAAGTAATTCGTGTTACTTAATGCAGTCATTAACTAAAGATTTTTCGTTACTACAAATCCATTAATAGAAGGAAATCATGAAAGCACTTGATATTTCGTCAGGCATAATCAAGTTGTAAGACCGATAGCCGGGCAGTTTTAGCCGTTCCGTCCGAAACTGAGGAGGAAACTGGGTCGAGTTGGCATTGCACTGCATTTTGGGACTGTTCGGGGGACTCTATTAACGCCATCTTGGAAATATCCGTTAAAATACCCCCAAAATGCATTGCAATGCCAGCTCGACGCAGTCTTTTCTCAACCTTTGAATGGCAAATAGAGTCAGCAACTAATAAGGGTATCTTTACGAAGGGTAACCTATCTAGGATTACCTAAGCAATATGCTACCCTAGTTTCAATTTGTTTTCTGTTGTCTATCTTGTAATTTTTTTTAACGCACCCAGGTTATCTTAGTGCTTGGTGTACTTGTCAAATTTACCTCTTGTATAACGAATAACTTAATTTTATCTCATGTATTGAGAAATATTTGTTGCCTTTTAAGCTCTTATATAACAATTAACCTCTTGTATAACAAAATAATTTAGTTTTGCCTCATGTTTTTAAAAATATTAGTTTGTCTAATTCAATCGAGATTTTAAGGTTGTAATAATGCCGTGCGAATTTAAATTATGGATATGTTTTCAATCGGCACTTTATGTTGTTTTCTTTTCACGTTCGGTGTCCATCGTAATTCGGTGTCCATCAAAAAACATCGGAAGTTTGCTTCATACAACACTGAATAAGCATAATCACGCATTTTTACAAATGTACAGAACAAAAACATGTTCCTTTGAATTTTACGATGCAACCTATCCCAACCTAAAATGTAGAACAATAGCACGAAGAATTGTGTTTGCATTTGTGGTTTTAAAAGAAGTAGGTTTTGACACTCAGGACCCTATGAGCTACAATGGTAAAAAAAACAACACAGATCGTTTTCTTGTATCTACCAACTGAAATACTGCGCATTCTCACATCGGGAGTGTGAATACATCAGCGCCCCAAACACTTAAAGGGTTTTTGGTGTCGTTATTTAAAGCCATTGCTTAACACAGTCACATAACATTCCCAGTTTGATATAGTGATTGTGACCTAAATTTTCAGTATTTGTGTTAAAAAAAAACAACTTTATTTGTTATGAAGAAATTTCCTTATTATCATCGTATCTTCGTGGAAAAAATTTTGATATATGATATTATAAAATTAACTTCCATAGAACATGTCCACAAATGACAGCCGATAACTATCATAATATCTTTGAATTATTGATATTAGCATAACGGAAAGCTTTCAAATGATAGGTACTACGTAATGATAACAATAACGTTTCAGAGTTTGAGATTAAAAGACTGAGTCTTGGGAAGCTATAAGAATTTGAAAAATGTTAAAACACCAAAACGAGGCATAATAATAAGATAATGATGATGATGATGATGATGATGATGATGATGTAAATATAAAACATAGTCTCTAAAATATTAAAAATATAAATACTCGTAGGAACTACACTTATAAGTTGCTTGCCATTTTGTTCAGAACAGAAAAACTTTCCAAAAGTGCGTATTTCAGATCAGTTTTTTCACATAGCATTCCTAAAATGTCAAAACATGTTCATTCTCATAAAACTCAACGACGGCATTTATGAAAGGATCTTGATTTAATTTGATTATTGTTGACTTCTAGTGTGTGTGCAGCAAAGCCGGCTTGAGATTTGTCTGAATACCTTTTGATTTCTTTTGGGAGGAGTATGAGATGTGCAAAATTTTTGATGCAGTACTAAAGATATGCAGTTTTAGGACTATGGAAAAATATCTTCAAAGAGGATCGATTAAGCTAAAAACAAAGATGTTTAACAAATCAGTAAACCAAAAATAAATGAAAACGAAACAGAGACAAAACGGAATTAAAGAAATAAACAGATGTAAATAAACTGCCATTAAGAGAGAAAAAACGGAAAAGGAAAAAAAAAAAAAAGAAAAATGGGAATTTTCCAGTTTTTCTCAGCCACTCTTTCACTTCATTTTTACAACAAGTATTATTGGAAACTATATTCATTTTCTGATTGGTTTGGCATTATTAAGACTAAGTTCTTCTGGAGAAAAGAAACGAAAATAGCAAAGCTAAGCTACCAGCCCTTTGAATATGTCCAATGTTTCAGGCAGTAAGTCCGTAAAATGCCATTACAGCGAGTGTGATTGAGAAGCGCTGTAAACTTGATCAGATCCACTACAGATAATATATTTAATTGCAAGTCGTTCGTTACCTCTAGCAACAGCATCAATTTACATCTGCTTTATTCTCTATCAATTAGTTAAGGTAAATGAACTTAGATTTTAGAAAATAACGGCTAAAGTTGGACATTATTGGCTGGTTTCTTTGGACACCAATTTTTCGATCTCTAAGTGCTTTTATTATTCCTTTGCGTTTATTATACTTCAACTACTATTTTTTTGCCGCTAGAACAACGCAAAAAAAAAAAGGCGTACTTATAGCCAAAGAGCTTAATCCAATGTTCCTCAACAATTTTGCGTTTAATTTTAATAACTTATCGGCCAATAAATACTTTCATTTGAAACCTACGTTTCACAGATATATATAGCCTTGAGATTATTTATTTTAAGATCTAGGCTAAGCGCATTTTGATATATGGGTATATTTCACGCAATGATTATCCCATGAAAAGCGTCCAAAGATGAATAGTTATTTCTATATAAGAGGATGTCATCGATAACTCAGTCGTAGTAAAACCTTCCATGAAAATACATATTAGTAAAGACAAAGACAAAATCATAAATTCAATCGTATGTCAAATTTAATACATCAACTGAAGATAATAACTTGATGGTCTTTCAGAATTATAGTGGAACCGTCCTATTACCATTAGCCAATCAGCGAGTGGCTCTCGTCGGCTTTGGAAATCGATCTAATAGAAATAATTAACCAATTTTCGTAATGTTTTCTTTTTGGTATTTTGGATATGTTTTTTCCGTAGCAATGCCTCCCACTAGCATGTTCTCACAAGTAGCAATCATTGAAGTTTTTCCTTTGACAATCTGTTAATGGGTTTACGTGTTCCAATGACCCCATCGTAAGACAGGATGTATGATGGAGATAAATAAATTGCTAAAATCAACAAATAAAAATTACCTCCATCTGTCCTAATGCACTTATCTTAGAAAAAAGAAATTATACATTACTAATTATTCTTGAGATCCAGTTGAGATGCTTTACGCGGCTTTATTTAGGTCATTACTAGCAGGTAGCGATTGAAATTATACCTTATATCTAAGTCGTATCCCTAAGAGCTGTTCAAGTTGGCAATTTCAGCTATATTACCTCGCAGGCATTATTATCGTGAACTAGTTTTTTGGCGAAATTCTCGAGTGTTTGTCCTGACGAGGCCTTACCATGCGACTCCAACTATAGTAAGTAAAAATATTGGTAAAATTATTTCTTTTCAACAATTGCATCAGTTTTGATTTAGATTTATTGTGATTTGTAGAGAAAAATAGAGTGATTTATTGTGAGAAATATCAGTTAATACCTTAGCATGAAAATATTTTAATACGTGTGTATATATGGAAAAGAAAACGATAATAGATTTTATGTTTATGCCAAAAAGTGAAGCTTTTTACACGTGCCTGAGTCTTATCTTTAAGCCTTTTTTGCTCCCTTTTCATAGTCTTCTTTATTCTACTCCATTTGCAATTACCTTGACAGAAATATAAATGAATAAATCCAAAAATTTATTTAATTCAAAGTTATTTGTGTTTCAATTTTTACCTCCGCCGTCGTTGAATGGTTTTTCCAGCTGGTTATTGTAGCAGGTTTTGAAAAGTGACCACAAAATATACAATTCGCAATTATGAAATGCGATATAATTCCAAAATCTAAATTACAAGAAACATAGTAGATATCATGTAAAAGCTCCCATTGTAAAGATGGCTTAAACATAACAAGAGAAACAATTTATATGGTAATGTTTTCCCCCAAAGACTTGGCTGCATTTAGTGACGCCCAAGTGCAAAGTTGAAAGCAATGATAAAGAAATGACAAAAATGTCATATTATTATGTCGAAGTTATTAGTTTATTTAGATTTTACGTTGTTCAAATACATTTTGTCGGTTGTAGTGACAAACGCACAGCTACACTCTTGTAAAATGAACTCATATACTGCTCATGACTGGTCTTTCGACCAAGATTTATTTTCGGTCATTAAGTTGCGTTTTCATTCAACTCGGTTTACTCACTCATTTGGTCACCCGAATGCGGGCAACCACTAGTCCTCTCCAAATCCTCTTGTCATCGATCAAGAAGCTAATTCGCTAAGTTGCGATCGGCTCATTCAGCTCGGTTGAATTGATAGAAGATAAAGGCTAAATAAGAATCCAAACTTTCTTGCATTCATCATTAATTAAGACAGAAGACTAAAAGAACGGTCAACTCTTCTGAAACAGGAATAAGATCAACAATTTGAAGCCTCTTTTTGAAGTTTAATGTTTGATTTACCCATCTATCTGTTCATTTGATTATTCAAGCCATCTTTTCTTGACGTCGGTCTGAACTCCTCACATTAGGGTACTTTACAAACTAAAAAAGCAACAACGAAAAGAAGAAGAAAAAGAAAAGAAAAAGAAAAGAAATAATAATAATAACAAAATGAAATAAATTAAAAATAAACGTAAACAGGAAAACTTTTCACGTTCTATCATCATGATGTGCTTATTTCGCTGACCGAGTATCGGATATTTTACTATTGCACTTTACAGCACTAACAGAAACAATTTGACAAAAGTAATTTTAAAGAAGTGTTGTACATCAATCTCATTCCCAGATAAGAAGAAGATAAAAGACATTTTTCCAGTAACAGCAGTAAAGCGGCCAGCCGCCATCTTGGATTATCGCTAGAGGTGATTATCGTGAGATATGAGTTTCTCGACCAATCAGCGCGCAAGATTTTCAATAATCACCTGTGTATTTTTACTAATGGCGGTCCCGTCCCTAATTAACTAGAGACGTTAAAAGAGGACCACGAGTTTATCAGTTGAATTACTGTCAAGTGTTATCCTCTATAAACAAAGTTAATTATTATTATTATTATTACTAATAAAGGCTGTGTTTTCACTAGGCCAACTTAAACTAGCTTAAATATAACACCGGAAATAAGGCAAAGTAAAACTACCTAGCAAGATATGGTTTAAATTGTCCCACCAAATAAATGGGCCAATCACAGTGTTATTCTTGAAAGATGGTTGTCGGATTAAAACATCTCCAGAATTTTTACACCTGTATTTTGTGTACTTAGTCGTAATATAGGTATTGTTCTATTTATAGTAGCTGGTAAGTTTTCTTTAAAGCTAATAATCTATTACGGTGGACGTATTAGAGCGCAATATCGGTACGAGGCATAAACTCTGACGAGGAAAAAGACTATGAAACCATAGCCATCGAGCAAAATATGTCATATACTTGATTGATTTTAATTCATTGTACCGAAGGCAAAGCGGCATTTAATTTTTTCATTTTTTTAAGGATCCGGAGTTATAGTTCGATAAAGGTTAGGCAGGTCTGCGCTCTCCGCCATCTTATTAGATTAAAGGCAGTCGCATATATGATATGAAATTTAATACCCCATGCAGCAAATGTGTCCAAGTTTCCATTAATGTCCATTAATGTCGATTTTTTAATGATTTCAAAGCAAACTTATATCTAGATTTTGCTTGCCTCAGAACATGCCAGAATTGAGTTTCAGTCTTCAGATAGGTTCTCAGACATTTAATACATTACTCATTTTTTTATAGAACGAATGTTGTTAATATTACTAAGTTGTGTGAATGAAAGCACCTTCCAGCCACCTGCGATTGTCTCCTGTGTGGCTGTCGGTGTTTACGTAGCTACGTGAGAATACTTATCTCCAGGGGAAACAAGATCAAATACATTAAGTGGTATTACCTTGCAAACTGAACAACCAATGTGTCTGGTTAAGAGGAAATACATTTGCCCTTGAAATATTTCCCATAGATATCTACGTCGCCTAGATCCAAGAGAGAGAGAGAGAGAGAGAGAGAGAGAGAGAGAGAGAAAGAGGAGGAGGAGGAGGAGGGAGGGGGGGGGGGGGGGGTGGTGGGGGTGGTGGGGTTGATTCAGGGAAGCACCCGGTGGATATTATCAAATTATTAATATTATTAAAGAATTTATAATCTGATATGCACCTGCCAAAAGGCAAGGTTAGGGTATGTTATATTGCTCAGTTTTAGTGTAAGGCTACAGATTGAATCACCTAGCTCAACATGTCAAGTGTACAAAAAGGTCTTTTTTCTCGTATATCTTTCTATTCCTGCGAATCCATAAAACACTAAAGGTGTCACCACATACAAGTTCTTTACTTTTATCAATGGCATATCGTGCAATTATCATAATAATTTTATACACTATATATAATGGTTTGTGTAAATAGTTAGGCTTTAGAGGTATCGGAAAGCAGCTATGGTATTTTAACACTCATCTTAGAAAAGAAAAACACCCACTCAGAACAGGGCGTATATTCTTTTTGCATGGTTTAGTTTCGTTGGCGTATTGTAAGTCATGGATTTATCTTTAGTTGAAGTCTGGGATTCCAAATTAAGTAACTGCCTAGGTTACTATTTTGCTGCGAACAATAACTAAAATTCTTTAAAAAATTAAAACTAATTATCAAGCATTCAAAACATTAGACAAGTACATCTAACTATCTCAAAATAGCCAATACCAAAGCTCATAAAAATAGATTTCTTACTTGCACTCAATAAGCCGTTAAATTTTTAATTTGAAATGTCATGTATTCCTTCAATTACTTAATAACAACGTGCTTTCCAAAGTTTTTAAATTAAACTCTCTACCGTATTTAAGTATTTATTTCTCAAAATATTATTATTTTTTAACTCATTTAAACTGCGCATGCGCGCGTAGTCATTCTTTAAAAACGATTGAAACTCATTCAGGCAGAATTGGAACTGGAAGCTTTTCTAGAGCAATATTTATGTTCTGACTATTGGTAAGTTGAATCCAGTGCATTGACACTGCTTCCCGAGTGTTCATTCACTGAACCAGTTGTTGAAAATAGTTTTAAAGCATAACCAAATTTTTGACTGCAATATTGAACTAGAGATATCTAATCAAACAGGCACAAATTAAAAATTTAATATCTTTATTGTTCGAATTATGGTATTCTACTAAAGGTTTTGCAAAAGTAAATCCAAATCGATCAGTGTAATCGGAGAAATATCCGTCTCAACAGTGCAACCATACACTATTTTTTTGTTGTCATCTGTATACGTCTCAAACGTAAATTCCAAACATGTGCTTACCTACAAGTACTCGAATGTTGAAGCCAGTGTAATTTTTCGCCGTTTAGGATTTACTATAAACCCTCGACATCCTTTTCTTAAAGGCCGCCTCATTATTTTTGGCATTTCATACCAGAATATTCCGGTTTTTAATGAATTACCAAAAATCTTTCCATACCTGCAGGCAATTTTGTAACTTGTTTTGAAACTGAAATTGTAGTAACTTTACGGATAATGACTGAAACTCTATAATAGAACTAGACTCAAGTCTTTTAGTATGTCCTTTCAAAATTCCCTTTGACTTTGAGTTAGATAGTACTGAAACATTACGTTCAAAGTTTAAATATTTCCAAACTTAATATACATTCATAATAATTGTCATACGAATTTCAGTTTGCCGAATGTTTGAAATTTTACGATTTCGTAAAGAAAGCCGTATAGTGGCGCTAAAAGCCTATGGTATTTGACACAATTCCCGATGATTGTGAACCAATCCTTGACATATGGAGAAAGAACCTTGCAGAAAGCTAGAAATTCTTGAATCGACCCCGGACTGAGTGATTTAGAAAAATATTATTGAATCATGCATTAGGAGTTTTTAATATTCTTTGCCAATTCACTATTTACTTTATACATAAATAATGAATTGTAAATTCAAATGGCTTTTAGTCAATGTTTATCTTTATGGGTCACGAACAGGATTCCTGCTCAGTCCGGCTTCATGGCCAGCGAAGTGAATACATTGGTTAAGTTTGATCAATTTCCCTCAGTAAAATGAACGCCAAAGCATTTTGAAATGCAAGGTTAGAAAAAATAAAAAAATAATACTATCAGTTTCGACCACTCATTTTAGACCACTCGAGTATATTTAGCTAGCACATACTACATAGATAATATATCTCTCACCTACTGCGAAAGTAAGTTTCCTTATCTGTATTTGAATAATAAAACAGTAGCTAAATTGCCATGTATTTGTTAGAGTCCTATGTAGCCTATTTCAAAAGATTATATAATATGATTAAGGTTGTTTTATTTATCTATTGAGGCCACGTTGGCGGCTTTTTGGAAAGGATATTTTCTCTTGAACGGCGGCCATATCTACTTTTAGCTCTCAGAGTAGGGCTTTGTTTTATCTACTATCGTTGTAAAAATTGAAAAATAAAGATTCAATTCAAGAACCTTAGAGTCAAAACTGTCAAGCCATTAAAGGATGAAATCAAACGCGAAAACGCTAAAGAAAGAATAATGGGACATTTTCCAGGTGTGCTAGTGCCCATATATAGTTTAAGAACCTATTAACTTCTCAGATTGTCAAATATGTGCAATCATCCTTCAGTACTCGATCTTATCACATCTTTAAAACCCATTCATTTTCCTTTTAGCTTATTAATCCACGTTATGATATGGTTTAAGAGAAGGTTTAGGGCTGTCACCTTTATCAAGAGATTGCCACAATTCTGATTGGCTAGGCAACGATCCAATTTCTTTCTTACTTTAAGTTTTTTTGTTCGTTAAGAGGTCATGTTTTAAGTATTGCTCAGTTTTGCTATGCGAATGTTGTCGTTTTTAATTATAACTAACTTAGTCTGTCTTATCTTGCCTTTTTTAAGTCATAAAGATTTAAGATCCTTTTGCACTGATTTCGCGCAGTCAAATTCTGCTCATTTAAACAACTGAACTTGACAAATGTTAAAAGAAGCCGGCAAACACTTCTTTGGTAATATAATTATATATGTTATGGAAGAACATGTGTTATTTTCTCGTGTGGTTGTTAATGTCTAGTATTCGTATATAATGAATTAACATTGTTTCACTGATTTTATTGCTGGGTCTCCTTACTTGTTACTGCATTCGCTGTGATTTCAGACAACTTTGGGGACATTCTGGGTTAAGTATTTTTGAGACTGGATAAGTCGAGGGAAATTTTAAAGTTGAGGTTAGTGTTAAAAAACATAGCATCAAATTAAGGAAACGAACCTGAACATGCAATGACAATACAAATTAGTATATGCCTTATTTCGGCAACAGAAAAAAACCCGGGGAAAAAAACACGTCATGAATTAAGCCATCAGAATAATTTTCATTATACATTTTCAAAATCTGTCTTACTTAAAGAATAATTTTAAGCAAGAAAAAATAACAAAAAGGGAAAAACTAAACTTTTCGGATTCAGGAAACTACAATGGACTGCAGTGATGTGTTTATACATTTGCTGTATTCATTCAAGAAACAAAAGCTAAACGATTAATGACAAGAAAAACGACAACACAAACATGGTATTTTGTCAAAACAACATTCTCGGGAACCCAGGGGTAAAGGATGTTGGCTATCGAACAATTCAAGAGCGCCAACGAGCTACGCAAAGAAAACACCGTAAAAATAACAAAGCGACATGCGTAGCTGAGTCTAGCAGAACACTTCTCAGTCGAGATAGTTGACTTGATAATGCTGTTCTGGCTGTCTTGGTTTATGGTGCATTATATTCTGCCCCAGAATATAATAATTACTTTAGTTTCAAAAGTAATCAAGCATAATGAATTGCCCTAATTCACTATGACGTCACATCAAAACAATCTATTGTTTAAACGCAAAGGATCATGGTCGCCGGAGGGGGTCAAATCAACTCAAATTCACCGAAAATTGTTCTAAAACCCGTATCAATCCACGAAGAGAAGTAGAATAGCCAACAAGCGCTCAAAATATTTTTTAGTACATATTAACACATATTGTATCTAAAAACCAGGCCATTTTAGATTTAAAACTGTTTCGCTAACAGCAAATGTTGTTGAATTTTTTATTAGGTTTGGCGATTCTATCCTCCACATAAACAAGAAGTGACATCATAGTGAAAAAGGGCAATTATATGGCTCTTTTTATTTATAGAACTTGTAGATAGAGCAGATTTGGATATATATGCATAGTTGAATGATCACGGCTGTTTTAAACGAGAATTGTAGTCCGCTGACCAAAAGTATGCTGACGCTATTCTTGCGCAGATCTATGTATTATATTACCAGAAACTTGATTTTGGAATTCGATTTTTTCCATGCAAGCAAGAAAAAGAAGGAATTGCTGCATCTATGGAGGAAATTATTTACTATATTCCTGGATTATATCATGATAAATTGTTTAGAGTTCGAACTGATTGGTATTGATAAGTTTAATGATAGATATGTAGATACCTTGCTATTTCAGTTCCCAGTCAACATTCTCAAATACGATTGCTTTAATTAAATTCCTTGTTCAGTCAATTAGTTTTTGGGTTGAAAAATTGTAGTGTTTCTGTAGGATATTTCTGGAAAGAACTTTAAATTTGACCAAATAACAAAAAAACAATATTCAGTTTGTGTAATTCAATCTAAAAAAAGTGACAGGTTTATTAATATCTTTCAAGGCAGTTGTTTACGACCAAAATTCATCTGCTTTTCATCAGTCATTCTAAAGAATATATTGTTAGGATAGTTTTGGCTGCTAGTTTCGAATGTATTTTATAGTTTTGCCAAATAAAATACAGACTTGTCGGAGAGACCCTTTCTGTACCTGTTTAATATCACTGTGATATTTGGTCATTAACTGTTGGTTGATTATCACATTCTAGTGCTCTTTTTGATTCTACTGATAATGTGGTGATCATGTCACAATGTCTATTATAAACATATTGCTCCTGGATTGTCTCTTTCATTGTAAAATCGCGCCGCTCTCCGAGTCAAGAGCCTACATAGGCTGAGTGCTCTTGTAGTGAAATACTTTGTTGGATAATGAGACGATTCAAACTTTGAAGTTATTAATTTATTTGCATTGTTGGACGAAGCTCCTATTGAGTAGCGCTCGAGAGAAGACACTTGACAGTTGTCAAGAAGTAAGGATTTGTTGTATATCCTCTTCTATTTTTATATTACTGATGCATGCGATCTGAATTACTAGCTAATAATTACAATATGCAAAGCCTTTACCCCAAAAAATACTTATATAGTCAGTCGTTCTTGCATTTGAGCCTAACTGTGGTACGTGTATCCAATATTCTTTTATTAGCTTTTTATCTGCAATAATATTTTATCTGAATCTTATCGGGGGGAAATTATGGGATAGATATCGATTACTTGAACCACTGTATGGTATTAAACCTTCGCAAGACACAAAGATTTTAACCAACCGGAATAAAAATTAATTTCAATATTAGTTATTCCGTAGCGTCACAGTGTCGCTCACTCCTGACCATGGCGCCATTGCTGTTTTATTTTCTTGAGATATCCATCTCACAACTCAGTTTCAAACGAACCTCTGTCGAGTGTTATCTTCATAATTGAAACCTGTCGTACTTTTATCAATTGGCATCCTAAACAATACCATATGGTTATAGGACAAATTGCACTGCTGTTTTCCCCCCACTATGTCTCAACACATTGGAACCCCGTTAATCCGGCCACCGAAGGGACATTCAAAAGTGGCCGTATTAAGCGGGCTGTCAAAAATATGATCATAAAAACGTGTTTTGTTAATCAGTACGAAAGTACTAAAAAAATTCAGTGCAATAATGCATATTGTGTTTTTTGATAATATTTCTAAAACTTGTGATGCTATTGGAGCTCAGTTATATAAATCAACTTTAGTATATAGTACTTTAAAACTTTAAATTATACAGTAGTACAGGACTGTAGATATAACAGTAGAACAGAGAAAACTGAGTACGGTAACCACTACTTTTTAAAATACTGTAGTGACTTTGCTCTCGTACAGACGAATGAAGCTTCCTTTGAAGCCATACTGACTCGAGGATGGATATCACCCCAGACAGGCTATCCGCATGGTTCGTCTTAATACTGTACCGCTAAAAAATAAATGCGGACATACTTTAGCGCATCGCGCTGTACGTGTTTCTCTGTTTGAAGTTGTTGTGTTGATTCTGATTCTACAAAAAGCATTACTGTAGAATGTTAACCGAATGAATAAAAGAATCAGAGATTTTGCAGCAATAACTTTACAGTATTTACATTAAGATCTATACTTTAAACCTAATTGTCCTGGCCGTAATACGGGGTTAAAAAGTATGAAAGTTTGTCAATCGGGCCACACAAAAAAGTGGCCGTTGACCGTATTAAAGGGTGGCCGTATTAAGCGGGTACATTTGACAGTAAATGTATGGGCATTTCGTCGGGACTCAAAATAGCTGACCGCAATAAGGGATGACCGTATTAAGCGGATGGCCGTGAGGCGAGATTCCACTGTACATAGGCGCCTTGTTTAAGTATCATATGCTTGCACAGTTTGCGTGCACCATGGACCTTTAACATGGAAGGCAGACTCCGAGTCTAGTCTAATAATGACCAATCCACCGTCAATTATTAGGTTATCATTACTAGAAAACTAATAATGCCAGGATGTCAAGATAACGATAACAACATATAATTAAGCAATATGTCTACAAGTTTTATTACCAAAAGGCGTTTGAGATTATTATCTGGCTTAAAAACGCAAGAAAATGTTCTTGAACCTTCTTCAACTCAAGTTTTATTTACTATATTGTATTCTGCTTTATTACTTATCTGGAGTAACTCGGGCTGAACGTCTTACGGAAATTGCCGAAACTTTGGCCTTGCCACACAGAAAACAGTTAGCAGTTAACTGACGACTGGCCAAAAAATAGTAGTTAACTGACAAATAGCCAAAAGTTAGTAGTTAATAGTTAACTGATGTTTCATTATTTTGGGTTAATATTATGGCCATCGTCAGTAAAATTATTAAATCTTAACTGACATTCGGACGAAAAAGGAGTAGTTACTTACAATTGGGTATACCCCCATTGGCACCCTCTAATTGCTATCCTGAGATCGAAGAAAAAAACTGGATCAAGTTGACATTGCAATGCATTGTGAGGCTGTTTTAGGGAACATATTTCCAAGTCTCATGCCCTAAAACAGTCACATAATACATATATACATATATGCAAGCCAACTCGTCCCAGCTTTTTCCTTGATCTCGGAATGGATTTATATAGCGATACTCTTCTTATATAAAATAAGTCTTTTTCTTTTTCTGCAAACTATATTCACTAATTAAATATATAATCATTTGATATGAACAGGGGATAACTTCCACAGAATAATCTACCTATTTTATCAATTATCTTATCTCACATTTTCTTTTTATAGGACTGATTCATAGTTATAAATTACACTAAAACCGCATCTACCTTGTTTAATGATTTGAAGACATCCTGCAACTGCAAAAAGGGCAAAAATTAAGGTAAGATATTTATTTACTATTCAATCAGCAAATCAAATACACATCATTATAAGACTATATAGACATTATATGACACTATAGAAAAACATTTGGGCATGCGTGCACTTCAGCACGTTTCCTAAGAATTTTAATTTTTTGAAGACTTTTAGAGAGAAAATAAATGATTGTTTTCTTCCAAGTATACAAAAAAGTTCGAGAGTAAGCTTGTGTCAGACCAAGATACTGTATTAACAAAAACAATATGAAAGAATTATAGCCTTAAGTTTCAAGTGTGGACACCTAAGTTTTGGCATTTTGTGAAGCCCAATATATCAGTCATGTTTAAAAGTCCATATGAAATTTACTTATGTTTTGACTAATTTGCATTCGGATTCAGAGCATGCGCAGACGTTTTTCACTTGTGTCACTAGATTTTTGCAAACTCAGGCAATTTCATTCCAAATCCTCTTGCGATCTTCGAGGGCTTGCTGACTGGCTAACACGCGGATAGTTTCACAATTTCTCTGTTTTTTTTTTTTTTTTTTTTTTTTAGCTTAAAATTCTCGACATAATATTAAATCCTTAGGTATCTTGCGCATTATCCAATCGATCATAAATTAAAATTTCTCCCTTTTCGATTCCGAACAGCAGATTACAAATATTACAGTCTGATTGATATAAATTCAATATACGATACAAGATGTCAACACAAGATTCCGAAAAGAGAAAAAAAGAAAAGAAAAAAAAAAGAAGAAGAAGAAATATACAACGTGCGTCTTTGCGAATTGTGATTTGACGTAGTTAGAATCATAAAAAAAAAGGAGGAAGCCATTCAAGGGTGTTTGTTTCAAGTGTCCACTCATACTGAACCTTTTTATAAAGATTGAAGGTCCCGTGTGGCGAAGACTTTTTTTCAACAGAAAAAAACACCGCATTTTGATTGGTTCAGGGTGGATGCCATTTGGCCAAGCATCTGGTTGCTTCACGAGGCAGATTTTTGATCACAGTTACGAATTTCACTTTCGATGCGCCAGCTCGTCTTGTTATGTAAGTCAAAGACTTTACGCAGTATATGCCACACTCCTTTCTACCACCTCTTTCTCTATTACTCCGACGAAGGACTAGCGTCCGAAACGTCAGTAAGTTTTTTCATCTTTTCAAGGTTTAAAATATTTACTTTTTATCAAAACTTTAGTTGCAGTGTTTGTAAGGATTTTCACTGTCACAGTTCTCTTTTTTTAGAACTCCTCGGCTGAGTTCGAGAAGTGGCACTCGAGCTGGATACTTTAATCACTCCACACGCATAACTTACTCTTAAGTAAATATAGAATGATAAATTACTTTTCAACCACGTATGGTGTAACGTATCCCGAATACGATATTTAATCATATGAACCGTATCTGCCCGGGCGCGCGCTCTTAAAAAGACCTTCGGGAAAATGGCGTGAGCAGGGCCGTAAGTCAGTCGTATCACCTCGGGCCAAATATTTTGTATGGCCGTACGGCCCTCCCAGTCGGTCAATAAGTACATAATATTCACATTGGTTTGTATTCGATCTTCGAATTCCTCTTCGGCTTTAGCTTGATTATAAAATACCCTGCGAGCAGAGGTTTTTTTCTGACTATAATGAAAACGTGATTTTCCGCAAAACAATAATTGCGGCTAAATAAACTTAACTTATCCTGCTTGTTCGTCTATAAGAATCACAAACGTTGCGTTGGACTAGCTATGTTTAATGAGGACACAGCGCATCAGTAAGACGCCAATGTTGGCAAACGTTTGGCTACGAGTGTGGCCGTTTATTAACATATAACTAATACCACTGTATTTTGGGATTTTCCCAAAATGGTAAGTCCACTACTTACAATACAATGTTGTCATCAAAGGTGTGGTTCAAACCGCCGCAACTGGCGAAAGGATCTACCAGAAAGAATATTATTCGGGAAGACGATGGGGTGTTGGAGGGAAAATTCGCTCAATATTGATGTTGCGTGGGCGATCAGGAAGGCTCGGGTATTTGAATATCTTACATTATTATGTCCCTTGCCGATTGTACCGGAAGTCTCACAGGCGGAAGTGAACCTCACCAACGCCCGCATAAAAACATTAAATTTATCATCTAAATTAAACTACCTATTATCCCAAGCAACTAGTTGTCTCTGAACATATGATCACATGAATTGTGAAATAAGTTATTTCTCTTCCCAGCATACTTAGTTGCTTAAACTATTATGATGACTTAATTATTTCAAAATAGGAAAAACATACAGTGTGGATAGACAAGACGGGAGTAATTTGACGTACGCTGACAGGAAGCTCATTGAATTTCACTAGTTAAGATCAGTGGAATTCGTTTCAGTGTAACATAAACGCCGTTCAGTTAGTTTGACGACATACACATTTGTTAGTACATTTCTTCAACTATGGCCACTTTATCTATTCTTTGATTGCTATTTCTCGTTTTAGAACAAGATTGACCAGGGTCTTCAAATAGGTATGTTTAGTTTTGTATAGGATATATGCATAAAGATATAACTATGTGTAAAACCGGCGTCGGAGAACAGAAAGATGTTGATAATTACTAGTGGTTACTAGTTTGGAATGCGTTGGTGTGTTGAATTACCAAATTAATTAGAAGTTCAAATTATAAAGCTTCATTTAGGAATATTTGTACCTATTCGGACGTTTCGGACGTTAGGCCGTTGTTGGAGTCAAAAGTTTAACACTAGTACTTAATCTCACTTACGAGCCCTTCCTCTGGTTTATGACTGGCTACGGTCAGAATCGGTCAGGTCACTAGGAACTCCTAAAATCTTAAAATGTAATTTCATTTACCTCTCCAGGGTGGATGACAGCCTAATAGATTTTACAACCCACTTAAGGAGACAGCCGATAGATTGAATTGAAATGACTGAGTTGATTTTTCCCCTTAAAACGCGACGACGTTTGTCATTAAATACCGAGTACTAGCTGTTTATATATGATTTCAATACGTTCTACAGGAATAACTCGAATAGCTGACTGGAATATGCATTCTGTTATGGGTTCTGTTAAATCGTTTATATTCTCATCATGATTGTCGCTCAAACAGATGCAGCATCTGTTTTGAGCTGTTAGCTTAGTGACGATTAGTGGATGCGATCCAAATCATATGTGTGAACTACAATTGTAGGAACATTCATTCATTCCGCCAGTATTACCGACATCAAAATGAGAGGCATTTTTTTTTGCGGCAAAACAAATACTTGTAATTCAAACGACGGCAAATCATTATGATCGTGAAAGATTCCGCACCAGTTCCGTTGACTTTGAAAACAATAACACTGACTGAAGAGGATTCTTCAAAAGGGTGCCGAGGTTGGTTTGGGAATGAAAAACTTGCTAGTCTCACACTGTAACCAAAAAAAGACCTCCTTCTTCATGACAAATTTTTGATCAATTCCTGAAACTTGGTTTGAGTGTTGAAGCCATTAATTGGACTAATTTCAAGATAGTACATTGTTACGCGTATCTCACTTAGTTGTAAATCATTTGATCGCGCGATAGACGTAAAATAAACTAAGCAGTATTTAGTTGCACTATTGATGTTTCAAGTTGCGCGCCATGATAAGGGTTAGCCATAGAGCGCACACTAAAAATAACACCTGGAATAATTTTCTGGTCTAAGATAAGCATTGATCATAATTCAGTTTTTGTAAAGCATACCGCTCTACTTTAAAGATGTTCAATTCAGTCAAGGCAGAAATAGCACACCGAAAAAACCACCCATGCCTAGGACACTGTTGTCCTTTTTACTTGCAGATCTCCTAGGGATAGAAAAATAAAATTGCCGCTTTAATTCAAGGCGTGGTGCAGAGTTCTGATCATTAAAAAACCGCGTGCTCAAAATTCGATATTTAATTTGTTACCTGAAACAGACGGTGTAATATACGATGGTATAATCTTAGCGCAAAGTGGCAAACATATTTTTTCTATACGATGCTCGGTCATTAATATAGATAACCCGTTGGGATGGTAATAATTGTAAAAACCCTCGCTGCTTCCTGGATAAAGATGTTTTAATTCCACTGCTTCCATAAACTCGGCGTGAGAGGCCACTTTAATTGTTTCTAGCCGAATTGCGGACTAAATCCTCTCCTGTACAATCAACTTGGCGGTAATAACGCAGCTCGTGGCATTCTAATTAATCTATTTTTATCTCCATGTAAGAATGAAAGACAATTCAGATTGATGTTTACACACGGCATGCATATCTCGGTCTCATCTTATATTTTCTAAAATTTATATTTTCACACCTCTTGATTTAAAAAAAAAAACATTGCCGTTTGCGTATCTCATAATGCCAAATTGGGTTTTACATAAACCTTTTGTGTGTTAGCGAACGGTCCATTTGAATACTCGTCGTTATAACGAAATGAAATGATTGGCAGCAACTTTGGGCGTGCCTGGCGTCACATACAGGCACAAAACAAATAAAATATTATATATTTTTCGCTGCAACGAGATGTCCCAACCACTATTAAAATATCACTTTATAGTATCAGTTTTAGAAAACATTGTATAAGTAATGGCAAAGTTATATTGCTGCAGAACTGCCTTTCGGGCTTTTGATTCATTTAGTAAAATACAGACTTAGATATAATGATTTTGTTAAAGCGGTAATTGAAATATTTTATGGCTAATTTTGTCCTCACATTCATCAACTTGAGGGACGTCTCTCATGAATAGGCTATTTACTTACTTACTTACCTAGATAATGGCAACTATACCTCTCGCTAAGATAACTTATAAATTGTTTGAAAATTGACAATATAATATGATTGAAAACTGTCCTGCGGCGAGCACTTTTTTCTAATCAAGTTTCAACAGCTTAAATTCAAATGCACCTGGACAATTTGAGGGCTTTCGGTCGAGCTTCTGGCTGTGGATTAGCAATAATAATAACACTGACCAAATGAATTTAAATAGGCCCTTATAGATTTTTAAGATTGTCTGATACTAGAAAAATCAAGAGGTGAGTGAATAAGTTTTTTTTTGTCGATTAAACCCTACACAAAGCATTCATCCCTTTATTGATACACTTATTTCAATAAAGTTTGAGTCACCTAAAAAGCTACAAAGCTGAGACCGGCAAGGATTATGGGTAGATTCATTTTACACGTTTCAACCACTTGATAAATGTTGATGAACTTGAGCCTTTTTACCAGTTACAGTCTCATCTCTGAGCATCCTCAACTGTTGCAGTTTGTGTCATAAGCTGTACTTGTTTAATATGAAATATTTCCCATGATTCTCAGCGATCACAGCTTTCTAGATTTTTGGTGACTAACTTTATTGAAATGAGTATATACTTTTAAAAGGAAAGATAGAACGCGATCAACATCAAGTCTTTGCTTTGTTAATAGTGTTTCTGTTATACAGTTTCTTTTAGAATGGTACGTTGCAAATAAAACCAAACAGCGTAAACTGTCTAAATCTATTGTAAATCTAGCGTAAATCTATTGTTCTTAACATAGATATGAGTTAGATCCGAGTGTAAATTATTCGTGAGTTAGCGTTCAAATACCATTTTGAACCCATATTTTTTCTGAGTTCTTTTAATTATATTAGTAAAGTTCTTATCGAGCGCACTAAGTTATCCCCTTAATTTCTTGTTATACATCATCCATTCTTTTTTATATTTATGTCTCACATTCGTTCACACAATGCAGTATTGTTCCACTAAGTTATCCCTTTAACTTCTTGTTATACATCTATTCTTTTTTATATGTATGTCTCACACTCGTTCACGCGATGCAGTATTGTTCCGCGCGCTATCAGAAAGAAAATGTGTGGCAAACAAAAAAGTTTGAAGCTGAGTTAAAAAAGGTTCGCAGTCTATAGACCAGTGGTTTATCTATGTCTTAAGAACATTTTATTAGAAGATGATCCGAAAATGATCCCTTCTCTGATTTTTTTTGTTTTTGTTTTTGTTTTTGCGAATTGCCTTTTCGGTTAAATATTGAGGCTTTTTTCCAGGCTTTTTTTAATTTTTTGTCATATTTAAGTCATATTGAAACAAAAGCTCTACTGATCATTATTGTGCACAGAAAATTGACCTTACAGACTTTACGTAAACAGAGCTGGTACCAAACAACTGAACCAATGTTATAATGAAAAATGAGATATTCAATTCTGTAAGACCCTTATTCATTTATTTCAATTTACTTGACTGTCTCGCGATCTTAGCCATAACCAGACTGTTTATAATTTACTTTGCGCGACTATTTTTATTAAATCGTACGCATAATCAATCCTGAATGTCAACTAAAATGTTTAAATAAATTCGCAAATATGGAAGAAAACGTAATATACTTCATATCAAGTAGTAATATACTTTTTTCTTAAAAGTATACTTCCGGGCATGTGCACGGCAACATTGGTTAAGATCATATCCCAATTAATTTATACTTTAAAGTCTTAATTCAAATATACGCTTTTACGTAAATTGCTGTCGCGAATGTGATTGCTAAAGTCTTCTTCTTTTTTCATTTGTTCTAAAGCTCAAACGATAAGTACTTAAATAAAGACAACCCAGACTTGCCTTGTCGATTACCATTTGCCCACTCCTAGCTTTTGATTTGAAGACGAAATAAGCAACCATTGCCTCTTCCTAATATATAGATAAGCATAGGTATATTGATTTCATTACACTTGCGGGTAGTCTTTGGTAAGCGGTGGTCGTTTCTTTGGTCTTTTTTTTTGCCCCCCCAACCCCCCCTAATGCAATGGTATGCCATTAATTATCTGCGCAATTTGTTTAAAAAAACATGTCATCCACAGTATTGTGAGTAAAATGGAATGATCCTAAAACCACTGCTAATATCTTATAACAAAGTGTGAAGCCAATTAAATCGTTTGTGGGTGATTATTTTGCACACAACCATTGCATTGATTTTTGGATTTTTTAAGGGTCCACCATTTGCAATTTATTTCTGTTCTAATAGACGCAAACATACTTGAAGCTGGCTAGTATTCTTATCTGTTAACTGCTCCACCCAATGACATGATTAATGAATAAATTACAGGCAACCTTAATGAGCATGCGTCACAACCCAAAGCCCAATGAACAACGTAAACGAGTTAATGAACCAGATAAACTGAGGTTTCGTGTCAGGCACATCATTGTAGATGATGCTAGCTACTTGTGGAAGAACAGTTAATAACTTACGTTTCATCGCGGGCTAAGGTATTTGAAATTTCTTAGTTTATTTGATGGATTCATGCAAAATCTGATGAAATGCCTTTGATACTCACTGAATATTATATATAAGTAGAAGTGGTAAGAGTATCGAAATTTCTGGAAACATATTTCTGTTACTGGTCGAGTTTCTGGCTAGACTATCCCCAAACGCGTTTCAAGGGTCGACCAAAGGTGCAATCATATCAGGTTCCTCAATCTACACCTAGAATTATCACTGTGAGAAAGGTTGGTCTAGTTGAATTATGGAAGGTTTTATTGCATAGTTTTCAAATGTGTAGAACATCGGGTTCAGATAAAGCCCATGACTGTATTTTGTTTGTCCAGGCACATACCTCGACATTAGCGTTTATAACGGTAACATTATGCATTTCAGAGTGTTCTGCTTTACTCCCATGTCAATATTAAGCTCGGTCAAGGTGAACCGTGATCTATATAGTTTTTTACTAGCTGAACAGCTAAAATTGAATGAGATTTAAAAACTTGTAAAATTGGCACATACAAAACGAATCAATTAACGTCACAATGGCCACTGAACTGAATGCGCGTGAGGAAAGAAATAATTAAAAAAAGGAAAGAAAGAAAAGAGAAAAAATTAAGCCTGCTTTAAAGGAATATCGGTGTTATAAATACAAATTGTTACTTAAGTGTCTAAAACTTGAACGTGAGACCTTTCTCCATCTAACAGAAATTCTACGCGCGCCATCACTTAGTCACACTACGATGTAGCCTCTTTCTTTCTATTCTCTTTTCTGTTGTCGTTTTCCTAGTTTATCTGCAACAACGAGCTCGGCTCGATACATGCCGTCGGTCACGAAAGTTATAGTCACTAGCAAAGAAGTATTTTCGCTATATATTCAATTTAGACCAAAGGGGCCAAAAATAAAATTATTGAGATATGATAGACAAGCCTTTCCTTTAGTGCACGTGCATATAGGATTCTTTCGATCGTTTACAAGTAGAGTGACTTGCAAACATACAATACTTTGCACTCATTATCGACACTAATCTTGATCAAGAGGCAAATAAACGTAGGTGAAAGAGTCACCCTGACCAGCATGCATTTCAGTACTCGTTAGACGGGCATTACCAATTTACCAATTGTGTTTTTATTCCCAATTTGTGTTTTTATTCCCAATTTGCGGATACCAACATAAATATTTTTTTGCACTAACAATTTCTTATTTTTATTCTGCTGAAAATAATTTTGTATCCTCTGCGCTATTTTTAAAGTTTCCCATTAATGAGCTGCAAAATAACTGACACCAGAAGAATAAGCAAATACTCCTTAATCGATAGGTGTTAATTTAAGTATGCTTCGTGAACAAAGGTAATGCTTTGTATGAATCGTTCATATGATAAAAATATTTCATGATCAGCCTACTACCAACAGCCAGATAAAACAATCTGATAACGCAAATATGCCGTATATTTTATCGCTGCTTAAAAAGGATTCTTTTCTTTTCTTTAGTTTCACAAATTTGGCGTTAATTTATCTAGTTCGTGTCATGCATTGCGGTTTATTTTATTGTATTTTATTGGGTACGAGGCAATATGGGATGAGTAATATTAATCATAACAGCACTGACAGGAACCATTCATCAACACAGTTCTTGCCACCACGTTGTAAACATGGGTGTTGTTGACACCAGCTATAATTAGATCAAGTTCATAACAAGACACTTGAAACTGGCATTCAGTAGATGATCAATTATCCTCTGCACGTTCCACTGTACGTTAGGTTTGTTTGTAATTCAAGCACTTAGAACAACCTTCCTCTAGCTTCCTCTCAATCCAAAGTAACTCAGTTCCGTGCAATTTCAGAGCCAAAATTTCCTTTCCTCTAATAAGATTTTATTCTGAAAGGAAATCTTCAAGCTGTATAACAACCAGGTTTTCCACTACTTCAAGGTTTAAATCTGTTTCAGTAAGTACATATTCTATTTATTTCTTACATATCTCATGACTATTGGATTTACATTTGAAAGCATCTCATCTACTCCTATGTTTTTTGTTGCTTCAAAGACATTCAATTTGATGCAGCATTAGGCAAAAAATGGCGGGATTCAGAGAGAAACTCCGAGGCCGGTTCTATTTAACCTTGTCTGCAGAACCGTTCAGTCTTAATCATACGATTAGGTAAAATGTTCATAATCCAACCCAACGTTTAAGATCTAATCATAGATGGTGTGCATTGAAAAGTAGTAAGAATGCTATGTCTATAAATACAAACAGGAGCCTTAAAATATTCAATATTATAATCATCATAAACGTTGCGGTTGACCATCTCACAAGAATAATCTTTACTCAACGATATCAAGGTTACCAATTGACCGTGTATCGTCTCTGATTTCCTTGATACCTCCGTCCGATGTGAACGTATGATAACTGATCAATCTCAAGACTAATTGGCGAATGAAACTGATTTTTCGAATAGTAAAAGCTTATTTTCTTTAGGTTTGATCACGGCTCACAGGATAATTTGTTCCTTGACCTGTGGCTATTTGGTTTACATGATGTATTGCTCAGCAGGATAACATGTAGTTCACTTAGACAAATATATATATCACGTATTTATATATAAAAAACGGTATCATTTAAAAAGATGTTTTGCGGGAAAAGGGTTGCAGAATAATAAAAACAATTAAAAGTAACCATACATTTAGATTTACTAATGCTGAAAACGTCGAAAATGGTATTTTCAATGGATCAATTGCAGCATCTTGAAGCCAAGGCGTTATGGTAGAAACATATGTTCATTCCTTCCTTATATTTGACCGAACACAGACCTTTTAAACCACTGTCGACCTCTCTTAGAAATTACTTCTTGAATATTGATACAGGTCCATTTAGTAATAGATACTTTATTTGAGACATAATATTAATTTGTGGGTACAGCTGCTGGTAATAGTGGCATTAGGAGAAATCATTATCACCTCTTATAGTTATCTATAGAGGAATATTTGTGAAGAATTTCGGTTAATAATGAGTCAACGCTGAAGTGGTTCGTATTATTCAGCTTAATTATTACCTCTCCAAACAAGATGACCTCAAGTTTTTATGATTAATAGCTTGTTCACTTTTTCTTTAGTTCGATGACTATGAGGAAAGGCCGTTTATTATGAGGGCAACTGAAACGTTTTGTTTTGCAATTTGCAACAAACAAAAAAAACGATACAAATTATTTACCCATATTTTTAAGAGATTCGTTTCGTCCGGTCTTGTTCCGTGATTGATATTATATCCAACGTAACCTATTGTGTTAAGAATATATAACTTGACAATAGCATTTATGTCATTGCTACGCAGATCTCAATGTCATGAGCTAGAGCGATTAAACTGATTGCCTCTTCGTCATTAATCATCTACTCCTCTCGTTCTCTATACTTCGTTTTCACATGACTTCATATCGCAATCTTGGTTGAATTTAAATCAACCAACATGGCTACCGCCGTCTATCGTTATTTCACCCCCTTTGGAATAATTGACAATCAGAAATCCACAGTTTCTGAAATCAGAAAATAGAAAAACTGAAGGTTTTAATCGGATCTCCGCCCACATTTAATCAAAATATGGCTGCAATGCCTCACGAGTAGTCAATAAAAACAATTTTTTTCTTAATCTTTTAAATAAGACTCAACACGGTTGAACTTTGAAAAACACAAGTTGACACAATAAATATTATTCCAAAGAGGACGAAAACCTGCAAAGCTGCTAATGGTTTGGGACAGATGCTGTTATACGATATCTAAACACTTCCACTCTTCATTCGTGCTTTTAAGGTAGACATACTTAAATACTCACTTAAACTAGGTTAACCTTTTTTAAAGTAGCCATGAAATTTTTGTTACTTATGGAAGCTAACGATAAGAACATCGGATCACTACCAATTGGATTGCGACTTAAAAGCAACATATATGTCGATTGTTTAAAAAAGTTGATAATTGTTAAAGTTACTGATTCGAAGTTACTGCCTATGATTGCGCTAAGCGAAAAGCTTTTAAAACGATACTTGAATAACGATCGTTGTCTTTACTTTATGAATGCAGATGTACTACATCACTCAGTCAAAGTCCTTCTGTTATACGCTATGGTGATGGCAATTACTTTCTAAACGTTATCGAGTACCTAAAGGCACGCAGGTCATTGGCTTGTCTATAAGGGCCAAAAGCCTCTAGTCTTTTCTGACAGCTTTATTTTCATCCACTTTCTTTAAGTGTACCAGAACACATTTGTCTTAGTCTTGGAATTCTTCTTGATTTCTTCTTGATTTCTTACAGGATCCTCAAGAATATAAGTGACAAATAGAAACCACTTCTGAAAACTTTGACTGAAAAGGATTATTTAAAAAGACGTTCTACAAACGGAAACGGAAAAAATGGCGTATTTAAACGAAATGGGCAACTCTTCAACCAACTCGTCAACCTTAGGTTTAGGACCTGAGAACATCGTTGGAGCGATTTTTGTTGGATTGCTGATGCTTGCAACCTTGTTTGGTAACTTCTTGGTGTGGGCTAGCTTTATTACATTTCGAGAGCTAAGAACAAAGTGTAACTACTTCATAATAAGTTTAGCGGTTGCAGATATCATGGTTGCGTTGCTTGCTATGCCATTTTGGTTCATATTGCAACTGGAGCCTGACTTGAAGAACTCAAAAATATTGGATCAACGATCGATGCAGTTTTGGAATTGCATTGACATTCTTTGTGGAACTGCCTCTATAATGAATCTATTAGCAGTGAGCGGTGACCGCCATCTTGCCATAACAGCACCCTATAAATACCACGAGTTCTTGACGTCATTGAGAGCGATCGTGATCATTTGCTTCGTATGGATTTACGCAGTTACCATTTCTTTGCTGAACCTTGCAAAGACCAAAATTCCAAATAATGGCTACCATTACTTGGTGTCAACCGCCAGCTTGATACTACCATTGGTGGCTATGATTATCATGTACGCACGGATTTATATGGTTGCGAGGCGACAAGCTCGCATGATCAATCTTCATCAGAATTACAAAACAGATATTAAAGCTGCGAAGACTATTGCTGTCGTGATCGGAGCATTCGTCGTATGTTGGCTTCCTTTTTTCGTAACGATTATTGGATATGCTGTTGATCGAAATTTTATCAGTGACCCTCACTTTAAGGTTCTTAGAGCCATAAAATGGATGGAATATCTGAATAGTTGTTTAAATCCTATTATCTATTGTTGTCTAAACCGTACCTACAGAGGTGCATTTAAAAGACTTTTTAAAAAGTGGCGAAGAGCTTTGTTGCGGCTGTTTTTTTCCAAATACCAAGAAGACAACGAAGATGATAACTTCAATACTACTCTTAATAAAACTCAGAAGACCCCTATATTGGGCAAGTCTATTGAAGACTCCAGCAACAATTTGACTCATGTTAACGAAAATGGCAATCATTTAAGGAAAGAACTCTTGCAGTCAAATGCAAATGGTGTTCACAAGCAAACCCAGGTTTAAAAGTCAAATTGCATGTATCATATTGGATGGCCCTTCAATTGGAATTGAAGCTGTGTAAAACTACTTGAGTGAGGTATCTCTAGCTACTAGTAGAACATGCTGGTATATTACTTGATTGCAAAGTGTTTTGCAGTCTTAAGGTTTAAGAATAATATTATAAACACTGAGAGCACTACTTACGTCCTTAAATTTATCATATTACAAGAAAATCAAGCAAGGAATCGATGCTAGCTCAAATTTATTCTTCACATTTTACTGCGGATTTTACGATTGAGTAAAAGATTAAAATGTGACTACGACAAGCTGTACTCAAGAGACTATGTACACTTAGACACGCCAAAGTTATAATTATAAGTGATGAACGGCTTTGAGATCTAATCGACCCAACTGATCAAGCGTCAGATATCATCATAGGAAGTAAATAACAGCTAGGGTACTTAAAATTTGTGTGCTGTGCACGGTGCCTAAGGGAGGAGGAGGAGGGGGAAGGGGGGGGGGGGGGGGGGGGGGGGGTTCGGAGTCGCTTTCATAAACCCTCCCCCAGTGGAGTAAATTTGTCTCCTGTGGACAATCAATCGACCTTTTGCAAATTTTCTTGAGTGACCACTGAACGATGGTTCTTCTCAATGATTCTTTATAACATACAGTCAATGTATAAATACTTAAAGTCGGTCCAACCTAATTCCCTAAAGCGAATTTGCAAAAGTTTCTGGAGACTTTGATTACGACACTATAGACGTTGGATGCAGTGGTCATTATTTTTTATCGGCAGCACTGGATACGCTGCACTTCTTTATTTTGGTACAGGAAACATACGCATATCGAAAAATGGCGGTAAGCCATCGAGGCATGTAAAGACCCTGTAAATGCTGTCATGATGTGCCTTACTAATTTCGTTTCATAAATTGTTTATTGATTTCCATGGTAAATCAGTGAATTAAATCATTCAAGTGGTGAAACTCCTACCACGGGTATACTACTTTCGGTATAAATAAAATACCGAAAAATACGTAAGTTGACTTGTCACGACTCTTTATAAAACGAAGACTCGCTTTAATACTAAATTGCATTCCATTTCTCTTTCTTGAAATGTTAACATATGTACTATAATTTATTGAGATCAGGTTATGTATATATATATATATATATAGTAAAGATAGGATTAAAGACGAGACATGTTCACTGTAACTCCGAGTTTCGTGCTTACGCACTCATCAGACAGACTTTAATGAAACATATTCCTATAACTGTGATATTTATATACATACAAGAGGTGTAATGATTATTTACAAAAGAAGTATTGTTCGGAAAGGAGTTAATTAGCTAGACCTGGATTTCTATTGTTCATCAGATAGAACTTGTTTTCATGTCGGCATTTGGAGATCAATTCGGATCGCTTGTTTAAAAGAGTGTCGCTGTTTGCTTATGAGTAGCTTTTCTGTTAAGCACAGGTCACACCTCTTAGAAATGTTGCTGTATGGTCTGGCTGAAGTGATGATTGTCCATTCTATGTTGTAGTCTTTGTTGTTATCTTTAAGGTCCCAGATGTGTTTAGAAAGTTCGGTGCTGTTAGCGTATTTTCTATTTCGCAAAGATAGTTTGTGCTGAGTGTATCGTTGCTTGAATGTTCCTTCTGTCAGGCCAATGTAGTTTTTCCCAGTAGTGTCCTCGTTTGTTGTGACATGAGCGTTGTAGATGATGCTGGAGGAGAGGCAGTTGTTGTTTAGAGGGCATTGATCTTTTTTACGGCAGTTGCATGTTTTCTCAGAGGTGGTGGCGGGATCGGTATCGGTATCCCTACGCATTGAGCACTGTTTTACCAGTATAGACCACATTACATACTTTGTTATATATATATATATATATACTGGTAAAAATAAAAATAGAATCTCAAGAAATAGTTAAAACTATGAAAACCTCTCATTATTATCACTCAACTCACAAACGTTATTCGCCTTTTCCGGCCTAAAAGGAAGACTGGTAACGACTGTCTCGCAAGTAATATAGCTGGAATACATTTTAAACTAAATCAAAAAGTTTCGCCCTCGCTTCCCCGGTTTCACCTGCGGAACATGATGAATGCAAATTATGATCCATTTATTTTGCTTTATCATTTTTTCTTTTGCCTTTATATAATTCCCCCTTATCCTCCTACTTTTCATTCAGTCATACAATCATTTTCCTATCATTGCCGCCTTCATCATCCACAACGGATCGAATACCGACACGTATTGGAATAACCAACCGCTGATTGAAATCCCATATTTCTTTTTGGCTTTCGGTTTTGCTTATCAACTCACACGGCTTACGCGATGTGAGGTCAAATTCATGTCGGGAATACAACATGAGATGCTGATAATCTATGAAGTTATCTTTAAGACAACCAATGTCAGTGAAAAATCATTTAACTTCAGATGGGAAATCGGGACTCTTTATCTGGAGGTTCGCAGCAGGCAGCATGCAACCAACACGGGCTTGCCTAAACCTTTGTCCTCTACCGGCACTGTGGATAGTGATACCTCGTGATCGCGCGTTTAAAACTTTAGGTAGTATAGCTTTCCTGAATCTCTGGGGAAGATCAGTCATCGTTTAGTTTAATTAGTCCAGTGTACTGTGAATACCTCAATCACTCGCATTAGGCTTGTATAAAATACATAGTATAACGTTAGGCACTAACAATTTGGTATTGTAATTGATAGTCAGTCGGATTAGTAGTTACAAAGTCAGCGATGGTGAGAATGTCAACTATTCGCACTTATTAAAGCTATTTTAAAGCCTGCTGAATATGATGAACTAATAGTTTCTTAACTGGGAGGTCGAAACAGCTTGACTTCGACGATTTAAAGGTACATATCCGCCTAATACATTCATTAGATTATATTTTGCCGGTTAAATTAAACAGCAGCTGGTCCAGGGAAACGGGCGTGGCTTAGCAGATAGGAGGGCCGCAAAGTTAAAGTCAAACACTGAAATAGTTTAGCCTAGATCGAAAGATCGATTTCAGGGCGCCTCGGGGCAGATTATTCAAGGCAACAACAATCTCGATTTCCCTGCAGATAAGCATGCAATTAATCTTAATTCTTAACTACGACAAACATTAAAGTTACATGATGTATTTTATAATAATTATGCTATCTCCAAATAATATTTCAAAGTAATGTCAGTGTGTTTAGGCAAATAACACTTGAAGAGAATCAAGGTTCTGTATTCGGATGTTAAGATCGAAATCCAATAGATTATACTAAGGGTATCTCTCGTTAATCTTTAGTGCTTGAATGTCTTCATTTGTTCATGACTGAAGTAAAGTGTAGGTGCTTCAATGTCCTGAATCAGCGTTACTCAAGTGCTGATAACAGCATTTAAGATTTCGTAAAACACCTCATGCCGTTTCACCAAAACTATAGTTCAGGTCTAAACTATAGGCTCAAGTCTAGGATATAGTCAAAGTATAGTTTTATCGATAGGAAAACTAAATAATTTTAAACTTCCGGTACACCACGCCAATGTAATCCTTTCTGTATTCATTACTTCTGTTGAGGGGGAAGGGGGGTGGAAGGGTTGTCAGCGCCCGAAGCAGCATTGAAAGTACTGAGTGCAAGTACTTAGTTCTTAGCCAAGTAAACCGGTATCAAAGTACACAATCAAGTCTTTTTGCATGCACCTCATATCTTTGGCCATTTTAAAGGTCAAGTAACCTTAATCGGAGTTATATCGGATCTATAAACGTTAGATTTTTATTGCGCATTATACAATAGTTGATAAATAACGTTTGAGTATTATCGATTCAACACACACCTGTTATTAAGGAATATTTTCTCATGGACATATATACTTCACCGGTTATTACAACAAAACACGCGAACGTATGACCCCATGTATTCGCACACTTCTATGCACGGTTTTTTTACGTCAAACCGACACATTTCGATGCGAAGCTGGCTGGTTTTAACAAATAAGGGATGTAAACGCTCGTTCGGCAGGAAATAGCCCGTGCATAAAGTATGGGAATACATCGTATTACTGTATGGCCAATATAATATTAATAAATCTTATGTGTTTAGTTGTTGTAGAGCTTCCGCACTAATTGGCGACACTTTTTCACTCACACACACTATCGCAACATTTGATCTCAGTTTTATTTCCGTGTAGCATTTTAAAATTAGAAATAACGATAAGATAGCGATCACATTGTATTTGAACAGCAAGGGTAGCCATGTTTCTGGAACGTTTTCAATGAGGCCCTGTGTATTGCTAAAGGTTAGACTGATTATGGTTATAAAGGAAATGTTGATAGCGATGACATGGATGATGATGATACTAGTATTTTGACAGAGAGAGAGAGGGGGGGGGGGGGTGCATGTTTCTAGAGAATTTTGTGTATTACTGAGTATAATTAAATTAAAGTTGTATAAATTCCGAAAGAAATCAGAAATAGATAAAGCTATATAAAAATAACAAGAACCGAATGGCGAATATGTTTAGTTCGTAATCGTGGTTTGTAGACATTGAATCTAAAACTTTTAAAAGTTAACTTTGACGATGGTAGCTTTCGCGGGCGGGAAAATAGTATCGATAACAGAAGCTTATCAGTTTTACTAATAATCAATAGCAACTCTCCTTATTGTAATCCTTAAACCGATTCCATCAGACAATGGCATATTTTCTTAGTAAACCGCACGGCTGTAAAATGAAAACTTTAGCAAAGTCTTCAAAGTCTTGGGAAGGGAATTTTGGACTCGATGATGACAGCTGATTTTATCTTGTTAGTTTTTGAATGAAGGACAAGGGGGGATTTAATTTCACTCCGAGTTCGGCCATCATGTTTATCATGAGGCAACACAATGTGTTCTTTGAAATGCAGCCTGTCGGACTCGGTAAAACAGCTGAGAAAGTGTTGGGAAAATTAGAGCAAGAAATTTGGGCCGGTGTTAAACAGACCTCCATATTACAACTGTTAACTATGTTAATCACAAACTAAAAAAGAAAAAAAGAACGAAGGATTTTTCAATGAATTCCAAGCCTTAATATTTTTAAAAACTGAAAGTCAATATATTTTGTTCAAGCTATAAGTATTTTTGGCGGCCCTAGTTCTTGAAAGACTGGCTGTTCTATGTAATTTATGCAAAGGAAATATTTTTAAAAACTTTTTCTGTTTTTTTTGTAATGTAAGGTTTAGTACTAGGTTGGAAATGATGCTCGTACTTGTATTTACTAAAATTAATCGTTTCTTTTTTCTTGAATCAAAATTGAAAGCAGTTAGGCAATTCTTGCAGTATGTACGGTTTTTACACCACAACGCTTCTGGATTGATCATGAGATGATATTTATTTTATACAATTCTTACGGATCAATGACTGTCGAAGGTTAGAGTCACTGAAGTATCGAGCAGCTATCTTAAGCAAACTTTGGAATCTTTTGTTCTTTGCTCGTGCGTTTTGACATTATAGAACAGCTTGGGTTAACAGGTGTAACTCTGTGTCTGAAAAAGCGCTGTTCGATCACAGGCGAGAAAAATATAAATATGTTTAAAATTAATAATAGTTTTTTTTTAAATATCCATTTCCTTTTCCTAGGGAATTCAAATATGTTTCAAATCACAAAAATGGAATCTGGATGTGCGCGAAGTTACATTTAGAATGGTTGGATCGTTTTGTGTTTTCTTAAACACATCTGGAATCACTCAGATGATAGCACAACACAATAAACTTTTAAAAAACACAACATTTTATCCTTTACAAAATAGGGTTTAACAATACGGTGATAAAAGAAGATATGTGCTTACAATGGCTATGATTTTGGCTTCGTCATGATGTGAGAACCAATAGTTAAGACATTTTGTTCAGCTATTAAGATCCTTTCAATTCAATCATTTATTATCGCTTAAGGCAAATGACTTCATTAAGTCCTCAATTGAAAGTACTACTGGGGTTTTAAAGAAGGGCAGGTTTTATGAGATAAGATCAAGGGGAACCGGGGAATTTCCATCACGAACAAAATGCGCGCTCTAAGTGATTGAAGACAGCTTAGACTAAACCTGGAACACAGTATCAGCTGTAATCTTCTTGTTTGTTTAGTAAATGGAAAGTCAAAGAATACTGAGATTCGCTGTTTCAGGCACAAATCTGTATGACATAATAATCGAACGGACAATCAGACAGCCACTTTAGGTCATGTTTACAATTTTGAATCATGAAGTCGCGGTAAGTTTTAAAGCATTCTTGGTAAGCGGTGCCTTTTTTTCTCCGACTTACTTTTCATATATTACGAAATTTAAAAAATAGAATGAGCAGCTCTAAAATACGGGAATTCTTAAGTTTTTCAGTATTTTCACATCAATTACTATGCCAATCACGTGTTAAGAAGTTAAACGCTAATCAACCATCAACAGTTTAAGGGCTCGAGGTTTCCATACCTAACAGAAGCTACTTGGTTTTGTTCCTTTTTAAGCCTCATTTGATTATAATGAAACCATTCTATTACAAAACCTAGATATGTTGGGTAAGGCTCTATTGGTCGTACAAAGTTGGATACGTTACTGAGTAACAGGTGATTTACTGATTTTAATGTAGCCTTATTTGCTGTCAGCCCTGTCTTTTTTTAACTTGAACTGTGTCTATTTTAAATATGGAATTATGTTTAGATTTTGAAATTACTTGTTGATAAATGGAATACAGATTATTTGATTTTTTTTTACTGACTAACTCCTCCAAGCTTTGATTTACGAGCACATTTATTGAACACATATCGTAAAGTTGGTCAAGGGAAAAAAGATTTTTGATAATTTGCAATTTTAATTTTGCACTTTAAAAAAATTTATGTTATTCAAAAAAAAACAAAAAACAATCGCTCATGAAAGTAGCACCTGTTTAATGGGCAATTAGGAGTTAAATCCTTTGAGGGTTCATATTTCTTCATGGCAAAAACTCATAATTTCCATCATATCTCATTATTTCCAAAGTTATGATTGTGTTCATATAAATTAGTGACAATAGTATAGTTATATAGGAACATAAAGAGTTTATCACACGTCAGCGAGACTTCCTAAATGCATGGTTTGGCAAAATTATGTTTATATTAGTCACTGTATTAGTTCTAATTAGACGTCTCTAACTTATCTTTGTCACACAATATAAAACCAACACTCTCAATCAGTGTTCATTAGTAAGTTTCCTAAGAGTGAGGATTGACAAGTTTTAAAGAGGTTTTTGCAGTTGTTTAATTCAATAGTTGAAATGCTTATGATTAGAAACAAAAAAACAAACAACAACAACAACAAAAAACAAACAAACAATAAAATAAAATAAAAATCTATGTAGAAAATGTCCTTGGTGCGCGAGAGAACCAATAGTTCAGATATGGTTTGTATTCTATCTCACATGACACAAAACGGCCATTTCAAGCTAATTTAGGAATCCAGAACTAAAACATCCTCAACAAGTACTTGCTTTGCTATGAATTTTTTGAGTGAACTTTATTTCCCTCAATTGTTCTCTGTGCTCAGACTTCATGAATTGGTTAACAGGTTCAAGAGCGATCAAGTCAACGTACTGAAATATCTCAAACATCATTGGCTGTTGCATGTAAGCTAGCTCATAAACTATAGTCTAGAAGAAAAAGATACCAAAAGGCTTATTTTGTTATGAATTATTTTAAAAACTGGGAATTGGATATCCTTATTTTCTACTATCGTTTTAAATATATACATGTTCTAAAGATAATGACTGAGACTTTACAGCGTGAAAAAATTACAGCGTGATTATAAAACGTGTCTCAGTTCCAACTAGTTGTTTATATTGTTTTCAAACTAAACAGACCCCAGATGAATAAGGGTGGGTAGAGACGTAGTGCATTTTCAACGCATTCTTCTGATAAAACGCTCTGTCACAGAATTCACACTTGAACGGCTTGTTCGGCAAGTGTATTCTCTTGTGGGTGTTCAACGTTGAAGCAAGGGTGAATCCTTTACCACATGTCTCACACTTATGTGGACGCTGACCGGTGTGTCCAAAGATGTGTGCTTGTAAGTTGCTTTTCTGGTTAAAGCCCTTCTCACAATATTGACATTTGTACATCCTCACGTCTGAGTGGGTCCTCATGTGGTACTTGAGATGTGTTAACTGCTTGAACCCTCGCCCGCATTTAGCGCATTTGTGGGGCTTCTCTCCTGTGTGGATGTAGCGATGTATTCTCAAATCTGCTTTCTGGTGAAATCGTTTGCCGCAGAACTCACAAGCATGGGGCTTGTTGGCGGAGTGTGTTCTCATATGAGTGTACAGGTTCGATGTTCTATTAAATGTTTTCTTGCAAACGCTACAAAAAATTGCTTTCTTTGAATTGGAATCATCTTGATTATCTGCAGCTTGATCTAGAGAAATCTTTAATTGTGTTTCACTGTTCTTTGGATCTTTAAGTGTTTTGGTTTTCTCCTTTTTCACTTGGCTCACAGCTATCAATTTGATGCCACTTTCTCCACTTTCTTCATTTCTTTCTTCTTTTGTAGCATCATAGTTCTTGCCTTCCAAAATGTCCTTGCAGCTTCTTGATTCATCGACTTTATCTTTCCAAGCTGTTGGTTTTTCGCCGTTTGCTTTTCTTTCTGGGTCGTGAGCTGAATAAGAACTGAAGATCTTGTCTTTTCTCCTGACTTCGTTAATACGCCTGGTATGCTTCTCTGCTTTTATAGTTTCTTCTGAGGAGAACTTCTTCTTGGAGAACTCGTGTTCCATTACAGTGGCATGGGCTGGTAAAGGCACGTCTTTGAATCTTTCTCTTTCCCTCCGGCTTCTTTTCTGTTTGCATCCCAAGTCATTCATATGGATTATTCCCGCTCCTGCATCGTCCAGAACCATCGTTTGTGTCTGATTGGTTAATGGAACTCCAGATTTTGAAGCCTGAAATTCATCAAACCTCTGTCTCACATTTCTGGTGTCCAACCACCTTGCATTCGATGTTACGTTATTATAGTGAATGGGTGGCATTTCTTCGTTACAGCATGGATAAAAAACTTTCTCTTTTTCGATAAATGCTAAGTTTCCATTATCTGTGACAGGATATGGACGTCGAATGTCGAACGGCACGTTGCGCAAGCCATTGAACAAAAATTCAGCCTTTGGTGGGGGGATCAGCATATTTGGAACTGGTAAATATCTAACATATTCTCCAGTTGATGGTCTATTCCCAGGATGTTGCTCTGTAGAGAACGCATCAAAGGCTTTTGTCTGGCTATTTTTTTCGGCGCCTGGATATTCAACTCTTAGAAAGGCAATCCTTTGCTTATCATAAATGTTATCTTTACCTGCAATTTGGTCAAAATGAGGCCAATTCGAATCTGCTTGGAGTCGATAGTTATGATGACGCTCAAATCTTTCCTTGGACTGGAAACCACCATCTTCTTCACTTTGTTTGAAGCTCTTTGATTCGGCGTTTTGAGAAAAGCATTCGGATCTGTTCGGGTTGGCAAATAATACTCCGTACGTAGGATGCCACCTGGGAAAACGTTCTTCTTGCAAGGATATGTAAGTCTGTTTGCCAGGAACGTATCGTGCGCTCGGTTCTTCGGTTATAAAACACTTACGATCCCGGGGATCAATCGGGGGTAGAAAGGCAGAACTCTTGTGAACCTGATCATTATTTGCTATTGGCCCTAGCTTACAACCAGTTCCAGCAACAACATGGTAATCTGATGGCATTTCATGGATTCCTACTCTTTCGTACGTGGGATAGGGATCTGCGTACGTTTTGTTGATGAACTGAGTATAGTCAATGGTTTTGGGATCTTGAGGCATTTTTCTTTCTCCTTCTTTGACCTGATTCCATATTGGGGCCTCTAAGTAACGGGCATGACTTGTTGGATGAAATTTTTTGAGATCATTCCTAATTGAGTGTTCCTCTGCATATAGTTCATAGACCTTTCGTTTCTTGTTTGTTTGCTTGGAATCGTCATGGATTTTATTATCGGCTATTGATACGTCAGTCTTTCTTCTATCGGCACTTTCCTTTATTTCTTTGAAATCTTTCTCGGCTCCTCTTACTTCTCTAGTGTCTTTGGTATCATGAGAGGAACTTCGCTTATCTCTTCTTTCTTCTTTGACTGCAGCAAAATGGGTGTCTTTAGGAAGGCGTGGACTATTGCCTTTCAAAGAAATTTGGGCCTCGTATAAAAAATTTATCGGCCTCGACACATCAATTCCACTGTGGTGCTCATCGTCGGTTTTCTCTTTCTTTACTTGTACTTCTACGACAGTCATTGGGGCAGAATCCACATCGTTCATCGCTACCGTTTCACTCTTGGCTTTGGCGTAAGGCTCTTCTACTACTACAGTTCTTTGCTTTATCATGTTATGAGAGTGGGAGCGTCTCAGGACGTTAACATCAGAGTCCGAGCAACCATATGATGCCATTTTTCAAGCCTCTTCAATTTATTACAGTTTTCTATTTTCAAACTGACAGATGTTTTCTTCTAGAAATGCACGCTCTGTTTGTATAAGTTGTAATTGAGACAAAATTTCTGAAACGAAAAAAAACGTGTAGATTAGAAAAAAACTTCACAGCTTGAAAGATACGCACTCGAAAAGAATAACCCCTTTGTTCTATGAACAAAGAGCAGATTAGCTTTTAACGATACCTTTAGGGGCCCCTAAAAGACTAAACGCAATAATTAACTAGATAGTTATCAAAACATTATACAGTGGTTACTTGCTGATAACAATGCCAGTAATCCTCCTTACTTTTAAACAAAGTTTTTGAACATTTATCTTACAACTGGAGATATTTTCATTACCTATTGTAACTGGATAAAAAGCTGTAAATTAGTTTCTGAATGTGTGCAGTAGTGGTTCTACGAGAGCCGTTACATATGCGCTCTGATTATTACACACATTGATACATCTAAGTTAACGACAAAGCGCAAACTTACAAAGGTAAACTACATCCGGTTAATAAAAAGAGCCCAATAGAACAAGGAATTTACATTGAGGGGGTGGGGGTGGGGGTGCTCTATTAAGAAGTCCCCCTCTCTTATTTATGCTCTCTTGATGTAATAATATAAAAAGAATAGATGAGAACAATTTCTACGTCATTTATTTCAAAATAAGAAATATTCCGGATTTTTAAAAATAAACAATGAAGGTTAAAAAAGTTTCAATTATCAATTTTCTGCTTATTTTTTTCTCCAAAGTAGTCAGCCACCTTAAAGACAACCTCAATGGTATTAGAGTGTAGAATGCAAACATTGGTACAACTTCAATACAATATAGCAAGCAAAGGTAGACAAATAAAGGCAAAATCAATTTCAATTTCAGTAAAAAAAAACAACAATGATGCAAGGGCATTTTGGTGTAAGCTTAGAATTCACGGCGGACTATTATACGGTACATTATACACCGGATATCATGATATCACTTAAAACCAATTATGCAAAACCGAGTATCGATTTTATTGAACCGTGAGAGCTTATTACTCCTCTTAGATTCTTGATCAATATTGATTAAACATTTCCAATACAGGTGTCACCAGGTGCCCTTACTTTAAACTTGACTGTAGAAAAGTATCAATTAATGATAAGGAAAAAGTTTGAACTGTTTTAACAGTTAATATTTCTGGTAATTTTCAAAAAATTTAAATTCTATCCAATCCGTTGTCGAAAATTGAAGAGTTTCGAAGATACTAGCTATCAAATTACTTGACTACACATCTAGGGAAATAAAATGAAAATGAAAAATGGAACTGAACGAAGAAGAAAAAGGAAATGAAAGTCAAGTTGGAGGAACTGAAGCTTTTCAAACTTTTCCAACGTTCTTAAGTTACCACCATCAGTTTTCAAGAGCCGCTAAATCAAATTGCAATCAAAATTCAGCATCACCTGTGTGTTATGTATATTCTAGCCAGTATCCTTCCCGCTTCTCGCATACTACCGTTTAAAAGCAGTCCCAAAGAGTAGTCTCAATGAGTAGTCTCAAAGAGCTAGCTTACTGAACGGCCAGCTGTCATAAGATTTATTTTAAGTTTTCGTGCAACACAGCAGTTGTGTTCCGGTTAGATTAGTCGAGACAATAAGCGCATTAGATAAGAAGAGTTTGATAACTATGAGTTTCATTACTACTAGTTAATTTGTTTTCCTTTGGTTCTAGATTGTACTTTAGTTAATCTAAATAACTATTCATTCATAATTAACTGAAGTCCAAGTAAAGAGCTTGTTACAGCTGAGTGAAACACTTGAGCTGTGAACAGGTTTTTTTTGGCATCACTTGAAAAAAAAAGCCTACAGAAATCATCTCTTGAGCTTTTAAATGTGTTGGAAATAATATTATTTGGATCTCTCGGTGTATGTCTTTTCGGTTTCATTGTACAGGGTTTAAAAAAGTAGAAAGCTCAGAAAATAATAACATGAAAAAAACTCGAAGTGTTTTCACCGATACAAGTGTCGTTACGATCATTCACACCGTACGAATATAGTTCCTAAACTAAATGAAAACTATATTTTCAACGTCTTTAAATTCTGTAGCAAGCTAGGTATTTGAGTGTTTTTTATGTATAAAAGAAAAGTTGGAGTATTCAGAGTTAATTGGATTTTTGCAATAAATGTTGTGCAATGAAAACTTGAATGAAACTGTAGCTTGAACTATAGTCTAGAACTATATTTTTGTCCCATTTAGCATAAAATGTGTCCATCGACAAGCAAAAAAATGTGCAAGAAAGAACAACATATAAATAAGATTATGATTTTAAAGGATAAAAAAGTATGAACTGGGCCCAGATATAGGAAGGGTGGATTGCATAACAACCGGGCCTAGAACTGATAACAAAGTAAACAAAATGAAGTGGGATTAACTAACGATAAGTATTACAAACGCAACCTTATAGGGAGAATCGCCGCATATATCAAAGTATTAGTTGGAAATCTGGTTAACAGATACTTACTTGATAGATCTCACTTTATCTTTCTTGTCACTGTTTTTCTGTTTTCTTTATATTGGTTAACAATTTTATTTAAGTCATTTTAAAAGTTTTGAGTTTCATCATGCACTTCAGTCTGTTTTGGTTATATTTCCTATAGGACACAAAATATACACCACTCCGTTCAATTTTCACGACAACGCATTAGCCAATCAGTGAGCATTTTGTTCAAAGCTTTTAAATAAATAAAACTTATCTTCGAAACTAGAATATTTCGTTGTTGCGGGTAGAGGAAAAAAAAAACTTTTTGACAATTGATAGAAAATAATTGGAAATTATCGCTTCGACCGACAAAGCATTGCTCGCTTAGATTCCAAATCACCACTCCATATGTGTCATATCTGCTATAGCTGTGTCGCGCTGTTCAATTCGCTGTGTAAGTTGGCACATTTTGTTTAATTTCTGATAACGATGTTTTTTCCTCGCCAATAACTTGAAGGAAAACGTACTAATAATAAATGAATGAAAAAAGAAGGGGGATAAGGAAATTTGCGTCTGCTTAATACTAAGCAGTTACCAGATGACATGTCGACTAAAGACTTTGTTATAGTTATATCTTAATGTTTTCTTATTCTTTTTACGAAAACGACTCACACTGACCCCAACTTTTGGAACCCCTGCAAATAACTAAACCCTACTGGTGGTCTATACAATGGAAATAATTCCATCGAAATATGTTTTTCATTTCCAGAGAAGAAACCCCTAATTGTTTTGGCCCTCTGAATGCTGAAGTTCACTATGGGGCCAAACTGAACGGTTAAAAAATTCCTCTGGCTCATCAATATTTAAAAGGTTATTGATCTACCTTCGCCCACCTCCCCCTCCCTCCCTCCCTCCCTCCCTCCCCTGCATCGCCATATTTCGATACGATGTATAAGACTACCGATTTACACCAATTCATTCATTTTCACGTTTTTCTGATATCAATAATCAGTACAAATTTATATGTAAATTCCGCAATAATCTAACTTTTATATGTCCCGTTCACGTTACCATTATTTTATTTAGTGCATATTTCATCGTTCGGCACGATTTCGTATAACGAACTAAATATACTAGATCCAATCCAAAGCCGGCTTGCAAAGATGGCAAAGATTCTAGCTTTCACTTAAGCATGCTTCGATGACTATCATCCAATTCCATAGATAGTATTGTTTTACAGGAATACGTAGCAACGGTAAAGAAAGTGAAAGCCACTTTTGTGGCCAAGTCTTAAAATCGATGCACATGAAACGCGATACAGATGATTAATACCGAACACATACTGCAACATCTGCGCATACTCAGTACTGACATCAATATTTCTGTCACTCTACTTTATTTTACCATCAAACTAGTTGGATGAGACACTAGGCTATGCGTGATATTCTCGGTTGCTATCGGTCATTTTAAAAATGCTTTATACTTTGACAGCTAAGGAATAAGTAGTGTTTCTCTAATCTCTAACTGTGCGCTGCATTGCGCCGCAACTGCAAATTTCAACTATTATAATTCATAACTAATGCTAAATATAGATGCAATCGTCCAATTTTTCTATCGCGCATTCTTTTTTAAATATTTTGGCTCCAGCTACGTTGTCTCTCATGGTCTCTAGTAATAAAATGCTACAAAGGAGTCGCGCATCCCATTCTCATTTCAGCGAGAATTTTCCTTGTTAACTGCCCTAACTCTGCTTTGTATGGAACTATATACTGACTCAATTTTAAAACACAAGCAAGATTTTCCCATTTTGTTCAAAATTGTTCCCAAGAGTCCCACCCCCCCCCCCCCCCCCCCCCTCCATTTGCACTAGCAATCTACTAGTAATTGCAGGCTTATTTTTTGATCAAAAATTCTGACGACTTTGACAAGGTATTTCTCATTTTCTTTGGATTAAAATTCGCCGGATTGAATTTACTAAATTATTTTTTAGTTTCTACTTATATAAGTAGAATCAAAATAAAAATCGACTGAAGGGCAGATAAATTCTCATTAACAACAACTTCTTCAGACATGCATTGCATAAATATTTAGCACTACGTCTTACACGAGAATGAGAAAAGGTCAGGTTCTGCTCGACAGAAACTTCTTTTCTCGACATCTCTCTTTCTAAAAATTCGTATTTTTGATACGGATTAGCTAAGTAAACCCCTTTAAAAACCAAAACATTTCAAACAAAAACTCAAGAGACCTTACTGAAAATGTAATTAAGATTATATGTAATAGCTAGCTTGCATGTTACTAAGTTCGATACATTTTTTTCTTTGCATTATGTAGTAAGGCAGTGAGCAATAATGATACGAAACCAACCACTTTAACATTGTTTATTTTCATATAGACAGATTAAGAGAGAATTCTTTTCGTATTCGAGCAGTGAGCGCCAAACACTTCTTTCTTGCTAAAATCCTGTTATTCAGAAAGTTTAACTTGTTTGGAAGTGGAGATGACCAATGAAAGTGGAATCAAAGTGTTAACCCAAAGCAAACATTTATTCAAAAATGATGTTGAGGCCTTCATTTGCTTATTTCCCATATATTTTCTAAAAAGCCTGACAAAGCAACATTCTAACACAAATGCAACAAAACATCTTTGTACATTTGAAAATACAGCTTCAAACTAAAACAGGCATTTTATCATAGTACATCAGTTTCTAACTGTTTAAAAAACCTAGGGTTTTGAGTGTTAACCCAAAACGAAAATTGGGATCAAAACTCATGCGAACGGTCTAGTTTTTCGCGCTTTTTGCCATTATTGCTTGTATTTAATCATCAATGCCAAGCATAGCGACTCAATACAGTTTCTATTCCTGCAAAATACTCCCAGTCTTTGAAACCTTTATTTTGGCAAAATTCAGTGTAGTCCGCCTTTCAGACTAAACGTCTGCTGTCATCATGGAATGACGAATTTCTGGCAATTTGGAAAAGTTTGAAAGTGAAACTACTGAGCAAAAAACAATGTTGTGAATCTATCGATGTACAAAGATTGCAACTATTATATTGTTGTTCTGTCCCTTACTCCGTGCGACTAAATTCAACGCGACTTCACTGACGGCACATCAGCGAATGATATAGCGAGTAAGTGTGATCGGTGGAACTATTATGTTTCGTATCAGCCTAGCTTCTTCTTACGTAGATTCTTATCCCTGACTTTTTTTTAAAGTATAGGGGCTCTAATACAGAGTAAGACAAATTTGGTTAAGGTTACCGGATAGTTCTAATTAAGAAAGTCGAAAATGCATCGATAAGACTCCTAAAATGGGCTGATAAAGCTTTTCAAAAATGTTGAACAATGTTCTTAAACGTAATATATGAAAGGTGTCGATTCATATATTTGCTTCAGTCAAGTATTTGTAGCGAGAGTGTAGTTACTCTAGCTTTAATTAACACCTTTTGACCGCTGTTTGCCTGTACCCTAACACCAAAAAGAATCATAGGTGTAAAATATATCTATGTACGCTTACATTCCAGTCTTTAGAACAAACAATCATGGGCTTTTCCAAAGTAGATTAGAAGCAGCAAGACACGCCTATAGTGCAAATTATTCCTCCATCACATTGTTGAAACTAGACTTTTAAATATCCTACGTATTGAAATATTTTGACTTTTTCAATACTTGGCCTTAGAAGAATAGCAACTAAAACAGACAAACTACATTCCGGTCTTTCGCGGATATTCAGTTTCATTATAATTTGTTTCAATTCCGTCATTCTATAAGATTCTTGTATTGTTTTCAGCACGAATTGTTATCCAAATATAGATCGAGACATTTCATTACACACCTATATATAGGAAGGCTTGGTCAAGGTGAATATTCAAGTGTAATCCACTTTTTTTACATACTTACCTATCGTCTGTAGTCTTTTAAGAACAGAAGCTAGCACGACGAGTAGCATTAGCAGTGTTGTGCGATCGTTGCGGATTCCAAAAGAAACTGTTTTTCTTTTCGTCAGCCTGTCTTTTATCAAGCTGAGCATAAAATAATCAATAAACGAGTGCCTGATTATTATTGTCAAGCAAATAGAAACGGCACGCCTTAGCGGCGCGACAATAATTACATTCGGCTGTTTTAGTTTTGATAGACAAGTGTTTTTTGAAATGCGTATGTATTGTCAATATTCAACTCGTCACCCCATATACTAGGAAAGCTGCACTACTTTTGCTAAGCCTTTACACTTTTTTCCAAAGATTTTGAAAGGGGAATGTTTTCAATATCGATCTTTACATTCCTTGGCCAAGTTCTCGTAATTCTTGTTCTTTTTCAGTCTAAAGCATTTTACTGTAGTAATAGTTTTGGCTAGAGATTGACTATAATAATCTTGGTCTAAATACTCTTTGAGATAGCTTTCGCGAAGAGTAATTACGACCAACAAGGACTTTAATATTATTTGTTCGCCATCAAACGGTGACATTTTATTTCTTATTTTGTTTCAAAAAATTGCCGTTCGTTTAGTCATTTGTTTCATTCAATTCAGGACACCCACAAAATCAATTTACAAAAACATACTAAACTTTTCTCTTACTAAAAATTGTTAGGAAAGAAAACACAGATAATTAAGGAAACTAAAATGTCATAATATAATTCGAACGTAACGTGTAGTAAAACACATATTAATTCAATGGAAATTCAATGTCGATGGGAAAAACTGAAGTTTCTGTTTCTAAAAATAAGAACGGAAGCAAAACTAAAGCTTCCGAGATTATGATATTGCATTAGTATTCTACCTAGATGTCAGGTAAAAGTCTATGCATTTCTCTCCAGATGTATTGTTTTCGTCCCTATCTAGTTCGTGTGCCCCCTTCACAGTAATCTGCGATGTATTTTTATGAGCTAGCTTGCTGAGCCATTGACTTGCTTGAATCACCCACAAATAGATTATTTCAGGAAACATGATATGAGATAAACAAAGGTTATAAAAATTAAAAGAAATTGCAAAGCGAAAAATATAGATATAAATGCCAAACAATCGGAATTCCCAATTGATTCCTCGACTCGAGATTGTGAAGGCTTTTACATGCTTTGTTCTGTGTTTTTTTTTTAATCCGTGTTTTCTTAACAAAGTTTTATGTGTCGCAGGTGCCGACAGTTTGATAATATATGATAATATTCGTTAATTTGACACAATTTAGTTTTCGTTAGAAGAGTATTGTTTTAAAGTTTTGAAAGAGAATAATAATAGTTACTGAGACGTTGCGTCACAATGATACTGAGCAAGGCCATCAATATTGCGGAATACCCGTGAGCCGTGTTTGAAGTCACCGGGAAGTGTTGGCTTGAAGATCAGCAAAACGTAAACAAAAAACAGCCGAAATGAAAAGAATAAAGTCCTAGCCCCAATTTATACACTGAGAAGCTTAGTTATTTTGTTTTCAAAGAAAAGCTAGAGCCAAGTGGAATGTACAAGCAGATGGTTCTTTGGTTGATCTGTTCTATGTTCAGCAGATCGACTACAAAATTATATGAAACTTATGAAAATCAATTGTTCTGCGTTGTCCCCTCCCATGGTTTGACACTAAAGAAAGGCGAACGCCAGAGTTTTTATAATTTAGTTTTACATTATCCTTATTCTGATTAAAAATGCTAATTGCTATAGAAACACTTAACTCTTGAAGTTTTCAACTCGAACTTGAAAGTTCGAGATTTTAATACCTCTTCGTATCGACGTCTTTATCTTTAATCTGTCATATAGGTTGCGTTTAATCGCACTCGCTGAGAAGTCTTCATGTTAATAAACTTTTGTAATACAAGATAACATATACTATAAATACAACTTTCTGCTAAAGCAATTTCAAGCCATACTGAATGAGATCGATCCCGAGTTAAGAAAACTTTACGACTGAACAATTAGAGTGGAGATAGCTGTGGATCCTTTCTAGAAGAAAAGGGTGAAAAAGGTAAAGTAGCAAAGTTTGGTGCCTTGTATAAAAAAAGAGAAACTTTGAAAAACAATAATGGTAGACTAGAGTAAGCGCGTGGCTGAAAAATATACTCAAAATAAAATAAGTCAAATGTTGTTTATTTTGACATTTCTAAAGAAATGCTGCCCATGAACCATCAGAACAAAGCCGATGTGTTTACAAACACGAAGCGGGAAAACAGCTGACTCGAAAAACCCTATGTTAAACCTTTTATTAGAAGAAAAACTCGAATGAATAGCTTTCCAACCCGCTCACGCATGAACTACTGTTAATTGTTAACAGCAGGAGAGAGATGTGTTCTCATCAATTCTACAATCAATGTTGTTGTTTTTTTTCCTCAAGGGGACGTTCTAGAAAGGTATTGTTCAAATGGTACTCGACGTTTTCGAGAGAATACGCGAGAGTTTTTGAGTTAAATAGGATTGTGTAAATACTCCTATTACACGAGGTCAAAGACTGAAAGACTTTATAGAATTCCCAATCAAGCTACATGATCAAAATACAGAGATTACGAGAAAGATTCGCTTCATCTAAAAGACATTAGAAATCGCTACAGCCAAACAAAGCCTATGCCTTATATAATCTTGAAAGAAGTGATTTCTGTAACCGTTAATTATGTTTGGGGGAAAAATAGCTCATTGCGTCAAACCAGTGATACAAGTGATAGTGACTTTAGCAGACACTTGAATACTGAAACCACTTGTCAAGATGAATGAATTCGTTTGTCTTCAAGCGCCCTGAGGCAATGCTTAAACAGAGTACGTTGATTAATTCCGCACACTTCTCAGCGTTCCTACATTTATTCAGGATTTACAAATTTTAATGCAGTTCAATTAATTGACGCCAGACTACTAAGTGGAAAGGAATATCATGGGCTGTTATTAGGATCTAACTATGTGGACGATAATCGATAACTGATTGATGCAATACAATCCGACCGTCTGGAATTAGACTAATCACGTGACTGTAATACCAAGTGAAACGCGTGATATCATGAAAAGTAAGAGAGTCTAGTCAGATATTAACTACAATACTTCATGCTTATCATCATACAAACAATATGTATTTTTATATCTCAAATTAAATGGTAAATATATTTTTTTTGAAGCGGCTTTTTGTTAATCACATTAACGGAACAAGCATCAAAGCCAGCACTAACTACGAAAAATACACACGCACATTAAAAAAATACACACCCACACAAAAGAAGAAAAAAAACACACACAAAACAGGATTTGAATGGATCGAAAAGATTTGTCAATTCCTAGAATAGAGCCCCTTTATAGTCATACACTGATGCAGCTCACAATTAGCGTTACACTAGGTTCTTGTAAATATAGCAAGATAGCTGAGAACTTTCAATAGCTGAAGACTGCACGGGTTACCTCTTACAAAGGCGACCCTGGTTCGTACTTTCCCGAACTCGATTCCCAATGCTTCGAGGGGGTTTTCCCCGGGTTTTCCGGTTTTCTCTCCCTGCTAAAATCAACTTCTAAATTCCAATTTAGTGGCCTAGTGAAGAGCCATAATATTCTGTGAAAATGTTACAGTTAACTAATCCCATTTGGTATTATATTTATTATTCATAACTGATCTCTCTTTTTTTGGCAGTTCTTTTCGCTAAATTAGCTTGCGATCTATTTTACTTCCCTACCATTTTGATTAGAATTTTTTTGCTATATGGTCTTGCTTATGCCACAGTGTAGAGTAGATTTTTCTAGTGGTTTAGGGAAACCTACACACTAACAACGTCTGTGTAGGAGGGCTAAGAAACTGGCCGGTTATCCCTTTTCGTTGACTATATAATATAGATAGACACCTTTATTTAAACTTAACTAAAACATCAGGTTAGTCGGGCCAGTCTGTGGCTATCGAGGAATAAAACATAATCTTTTTCTCTTCTCTAATCTTAAATATATTTTTTTCCAACCACCGCTCCCAGTACGGGGCTCTTCCATGAGGTTCCCTCCACACGCACTATCGCTGCATTCTATGTTTACAACATACATCACTCCACTGACTAACATGTTATGTTTTAACATTAAAATTTTTACGGAGTGAGGAAACCGGAGAATCCGGTGAAGGCCCCCGTAGTATGGGGAGAACAACACTTCAAACAAACTCACGGCATATGATGCAGTAGGAGCCATGGCTTGAACCCAAACCACAGCGGTGATAGGCGAACGGTAAACCCCTACACCACTCCCCCCAAAAACTTTCATTCTATGAACATATACTAGGGCTAACAGTGCGTGCTTGTCGTATATGTAGAGAGTCGAATGTAGAGTAGTAGTAATATGTGTGCGTGGAGCCTAATAGGCGCAGCAGGGAGTCCAATTATGGCGGTGCCTTAAATCCTGAAAGCACATGAAGCTGACTCATATAACTATGTCTCAGATGGTTTAGGTCCGAAGTAAAACACAACTGACCCAAGATTGCTTGAAAATTGGTGCACTTACCGAGTTGGAGAAGCCTGCGTGCACCCAGTCTTTTCTCTGTCAGGTCACGCAGACTTGAGTTGTCTATCAGACAAAATAGTTCTTGAGGTAGTAACTTCGTACCGTTGGAGTACGATTACAAAAATGACGGCTGCTTGGTCAGTAATAACGGGCACGTTTCTACTGAGATCTTCGCTTAGACAAATCCACGAGACCGTTTGTTAACCGACCGGTCGCTCATTGCAGGGTAAACTTTCCTAGCTACTCAACTACTTCAGATACGCCACTTCTGACACTAACGCCGACACAGATCAAGACTGGCCATGGAAATGATATCTACATTTTTAGATTGCTTCAAATATTCTCTTTTTCAATCCCCAAGATCGGGTTACAGGCTCTGGAACCCGGCAATTTACTCTCAGCCAAGTGTTTAAAAATTTCACTGAATCCCTTGTTTTGCTTTTTTTTTTTCCCCTTATTATGCTATTTCATTTTTCCATTAGTTTATACCAGTTTAATAAGAATACTAGTTCCTTAAAGTACCTTTATCAAGTTTTTACCAGTAATCTATAATTTATCAATGTAGTTTCTTTAGGTTTTATTTTGTATTCTTGGTGTGTACCAACATAGCTTAACCAAGCAAATAATCTAAAGGACTAGAAGACCAGTGGCGGACCTAGAAGTAGTGCGAAGGGGTACGCTGCACCCGTTTTCTTTTTGTTGTTGTAAAGTTTTGAATTTTTGGATATCAAGAAAAATATCTTCTGTATATTTTAATTAAAAAGATTACAGAAGTTTTGGGTTGTGTCCTGTTGTTATAGCTTGTTTTTGGCGTCGTACTGGTAATTTGCGAAGCTCAAGTAAGTATTCCAAAAAGATCGAGGCATCGCCATTCCCCGACCAACTGCATGGACTACCTGTGTCGAAATGCACGCATGCGTAGTCTAGGTCTGGACCCCGTTTTGAAAAATCCTGGATCCGCCACTGAAGACTAGTCTAGATAGGTAAGAGTTAGTATAATTGTAAATCTACATATCAGCTATCCCGCGTTTAAAACTAACTATACAGTGACAATAATATAAATATATAAAACGAGTTTTTTTTGCACTTTTTTTAAAGTTAGAGACAAACATCTACGAGTATTATCAGGAATCCCTACTTCAATGATTCAAGTGATAAAATCATGTTAACTTACATATAAATAAATTGAAATATTTAAAAGTATATTTACTACACAAAATTTTTCATAAAGATTACAAAACGACGTTATATCCTTCACATTGACGGTATAATGGTATTCTTAAAACGATTAGTGCGGAAATGTGGAAGATTGAATTTATGCTTAAGACACTAAAGTCGTGACCTTCGAGTTCGATTTTCCACCAGACTAATTTAGCGTACGTAAACACCTACTTCAGTAGAGAAAACGATAAAATATTGATTGATGAGATTCTTATATACGAATAGAAATATGGGGAGTCAGCCATCGATATTTTGTTCTTGCCAACGGCGGTTGTATAATTGAGCCTTTAATTACACATGGCGCCGGCCAGACGTTACTGCCATCAGTGAAAATTATGAAAATAATATACTCTCAAAGGACGGCGACTCAATTGCTCAGTGTAATGCAGAGACTCATACATCACTTAACCGAAGTTTAAGATATTTAGCACAACTTTTTCTTTTTAAATGATATTAAATATTTTTCCAAGACTAAACATTTTTCGCTATTTAGTAAAACGAAAGTTTGAATGCCTTTTGCAGTGTTGCCTTTTATTTTCTGACTTGGTACACTTTTTTGATTGTCGTCTGTGTGAGCAATGGGAGATCTATAACTGAAATACGAAATATAAAAGATATTTGATAATAACATGTTCAAGATAGTACGTCCGCTGTGATTGGTCACCATTAAGAACTTAATTTTCTATTTTCGGAACGCTGCCGTATATTCAAATATTTTTTTCTTTTAATAACAAAGACCTCAAGTCGAAACTCGCAATTTTGATTCAAAAAAATATTGCGTAACCTCCACTTTTAGGCAAAATTTATACTTTAGGTTCTTTTTTTCCTCGTACTGTTGACTTATGGAATATCTTACCAAAGGACTGTAAAAGCTGTGCTACTCTATCGTGAATTTCACCGTAATGTTTACCGTTGTGACTCAATTTTGTGTGTATATTATCATTTTTAGATGTTTTCATTTCTCTATATTATGTTTCTTATTTCTTGCTTCATTTGTGTTTTATTTCCTTTACTGTAAGGAGGCGAATGTCAATTGGGACTCTAGTCCTGTTACGGCCTCCTGTTACTTGCTCGTTTTTTCTTTCGTTATTTTGTGCTGTATTGATTGTAGTTTCTACCAGGCGTAATGTGTTTATTTATTTCTTTGTTTATCCGGTTATGCAGTTTTCTTGTGACGAAATCAATACTTAAACAAAAAATAAAATAAAAAGTGTAGGACTGACAACATTAATTCACTGTGAGGACACACTACTTGAATAAAACTGACCAATCAGATAACAGCAATCTAGGCAGAGATTGAACTGATAACAGCGTAAGCCAATCAGAGTATAACGTCCTCACTTTCTTATTATAGCGATGCGCTATCTGATGGGCTGCTAATATTGAACTAAATGATGCAAGATGCATGATTGGTTAATGATTCCCGGAGTTTATCAAAGTGGTCTTGTTTGGAGCATCCGCACAACAACTTTCGAGCATAGGGAAAAAATGAAATATGAAAAAAAAATGAATATAACATATCCCATTATAACTTTTCTGTCATTCGCTGCGATATTAAATGCTTCATTTCATTAAGTTTTAAATATAAATATGATGTCATGGAAAAACTATTTACAAATACATGTTGTTCGTACGCGTAAGAATTATCATGGATAATATTTACATGGTGTTTGTCGTTAGTAATTTATTGTTCCTTATATAAACCTTCTTACCTTGAGCGTAATGTTTTCCTATTTCAGACCACGTGTCATTCCCGTGAGAATGAGATTGTTTGTTAGAGTGTATGTGCCCTTTTATGCCAACACTTAAAGAAAAGAATCGATACACCAAGCTAAGAAATCTACACAAGACAGAAAAGTTCTAAAACGACTACTACTACATCAGAACTTTGGCTCTGTGTAGACTATATAGTCCCTGCTGATCAACTTATAGTTGGAAATAGCGGAATGACACTGATACTGATACACTTGGGAATGACGCCGGCTTGGTCTGACATGGGGAAAAGATTACGCCCAAGACAAAGAGGTCTATTAGTTTTTCATTCATTAGGAATTTGTTGGTATCCAAATAATAAATATAAAATATGATTAACAAATACTGATCGAGAAAATCTCATTGTATCTGATGGAGAGATTTCAGGTTTTTTAAAATTTGTTTCAAGGATTCTTTTTACTTCGTATCGTAACAGACACAACAGTGTCGTTAGATATTTCAGAATGCTGAAATGTTTGCGCGAGCTTTTCTGAATAAAACTCCCGAGTGCCATTACATTTTCACGGACGATAGATGACTTACAGCGCTTATCTACAACATTATCGTCGGTGAAATTCAATGGCAACCTCTCATTATATTTATCATACGAATGACTTACATTCATCAATATTCTCCTTATATTGCTAACGAGAGAGAACGTCATATGTAACAAATGGGTTGGAGGAAATACTATATAAGTGACGGTTGTGTTGTACATATTGAACAAGCTTGCATTAGCTGTTAGTTTCACGCTGAGAGTTCTGCTTTTAATGTAGAAACCTGGGAACAAATGTGTCTCGTATTTGGTTGTGGAGCTGAGCCAAGAGGTTACAAAAGCAAACACACGTACCTCTTCACGGTCAATGAAAGACAATATTTTTCCAAGAACTCCTTTGAAATTTTAGATGACAAAATAAAAATATCTATTGTGTTGATTTTGCAATCCATTTTACTTCAAGATCCAATAGACTATTTCTTTTATGATTCAGCTAAATACCTTTGTGCTCTACAATACGATCTGTTCGGGAAGCTTATTGCTAAACACGTGTTCCAAAATGGTTGGTCTCACTGGCAATCAACTGATGCAACAGCGGTAAATACTCCAAGTTCTCTTTTCCTATGATGTGCTGAATATTGCAGTCCATCTTCTTCTCTTTCTCAGAGAGAAAAACAGAATCATTCAAGTATTGGTAAGCATCAATAAACCGCTTTGTCCCGAGATTTTCTTCCAAGAATACTCTGACGGCTTCAATGTGTGCAAAGGCTGACTTGGCGTCTGTTGCATTTAAATGTAGAGTCTGTCCTCGGAACTTGAATTTCGTCTTGATATTGCCATTTTTACTACTTGGTCCTTTACTATTCTTTCTTTTCGCTTCAGTCTCTGTTGCTTTGGTAGCACAAGGATTATTGTTTTCTAATTCTGTTGCAGCCTTTGCCAAGAGAGAATGATTCGTAACGGCTGCGCATGCGCTATCTGGATTAACTGAAAACTCTCGCCGCGATGAACCAACGTCAACAGCCGCGCTAATTCTTTTCGCTCTTCGTCGAGCTCTATCTATATGCGCGGCTTTAAGGGCATGGAACTTGGTTATAGACAGCTTTGGGTTTAAAAAAGTTGAATCAGATTTATGACGGCCACTGGAAGGTGATTGGTTGATCTTGGTGTTGGAAGCCATTTCAGTGACTACATTCCTTGTCGCGTCTGGTACGGACATCAGCGGTAAACGACGAAACTGCGCAACTTTGTAAGTTTGGCATCGCTTGAATTCATTCGGTTCGACCATTGCGATCTCTGCGTCTTTTTCTTGAGAAACTGCGGGGGCTTTAACTTTCGCTAGCACCTTGGAGCCAGCTTGCGTACGACCTGCAGGATACAGCTATACAAAGAAAAAAAAAAGTTTTTATGAGTATATAGTTCATTTTAAATTTTAATTTAAAAGCTCTATTTTTTATCGATAAAACTTTAGAGGAGTTACAATTGGAATCAACGGCTTGTCGAGAAGCATTTTTGATATTATTACATAAAACCCTGGGCCCGGTTCAGTACGAAGCGTGAATATCCGGGGGATAAATTCTTATCCAGTGGATAAGTCAATGCTGTTTTCCAACATATTTATCCTGTAAGATTTATCCGTCGGATAGCGCTATCCAGTCTTCGCACAACCGGGCCATGGATACCATCTGTCGATATGAAGATTTAATATGGCCTTATTAAAATCCTAACTGATCCTCCTAAAGTTCAATCGCTGCTTGACAGCCCGCTTAATGTTAACATTTTGCGTCAATACTTGTGCTGAACAATAAAAACACCAAACAGTTGTTATTCTGAAAGAGAAAAACGTCGAGAGAGTGGCAGTATGTTCGATTCTTCAGGACGATTCTAATAATAACCCAGCATTACCACAGGGAGTCATCTCATGTAAGGTATGTGTATGATCTCGAGTTGATAAGAAAAGGAACCTAATAAAACCACCTGCAATTGGCAAAATATAGAAATTTCTTTTTGATTTCAATTTGAAAGAAACAGGCCTAAAAATAGAAGCTGATTTTTTTATCATCATAAAAAAAAGAAGTCTTCTATTTGTAATTCTTAGTTTGCAAAATGCTCACCCATTTTGACTTTCATTTTAGAATCGTTTACTTATATATTTGATCTGTTTTTATCGTCATAAATGACAATACAATATGCCTACCACTAGACCGGAAAAAAGAAAGGTCAAACGCATTACGAAGCGTAAAAAGCCAAGGGCTATCAATGATTGACTGATTTGAAAGAAAGATTCAAATCTTGCCTCTTAGCTTATCACAGCTAATATTATACCCGTCTAGACACGTGGTAAAAACTATGCACAGAATCCTAATCAGTTGTGTAAACTATAATTAGTATTTGATAAACTGAAGACCAAACTTTTATCAGTGGACTCGACCGGCCTTGAACCTTTTTGTCTTTTCAAGGTGGCATTAATTTTGGTCAAGGAGACGATTAATTCCATGCATATCTACTTTCCTCTTGACCTACTCTAAATATTCACAACTTCCAAAAATGACTTTATGCAAAATCGTTCACAATATACAGATCTATAGAGTCTAACGAAACTGACTAAAACCGCATATGACTTAAGTGCTTACCGTTAACAATTTGTGGTTATTGGTTTTATAAAACAATTAAATAATACATGATAATATATTTTGGCTGTCAAGTGCATTGATCGTAGTCACACTCTTTGAAAAGCACCAAAACAATGACAAAACCGAGGCACAATAAACTACAAACTCTAGTAAGAATACAGTCTTTAAATCAAGACATAATGATTTGCTTTATACTTTATCAACTACTCACGTTTTCCTTGTTGAGTGTCTCAGAAGACGTAAACCTTGTGGATTTTGCACTAAGTCTTTTACACTGATACATGTGGTAGTTGAGTGACTCACGAGCTACTCGCCGCCTTGCGCGTGCTTCTACACCACCACATGGAGTGGACGCGGTTCTATCACGTGACTTGATAGATGTAACATATTTATCGTGGGGTGGTTTCATGTGGGTAACATTGTGAGAACGTGGTTGTGTAGTGATGTTCGCCATCACATCTTCTTCATCGCTGTCGGTGGAGTCAGTGTCACTGCTGTGACTGTCGCCCTTGTCAGACACGAGTAGACGTGCTGTGTTCTTTCTTTCGACATCGTGCGTTTTCCTGTTTAGTTCATTCCTTACATGTGTGTGCGCTGAGCATGACCTACGTTGTCCTCTAGATAAAGACAGCACTTCATCTTTGCCTAATGACTCCTTTTTATAACCGCGGTTTTCAGTTGATCTCGGAATGATTTTGGGTTTGATTTTCAACTCTTTGACACCAATAAACTTTCTATGCTTGGTGTTATCTTGAATGCAAGCTTTTTTATTGCCACTAACACACTTAGACGATCCCTTTACGTCCGAGTAAATCCTTTCAGATCTTGTTTTACATCTTGCTTTTGTTTTGTCTTGGTTTGAATTTATTTCAACGTTTAATGGTCGCTCACCGGAATCGGCCGAGGTACGCCTTTTCTTTTGATGCTCTTTCAATATTGATATCCTGATACTATTTGCTACTGACGATTCAACAGATTTAGCTTCTTTTTGAATACCAGGCCTTTCAGGAGACTTTTCACCACCACGTTGCGCATTTCGTAATATCTCAACGTATGACATACTCTCTGCTCGCCTTTCTTTGCGAATAGCTGCAGCAGGACAACCATTTGTCTTTTCCCGGCACCTCTCTTCTTCAGATGCACTATTTACTTTCTCTCTCCTTTCCAGTTGTTTGTCAGGCCTCATTTTTACAACCGAGGAAGCCTCACAGTGACAACGTTCTGGTTGTTGTGATTTATGACAAGAAGCATTTTCACTCCTATCTATTTCCACTTCATTTGCTTTACTCATAACTTTTTCCTGACTCTCTTGTTCTAATAAGTGCCAGCTTTTGGCTTTTCCACATCCGTTCTGTACTTGACTTTCGTTTGATTCTGTAACCGTACTATTAATCTTCCCTCTAGGAGCTATCACTGCGTATTTTTCTACGTATTTCTTCATAGCAGGCACAAACAGAAGCTGCTTTGCTGAGGGACGATCGTTTGGGTTTGCACTCAGAAGAATCGCTATGAGATCTTCTAAAAGTGCACCATACTTACTAAAAAAGAAAGAACACCAGCATTACAGCGATAAGGATGACAAAATGTTTGCTCGATTCATTGCAAATTAATTCCTTTTTCATATGATCACTTAGAGCCATGTATAAAGAGAAAATCACAGGTTACCTGGGTATTGGTGTGTATTTCCCATGAAGGATTTTGACAACTAGAGACGAGAAACAATCAGCAGTAAAGGGGTGCTTGAGGGCTGTAATCTCGTACATCACGCAACCTAATGCCCACATGTCACTCTTTTGGTTATAGCTGCTCTTAAGTCAAGAAAAAAACGCCCTAGACGACAGAACTAAAACTGCATGAATATGAGAGCCGGGTACGACATGGTGGCTTTCTTTGGTCACTTTGATTGATGGGAGGTAAAACAGAAGAAAAATATTACACAGTGAAATATATTGCAACGTGATCTTTTGTTCATACTTGAACAGGATTATTTTGCTCTTCTGCTCATCAGTCGTTCAAGGGTGCAAAACTCAGACAAATCACCCACGATCAGTGTACGGGGTAACTGAACGTGAACATGATATAAAAACATAATTCAAAAATGGGGCAAAATGCAAAATGTCTCGCTATCCAGAGATGCTTTTTACATGAAATGTGCAGCTTCTTGCATGACTGGATCACTCAATAAGAAAACAAAATTTCTCATTTTCGAGCGCATCAAAACTTTAAAAACGAAGTAAGAAAAAACGTAATTTAAAATCCATTGTCAAGGATACGGTTGCCGTTGACATATTTCAGGTGACAGGTAATATGGCGTTCCTACAGTAGTTTGGGCATGGTCAGTAGTACTGTCCAGTATTCGAGCGATCCCAAAGTCGCCAAGCTTGATGACGTCACTTCTGGTCAGGAATATATTTTGGGTTTTTAGATCTGTTAAATGAATGTAGGGAAAGGGTTTCTGTTTGTGTTCATCTTTGGTTTACTGGTTCATGGAAAACGTTTGATCAGAGAGTTGTTCCCCTCCCCTCCCCTCACTGTTTCGATCAACTAGGAAGTTATTGATCAGGGCCCGGTTGTACGAAGGGTGGACAGCACTATCTTACGGATAAATCTTTATCCAGTGGATAAGTCGATGCTGTTATCCAATAAATTTATCCCCTGTATAATATTTATCCGCCAGATAGCGCTATCTAACCGGGCCCAGATACAACGATGCTCAGATGCATAGACTATATTTGACGGCTCTAGGCAATGGTTTCATTCTTAATCTTATCTAATGCGATAATTTATTAATGTAGATCGATGAGTCAAGTAATTGCTGAGGGGACAAACGACTTCAGAGCAGGAGATTTCAACTGCTGATATCAATTTAATATTTTCCAGTTATTTATTATGTATTTTTCGGATCTTGAATGAAATACTTGAATTTGGACTGCTTTGGGCACTAGTTTTGAAAACAAAAAGCCAGGGACAAATTTAATTTTTAAACTACATGCAGATTTTTTGGACAGTTTGAAAAAATATCTAAAAAATATTTAAATCTCAAGGACAAGCCGTTCTTTTGAAAACGATATCTCAACCTTCCAATATTTGCCCCTGTAAGACCGAATGGCTAATTTGCATTACAATATGATAAGTCTGAAAGCCACCAAGGCGTCTTTCTTGAATATAGGACAATTGTGTAATGTGTCATAATTTTACAAGGCTTTGAAAACAATCAAATTATGAAGGACTGTATGTGTGATTCCGAGAATAGACACTCCCTTAGGTTTGAATTCTTTTTAACCCGACCTAACGTTATTTCTTTCTTTATCACATGTTATTCCCTTGAGAATAGTCTTGTTCTTTATTATTAAAGATTTTGAAAATCTCGTATGCATCGCAAATGCATGCCTTCAAAGAAGCGACTTCATATCAAGTCGAATGTTAAATAAAACTCCTTCTAGTGGAAAACAGAAAACTTTAAAGGTTAGTGTAATTAAATAATAATAATTATCATTCTTTACGGATTGGTGTATTTTGTATCTGTGATATTAGAGTTTGACAGTTTACCTCGATGTAGTATGTTTAGTCCATGAATGTGCTTGAGAGCAAGTAACAGTTGCGTAAACCAGTCAAGAACTTGCTATAGAAGATTAAAAACAGCATATTTCAGTGCACAACGGAGAAAACAATACTTAAATACATAGTATTCAAGACGCAAATAAGAGGTTACATGGATATTAAAAGTACAAGCGAGCACGAGCAAAGCATGCCATAAAAAATATAAGCTGAGTAATAAGCATCTTGAATAGGAACTACGGTGTAAACCCCTACGTAAGACTGAGAAAAATACACATTTCTATTACCTACTATAGTACAAGCGGCGTCGGGCGAGGCCGGCTAGGCAAAATTAATATAATTTCTTAAGACAAGTATAGAAGTGCGTAGTAAACAAAGCAATCGCAACATCAAAGATCGAAAGAACTAGTACTGTACAATACAAGCTTCAACTAAGATATTTCAGGAAAAACTTCGCAATATAAAATATCTTTATCGGCGTTTTCGTATGCATTTTCACGTTTTTCGCATTTTTTCGTACGCATTCAGACGTGCCAAATTCTGAGTATTTAAACTTCAACCTGCAGATAATGGGACAAGTGTCTAATGATTTGAACTCATTGATCAATTCATACCCACAACGACTTTGCAATTCTTTTGTGTGCGCAACGAAATAATCAATCATTGCATGATGAACTAACCTCTTGTAGAAAGAGACTTGTCGACTGTTTGATCTTTGAGTATAAGTCACCTGATCAAATATATAAATAGTTAGTACAAGGGAAACGATTTCCTCGGTAGTTTGGTCGCAGATTTAGACTTTATTCGTAATTCTACTTGGTTTAACAAATGAAAATTGCTATGAAAGAAAGAACATGGCGTTGGAGTAACTTTGTTGCACTGAACATTTAATATTAAAATATTACACTACACTGAATGTTATCGATAAAGCAAGAGATATTCATTAAGTTCTACCTCCTTCAGCATACTCCATCACGATGTAGAAGTTACTTTCCTCCTCAAAAGCATTCTTGTAGCGAATAATATTTTTGTGTTTAAGAGTGGAGAGAATTTTGACTTCATTCAAAGCAAGATGGCGGTCAGCAGCTGTCATAGTACGAACGCTAAGTTCCTTGATTGCATATTTGTTTCCACTCAACTTCGATTCGACGAGCCAAGCTGAACCAAATGTTCCTTTACCAATCATTGTAATCTTGTTATATCGATCCATCGTTGAATAAATATCGTATGATTCTTAGTTTAGCAGACCTTTCTGTCACTTTATAAAAGTATATTGAATTGATATATAATAATGATTTAAATTTCCCGCCTTTTAAGTTAAATATCTTGATACCAGGCTCCTTCAGAGATGGCTTTTCTTTGGGGACTGGTGACTTTAATGTGCTCTTCAAGGCAATATGAGGTTGCACATTCTTAACTATAACAGCCTTGCCTTGCCTTGGGTCGGTGTCCACTGGTAGAACGAAGCTTGGGATTGGATAAAATAACAAAAACAAAGAAAGCATGGATTATGTTGAACAATGTGTATTATTCTACATGTAAGCTGCGTTCTTTGTTTATCTCACCATTCATTGTTTGTTTACCCACCCCCACGCTTCGTTCTGCCTGTTTTGTGTTACCCCTTGCCTTGGTTTATACAGAGAATACTAATGGTTTGTTGCCTGTAATACGTAGCGGTTATGGAAAGAGTTGTGTGTTGCGTTCGTAACTTAAGATTAAAAGTACTGCAGGGTATCAAGAAAGAGATTAAAAAAGAAAGAAAAAAAAGAAAGAAAGAAAGAAAGAAAGAAAGAAAGAAAGAAAGAAAGAAAGAAAGAAAGAAAGAAAGAAATCAAGAGAAATTCAATCCTGTCATTTTATTGAGTCCAATCCATTTTTACATCAATTCCTGTTAGACAATTGTTTTTCCTTTATAAAAAAATTATATATATTACTCTGTATTGTACATCCCTTACATTCATTTATTTAAAATGTGTCATTCCTGAAATTTTGTGTATTTGATACACGAGCATATTAAAGAGTCATTCAATTGTACAATCTGTACATATTCAAAATTAATGGAGGGTGCATCTTGTATTGATGTTGAAATACAATGATTACAATAAATGATTATTCTCATTGAGAACGAGTGAAATGAATACGATTCGATCCAGATCCGCGTAGAAAATATTTTTTACAATAAAAAAAAAAAGATTCGGTCTTTTTGAAAGCAGTATTATTAAAGATTATTAGTCCAGACATTTAAGATACTGAGTTATCAATTAATGATAACAATAGAGATTCGTTGAATTTCATATTATCCTTGCCTTATTTCCATGCCATATTTCCCTCGCGAAGAATAGAAATTACAAAAGAAGAAGCGAGGCATTCGTTCCAGGATATTATACAATGCGACATAATTTTGATTTCTTTTCCTTTTTTTTCACTTCCTCCTTTCCATTTTCTGTTGGTTTGATTTTTTCTACCGAGGTTTTTTTCTCGGTCAATTGTCCCGTATCGCTCGTAGTTGAAGCATATTTTCTTTTCTTGTCAGCAGATTTGGGTCTCGTTTCCTTGTTGTTGTTATCGCTTTTTGAGGTCTCTTTTGTTCCTTGTGAATCTTTTTCGGCTTCCTTTTCATTTTCTGTCTCAAAAAAAGAAGGAATGAAAAATTTGAAAGCTCGCAGTACTTTAGGAACACAGGGGCATAAAAGGAATTTTCCATGAAGAATGGGCTTAGTAGGTATCCAATAACCTAATTTGATCACCATCCTTTCCTCTCCTTTCCCCTAAATAAACGATTGCACAAAACGTAACTTCTCACAGGTCCTGATTTGAAAACTCTATCTTGTAGTGTGTTTCGGCCAATCGCCGTTATTTTGGGGAGAGAGTGAATGAGGTCACAGCCTTAAGTAAAAGTCTGTTGTAAAACCTATAGACCCCTTGGGAAATGAGAATTTTCGATTTAGTTTTACATGTAGATTGATTCGATATTCATGCGTTTTCTCATGCGCTACCATTAACCAAAGAAATAATACTCAAGTGAATGACATTAGGTCTGAAAGGGGCATGACATTATGTCCAAGGTAAAGAGGTATTTTATTGTTTGCCATCTCGTTTGCCATCTCCCTCCATTTTCTATCTATCTCACCTTCCTTATGCTTGTCAGCCAAAGCCTGCCAGTTTGCCCGGTTATTAACACACCCATCATACATAGGTTTCATACAAGGTTCGAGCTCATAAAACATCTAAAGTTAAAAAGAATATAATAATGATTGAATAAATGAAAAGATTGTTTTGACTTGTGAGAGAGCCTTTCCATGATGGCTTAGTTACTTATCGATAAAATCTAAAGGTTTGACTATTACTAATGGGGGTTTTGAAAACCAACCTTGTAAACCGGCATACAAATGAAGTCAATGAACCCCACTTGCATCTTTGGAAGTTCAGATTTCTTTTTGCGATCCATCATTGCCTGATGACAGAAATACGAATAAGATTATAAAACCTAATTACTACGGAATATTTAAAAAAGATAGATTAAAAAACGTTAGAACGTGATACCCACACAACTCATAATTTGTTTTGTTTTGCCCTCCGAATCGATAAAAGGATACTCTTAAATATAATCAAGGATACCCTTTATTAGATATGGTGATTTGAAAGAAGGATACTCATAAATATAGTCATATGGGAAAGGATACCCTTAAATATGGTCAAGGATACCCTTAAATATGGTCAAGGATACCCTTAAATATAGTCAAGGATACCCTTAAATATGGTCAAGGATACCCTTAAATATGGTCAAGGATACCCTTAAATATGGTCAAGGATACCCTTAAGTATTGTCATTTAATTAAGGATATCCAAGCTTAGCCATCATTTTGTGCAGAATATTCATGTGTTCCAGTATAGTAAAGGTCCGTGGAAGTGTTTGCATTGTCGATCGAAGTGGTGCATTCCCGTTACTTAACCGTTGGTATTTATGAACTATTTAGTCACTCCTACGAGGCTAAAGCTGAGCAAATGAGTCTGTGATCAGGAAACGCAGCAAAAAGGTCTAGATATAGCGATTTATTTCTGAATTCAACTTACAATTGGTTCTGAATGAAGCTGTTCTCTTTCTAAGTCACCTTGCTCAAAGAATTCACTTGCCACCAGTTCAGCGGTCTAGAAAAACAAGTAAAAGACTAACGTTCTTCGTAAGCGCAAATAAAACCAAAGAGTAAAAACAAAAACAACTGGAATATGTGTAAGTAACAATCCTAGTTGTGTTGGACAGCAGCAGCTAATATTTGTATTTATTGGAAATAGTTATTTTAACAGATCCATTCAGGTACGACATAAATAATTGTCGTTGTCCTAAGAGACCTTTCTCCGAAAACACGGAGAAACACCCAATTAATGAAATTCAACAACTTGCAAAACGGCGAGATTTTGACGGACAACGCCTGAAGTTGAACTGCAGTTTGAGGTTTGCGGTACCTATAGCAAGAACTTCGTGCTAGAGATCTCTATTGTCGGATCCTGCCAACGTCGCAGTCTCCTCTAATAAAAGTTACCCATAGGAGAGGGGTATTAACTGTATGATCTGTAGTTTTACTGCTACGTACTGGACTACGTACTACGAAACTGCTACGTACCGACTGTTGCATATTCCATGGTTTCGTTATAGCAGCTACGTCACAAACTGTCATCATCATTGCCCGCAGTAGTTCTTTATTAGGATCTTTTCGCCAGTCCACCTTGTGCTCAATAATGGCCTTCTCAAACGCACTACGTTTTCTGTGGAACGCAGTACAAAAGTCAAGCGCATAAGAAAAATATTGACCAGTATGAAGCCGTGAAAGCATGTTGTCCAGTCCATACGTTTGCTACTCAAAATATCTTGGCTGCCAAACCAAGCAGTATTGTGCATTAACTTATAGAAGTAATAATCATAGCGTGAGTTTTGTATAGGGTTGGAGATTTGGCGTTTGATGAAAACCCAACTTGATACATATCATCCTCGACAATCCAGGGGTAAAGTTCTGTTACTCGTTTCTCACTAGGTGGATAAATATATATAACTAACTATGAAATATGCATACTGGAAATAGAGTGCCAAGTCCGTTGAGATAATAGCATGTTCCAATATTTTGATCGCTTGTCGATAGTCTTCAGAGGAGAGCTCGGCAAATATATTGTTACCCTGGCAACGAAGGGAAAATAACCGTTTAACAGATCGTAGATATAGATAGACCAGTTAAGCATTGGCGTTAATTCTCTTATATTTTTATCAAATAATGCGATAAGGGGTGATTTTCTATTTTCACATATATATGTGACTTTAACCTTTTAGCAACATATATGCATATATATGTTTAGGTGTTTTTTTGAAAAATAAACAGCAAACAAGCTATAAATGATTCATTGCTTCTGCAATGTTGAGCAATCTTTGAAAAAATATCTTAAATGGATTTTAGTATACCTGCATATATGTATCCTTGAGATAAAAAAAGTATAATGATGTAAATAAATAATATTAATGGCATACATTCTATCACTCAGTTACCTCGCTGTTCAGGATCATGATGCTATGGTCAAAATGGTGATGTTCCATTGTCGATGTGCTATACAGCTGCGCAATCGCCGATTCAGATCTAATAGGGATAACAACATAAAAGGTAAACAACAAAGACAAATGCATTTCTCTTAATTGGTATTTGAAATCTTATGCTACTGATGGTCACTGTTAGATGTAAGTTGTTGTAGTACGTCGATGTATGCACTGATTGCTTGGTATTTAGTTTGTATCAACTGAGGAAAAATTAGTCTCCATGCTTTGATTCACAATCCTCACCGCAACTAAACATACACATTTAGTGTTAACCAATCCTCTTAATCACAACGTAAATACAATAAAAATCAAACAACATCAAGGCTGTTTTTTTTGTAAGAGCTTTCTTGAATGTTTTGCAGATCTCAAGACTAGCAGATGAGTACGTAGGAAAAATACCTCTTAAAATTAATAATAGATCATTATGAAACAAGTTTAATTCAGGCGATAAAATCCCGCATCTTGGTGCGTAGCATTTTATACTGCAACTGGTGTAGTAGTGTTACTTTTGCTTGCACTGCTCGCGCATCAAAGATTTGTTGCACCAAAAGAGGCGCAAACAATGGCAATACAAGACACGTCTTACTGATCATACTTACAACGGAACATCATTGCGTAAAGACAACTCAAATGATTTAAATTTGGACATCGATGGAAGATTACGTTATGTTAATATTTGAGACACTCACTTTGATTGAAAGGCGTTGTTGGTTCCGCGGTGATCTAGATCATGACATAAACAAGCAACAATCATACAGAAACACTCGAGTTCTAAGAAGTACTTCTTGAGTGAGCCGGTCTAAGGAAGCGATAATAACATTATAACTGAATATGGATGTTTAGTTCATCACAAATAAAAGGTGATGAAATATTTGCTTTGCGGCATTATAATATTGTCATGCGCAACAATTAATAAGAAATAATGCGCATGTCAAAAAAAAAGTACAAATTCTTATGTAAGTCCAATATGATCTGATGTTAATGAATCTGAATCCATTACCACTTTTTACAATAGCTCAAATAAGACAGACAATCAGGAGACACATAGACAGACGGACAGACATACAAACGGAATAGAACGACTCGAACTCCACTCGCACTGATAAGGTCGCGGTAGAAGGAGAAAAGGACAGATAGTTTAAGTGAAGAACTGACTCCGATATAAACAAACTCAAACATCTAGGCAGTCGCGCAGACTGACATACATATAGAAAAAGTTCGCTTGCTAAGTAAGAAATAAAATTCTCACCGTTAAAATAGTAAACATGCTTTGTGCGACGTTGAAGGCGTGCCTCCAGTTGTGATAGGTGACGGGACGATAGTTCTTCTTGACGCTAAGTAACCATCGATACATCGTCTAAAAACAATATCGTCCACGTAAATTTCTCAATAAATTGCTCAGCAAGATGTAAAAGTTGTGTAACACGTAAGCTATAACGATGTGTGTGGTGTCTTAGACGAATGTCTGTTCTAATAAACAACTGCATCGCAATCGGGGCAATATGTAACACCAGAAAAGTTCGAAATTCATTCAAACATTTTCTGAAATTACTATACGTTTAGTCTTGTTATAATTGGGGAACACGTTTTCCTCCAAAACGGGACGAACACACACACACACACACACAAAACACAAAGAGTTTTTAAAACTTCTAAGTAGAATGGCAAAGGAAAACAGCTGTGCCCGAGATATTGATACTACGCTTTTAAGGCCGAGAATCCATGATTTGTGGCTTTTGGACCGACTCTTGGTAATAAATTTAGTTTAATCATTCCACTTTTTATTTCGTTTTGCAATTGTTTGTAGCAAACTGTTTTCTCAGGATACCAAACCGCGGTCAAAGATAGGAAATAACATCCAGTTTGACTATTTTTAGGTTAACGGACAGGAATAAAACATAATACCATGTTATTGTCATGTAATCATGTACAAATTCTCATTGAAACAACTGGGATTCTCCTCAATCACGCAGTTTGCTACTCTAGGGCTAGTTTGCTAGCTTATATTTTAGCATACCAACATGCACTGACCTCATCGTTGATGTGAAATAACTCATTGTAACCCAGTTCGGCAAACAAAACGAACGATGCCAACAGTGTCTCGTCATCTGACAGCAGATTGTCGTCAAAATCGAAAGTGTAGACCTCGTACTCTTTTGCAGATTTCAGTTTCATGTTCTAATTAAATGAAAAATAGAAATCGTAAAATGAAAACAATAGGAATTGTTTAGAAAATGTTGTCTTCGCTTTTTGTTTGTTTTTGTTTGTTTGTTTGTTTGTTTGTTTGTTCGTTTGTTTGTTTGTTTGTTCGTTCGTTCGTTCGTTCGTTCGTTCGTTCGTTCGTTCGTTCGTTCGTTCGTTCGTTCGTTCGTTCGTTCGTTCGTTCGTTCGTTCGTTCGTTCGTTCGTTCGTTCGTTCGTTCGTTCGTTCGTTCGTTCGTTCGTTCGTTCGTTCGTTCGTTCGTTCGTTCGTTCGTTCGTTCGTTCGTTCGTTCGTTCGTTCGTTCGTTCGTTCGTTCGTTCGTTCGTTCGTTTGTTTGTTTGTTTGTTTGTTTGTTTGTTTGTTTGTTTGTTTGTTTTTGTTTGTTCGGTTGTTGTTTTTTTGTCGCTGCCATATATCGTAGTTTGTCTTCATTGCCATTTTGATCTTAATTAACTAGGTTGCCTTTGGCGGCGCAGTCTAAAAATGCGTTGCGTGTCTTCGTATTTTCCTGTCTGTCTGACTGTCTAGCATGATATGGATGATTGTAAACCATTTTACTAGTGATAAAAACTATGCGGAACGAAAAATATACTGTGTAAGAGGAGAGATTAAAAAAAACTTGTATGTTCGCTTTATAATAAAGTCGTTGTTAGTTGTCATAGAGTAAAGGGAATACGCTATCGCTTTTTGATATTTACCATGATTCGTGAAACCTCTGCTGGTTGTGCGCTGGCGTGGTACGATAGGACCTAGAAATTAAACAAATTAAAAGTAGAGGAATGAATAGATGAAGGAAAGGATGGATGGATGGATGGATGGATGGATAATGAAATAAAAATACAGAGATTTCCTATACCTCCATTGCAACACTCTGTTTTGCAAGCAACTTGCAAGCCTGTTCGTACAATATAGTGTTGTGGATTGCTAAACCACAGAAGATTGCAAATGCCTAAAACATAAAAGAGAAATTATCATCATGTTAATCATGATAGCATAGGTGACTTGCTTGGAGCAACAGGTCGTGCCCAGGGTCTTTTCTTGCAAACGAAGAACGAAGCCTGGAAACGAACGACGTGACTAACCTCAAACAATTTTTCATCATTATCGCTAAAGGGTTTTCCGTCCACCTTATTGAGTAGTTGAGCAACACCTTTAAATGATACACGATAAAAACATTGAAAAACATCAAACAAATCTTTAGCAATTTGGAAAAAAATAAACTCTTTATTATTATTTTATTATTATTATTATTATTATTTTATTATTATTATTATCATTATCATTATTATGATTATTGTAATTCATTGATTTCTCCTTGATGTCATAATGTGAACAACAGTTCCATTATAAATCAAGTTATATATGCGCATTACGAACTGAACTTACCAACAATGCTTTGCTCTCTATCAAAGATTGGCATACACAATATTGATCTGGTCTTGAATCCACTTGCATGATCGGCCTTAACAAAAAAAAGCAGGTTAAGAATACTTAAAGTGCTTATAAGCCTTTACACAATATTTTCAGAATTGATTCTTCAGATAGTGGGATAGTTGATTGTGAAAATATTTCGTCATTTGAATGTCGGTTCTTTAAGATACGAAGGTTTTTATTCCCAATATGTTAATGACTATGACGTAACATAAGGGATCATTTAATATACAACACTGCACTCGTTCTGGATTACAGTAGTTTAAAAGCATCATCCTTTTAGTCGTGACTCACGTAAAGGTTCTTACGAATTTGTTTTCAAAAAATGCCCAGCGTTCAATATTAAAATTTGCCACAAAATAACTCAAATCCCTTATGTTACGTCATAGTCATTAACATATTGGGAATATAAACCTTTGTATCTCAAAGACCCGACATTCAAATGATGAAATATTTTCACAATAAACTATTCACTATCTGAAGAATCAATTCTGAAAATATTGTGTAAAGGCTTATAAGCACTTTAAATTTCTATGTTAAGTGGCGCTCGTAGCGTCCTGCACAAACGTCATTAGGGTCGTCATGCAACACTCAGTATTTCCAAAGAAAGCGGAGAGTCAACGCGTTCAGATTTCGAGGTCTTGTTCGACAGCTCGGCTTTACAGGAAATATTAATAAGTATCTCGTTTTATTTCTTACCTCTGGATTAAAGCGACTATCATTATAAGCATCTGGGATGTTTAGTGCCTGTTAAAAACAGGAATATTATAATCATATATATAAAAAAATTCACAAAGAGCTGATAAGCATTGAAAGATTCAGTAGTGCAGGGGGTTCAACGGGTTCCTTGGAACCCCCTTTTGTTAGATATTGTGAAGCCAGTCATGTTTTTCAAGTTAGTAGGATGAATTTTGATTCCCTCTTTGTGAAGCCAATTTCACCAGATTTTTCTGCGTGGCTGCCATTTTGGAACCCTTGTTTTTAGAATCCGTTTTCATATATTAAATTTTTGCGAACGCGCGCTCCGATTGGCAGAATAGCTATATTTTATCAGAGTTTAGAATCTGGCACTCTAGTGGCAATGCTTTTTCTCCTATATACAAACCTGTCCAGAAGTTGCCACCAATGCTGCAATACCGCTGTTCATAGAACAGTGTGTCGTCGATGAACTGAGACAACAAAAATGACAGTAACAGAGCTTAAAATAAATTTTCAGCTTTCAGTAGTTTAGATATAAACGTTTGATATTGTTAGACGCCATTTCCAATGTCCAGCAGATGTTTTTATAGGCTATAATTAATAGCAAGTTGAATGTTTGCAACATAAAAAAATACATGGATAATTGACTGAACGGAGGACAGTTCTTTTCCTTCACTGAAAAGTGCCGTGGATTCTTGATGAGATCAATAAATTACATTTGGCACTCAGCTGACGACCCATTTTTTAATATTCATATATATATTCTGTTACCTCTTTTGTTCACCTTCCTCTGCTCCAGGATGCAAATCAATTGCAAAGGCTTTCGAAAATACGACTCCCTAAATAAATAAATAAAAAGGTTTGATATTTATTGTTAATATATATTTTGAAAGTCTTTACTACTTCTAACATTGCATTTTGTGGGAGTTATATTATCTTAAGACCTTGTTATTCTTGCTGGCTACGTCATCGATCAGGAAAACCATGCACCGTTCACAGCTCAGTAGTTCTTGTGCTTCTTCCATGATGTTATGCACACATTCGTCCAAATTCGACTGTTCTTCAAAGATACCTTTTGCCAACTGAAGTAGAATCTGTGAACATATAGCGAAAAATAGTCTACATTAAGGGGTATATTGCGTTTATTTGAATTATTAAACGTATAGTCAAAAAGGTGCATTCTGGTCTAGCTTGGGTACTTGAATACCATATAAGGCAAATCTCGGGTTTTCCTTGAAGAATGCACCAGGTTTTTTTAGTGTCTGTTACTGTCATGGATGCTTTTGATTGGCTGATCGAATAGTTTACCAGTCCCACTCGATTGCGTTCACTAAAGGTAGACCAAAAGTACCTGATTCCTCTTATACTCCTGAACAGAAATTTCGAAGAGTTGAGCATTGGTTATTCCTATGCCGCAAAATGTCAAGTAGTTTCTGAAAACCTAAAAACGACATGGAGAATTAAAAAAATTAACGTGATTAGTTAACAGTCATCCGTCCATCCATTGAGTAAAAAATGACCGCGCTTCCAGACCCAAGCACAGGGAACCCGTCTATATTTTTTTGCTTCTTTTAGAAAAGCAACTTTGCTCTTTGTGTGTTTCCTGTGTCATAATCAATAACCGCTGGTGTTTTGTTTCTTATGGGGAATCGTGGATACACGATCTTCTCACATCTGGGGTCCCGGGTTCGACTCCTGGACGCAGCATCACATGTGATTAGAGTTCGTTAGGACTCTTTCTTGATTAGAGGATTTTAAATTGCTCCAGGTTTACAGAGTTTCCCTTCTTCCTCAGAACCCAATATACAAAATTGTAATTCTATCTGTGAGTCAGCCGTGCCGTGACTTAGATCCGCCCAGAGATTGTTTCAGGGGATTCGATCTGTAAGTCAGCCGTGCCATGACTTAGATCAGCCTAGAGGTTGTTTCAGGGTTTTAATAAAACTTTTAAGCGGAAGACTTGCAAGATTAATCAACAAATTAATTGATGTAATATAATCTTCTCATAAAACAAGCTGGACACGCTGCTCAACCAATTAAAGGGCGTAATCAGTTTTAAAGTTATGCTATGATGTTGTATAAGATGTTTTCATTCGAATCTTGAGCGACAAATAGGACCACAACAAAAAACACCGGCGCGCTTTCAGTTGTTAATAAGTTACCTCTTCATCAGCTTCTGTGAAGTAATGGCTTTCTGTCTTCTTGTTAATGATTTGTGCCACTCCAACCACCTAAAAAGTTGAGCCATAATTGATTTACCAAACCAACTACATACTCAGTTTAGTTATTCTATTGTGCTAACGAAGTAGAGTGGTTAAAAGAATTAACCGCCTCTAATAGTAAGAATCGGTGCATAAAGCGCTGGTGGAAAGTGGAATTAGTGGATGAGTTTAGGTTTATCATTACCATGTCAATATCAGAAAAGCAACAGCACATTATGGACGGGGTATTACCTTTTCTTGAATAAAACTGCTTAGTTCTTCAAATTTATGTCTCAGAAATAAGAGAAAAACAGCACGCGGATACAGAATGTAATGCCGACTGGCAATTCTTATTCGTCTCTTTTCACTACTCAGCTCATCTTTGCCGTACCGCGCGCATCATTAATAGTGGTTCCAGCTACCTCCCTTAGCTTCCATCCATACCTATTCGCTGGGATATTTTTGAAAACGGATCATTGTTTTCTTAGTTTAAAAGACGCGCTGCACAAAAGCGGTCGTGACACGGAAACTGACATATGCCAGACCAATCACATTGCGCTAGAAATTTACTCTCTATACAAACAATACATGTACTCTAATCATCACACGAACAGTATTGCCACCGCACTGCCATACCAATCATAAATCAGTCAATCAAAATTCTAGAAAACATCATGAGAGCGGCAAGACACGGATACGGCACTGGCTTTTTCACAGTCATACAGCTATATACCCTTACCTCGCCATCATGACTTTTGATTGGCATACACAGAATGCTATGCGTCTTGTACCCTGTTGCCTTGTCGACATTCCGATTAAATCTTGGGTCCTAAAATAAAGATGACATTCAGAATAAGTTTATGAAAATTGCATTAAACAAATTTTATTTGTTTATTTAATCCAATTCCAAATACGTTATATTCTAGAGTAAAATCTAATGTATCCGATGTGAACTAAACAGAATGACTTTTCGTGACTAGTCAGTCGCTAGCCAGTGCAGAACTATGCTATTAGTTATTTAAATCGGTTGCCATATTTTGATTCGGTGAATATCCGCCACATAATCATTTCATTTCTTTATTTTCTTCTAAGTCAACATGAAGTGATGGGTTTAGCATTATTATATTGCTTGCTTTCAATTTGTAGTACCAGGGATTCTAGATTATTCTTTGCTTTGAAATTATATTAGCGGGAGATTTTTTCTGTCTATCATTTAATACCAATATCCATTGAAATGAAACTCACATTATCTTCATCTCGGTTTTTACGAGGCTACATCACCTCCTTTATTTATTTTATCTATGGTGTTTTTGTAACCCTAGGTACTTAGTGTTTGATAGGAAATTGGCTGTACAGTTATTGAGCTAAAGAAAGAAACACTTGGGTATAATGGTGTTAAAACAAAACAGCCATTCATTCGTTCATTCTAGAGCATACATGAATTTTGTGTACACTATATTTCAAATATCCGCTTTACGGAAAGCATCGCTACATCGGTAACCCTGTCAAAGACGACTGAACGATTCCTTTATCGTATAAAGGCTCTTCCCACAAGAATTAATGCAAAATAAAGTTTGCATGGTCATAGACAGGTAATGGAATAACGCGAAACAATCACACAGCCAACGACAAAATCAATAAAAGTCTTTGTCATTAATCATGAATGAATTATGAATAAAAAGGGAGAAGAACATATGATTTTGAGATACGAGTTTTTAAGATTTCGAGTTCGAATCTAATATCAATAACTTTACGATACACAATGCAATATAGTTAGTTAATTTACTTTCTATTTTGCTTCTCGAATTAATTTAAAAACAAAAACCCAAGATAAGATGCTGTTTGTAAAAAAAATCTTGTTTTCGACAAAACAGAAAAAAATAAACAGATCGACTCCCAAACACAGGAACATTTGATTTATAGTGTCCAAAGCGCCTACAATCGGTCTTGTGTTCGTCAAAAAAATGATAAAATAATAAGACGTCAATTATTGGCATAATGAGTGAATGAGATTTTTTTTTTTTTTATTAATTGGAAAATTTTCCAGCTAAAACAAAAACTGAAAAAAAAGTTACTACTTGAGAAGATAAAAGAAATCTGCCGGGAAAAACAAATTATAATTTTTTCATATTGGGTTTTGAAATAATAAACAGGAAAGACTTGCTTGTAGTTAATCCCATAGTCTGGCTTAGGCTGATTAACTTCGCCTCATAGTACTTTAACTTCGTTAGTATACATTACATTTTGAAAAGGTTCGGAACGACATTACCAGACTTAATGACATCCTCGCCGGTCGTCTGCTTTATTCATTCATTGTGGATTGAAGACAGAAATTCTTTTTTAATGAAAATCCTATCTTTGATATTATAGGAAAGAAAAAAATATATCAAGAGATGAATATCTGCAGTATTCCGGAAGAAATGGAACGGCTGGACGGCGGTAGGTTGGCTGCGAGGTCTGTATAAATGCGAACATGAACATGCGTTTTTGCCATAAGCTCTATTAGACTACTTAAGAAGCTGCTCTCTTTCATCGGCTATATAAATACAGCTTATAAAGTACAGTTTCCTCAATAAATACATTTGCTTTACGTTAAGTCTTGATGCATTCTTTTCATCCTTGCATGGTTAATTCAAATTCGACCAACCAACTTACCTTTCGCCAACTAATCGGACCTAGCTATCCCCGGAATCCAAAAAACCTTTTTTTGCTAATTATAACCGATCATTATAACCTGTCGTTACCGTTTTTCGTCTTCAATACACCCTCTTTATCTTGGGCTTAACATTTTTAGCCCATTTTAGATTACCTTTCATTCCCTAGAGTATTATCTCTTTGTTTAATGGGTGCGCATGAGAAAGTTTAACATGTATATGGATACAACGCGAACGCAGAATCTATTTCTCAAGAGAACGACACGAGGTCTCTGAAATGGGGAAAATAGTACGCCCAAGGTGAAGAGGTTTATTTAGATCAAACTTCCTTCTGTCATGATCACACAAAAAATCCATTAGCTAAAAATGAAACCACTTTTTTATTATCCTTTATTAAAAATTTCTTCATTACTAAAAGTTTTCCACTAAATTCCTGTTGGCTAAAATGGCGCCTGTCAAAAACAAGTGACATTATCTATCAAAGTATTATACTTTTAGACAGAATGAATTGAAATTATAGGGTCCTCGAGGCACTGTGAAATGGTATAAATGACCTTTTCTCTTGTAAACCGTTGGTCAATTATTAAGAACTGGAATGTTTTAAACATTTCAAATTCAAATTAAACAAGTCATTAGTTTTTTTTCCTGTAACAACTGATGACTATAGTTACGTTGCTCTGTATCAGGTTCTTTTAGGCATCATCAAGCCCTGTTTAATTACGTACCAAAAAACTAGCTACTGGCGTAGGTACTGTCAACACAATCCTTGGATCATTACTGATCTATATCTGGCAGTCAAATGGTCTGCTTTATGATAGGTAAAAGTCTTCGGGAATAAAAAGGAAATTGCAATAGCCACATAATGACAAAGTGTAGCTTTGCTTATACAAAATATAAAATAAGATTAAATAATGAAAATGAAAATGAAAATGAAAATGAAAATGAAAATGAAAATGAAAATGAAAATGAAAATGAAAATGAAAATGAAAATGAAAATGAAAATGAAAATGAAAATGAAAATGAAAATGAAAATGAAAATGAAAATGAAAATGAAAATGAAAATGAAAATGAAAATGAAAATGAAAATGAAAATGAAAATGAAAATGAAAATGAAAATGAAAATGAAAATGAAAATGAAAATGAAAATGAAAATGAAAATGAAAATGAAAATGAAAATGAAAATGAAAATGAAAATGAAAATGAAAATGAAAATGACGGAAACAGCTTTGATATTGAGCCTCGTTTATGCCTGAATATAAACAACTGTTAAGATTAGTGTACGGAGAGTGTTGATTCTTTTGGCTGAAGTTTAACTACTATAAAAAAATTAAAGGAAAACCCAATGCCTTTTGCATATGTCCAAAAACGTCGTGCCGCTCCAGCCACATCAGTTCTTTATTCCAAGGCTTTTCAAAGCCAAAGCAACGCTAGGCTAAGATAAATCAAGTCGCAAATTGAGTCCTGGTCACATAGATAGAGATGAACCTTTGGCTTTTAGGAAGAAACGCACTAGCCGATCAATACTGGTTTTACAAAAGGACGATGGCAGCTGTCGCGGGGAATAAAGGTCACATAAATACTGAAATAACATAGATACCAGAATAATTCTAAAACTTAGCTTGCTTCCCAACGATTAGACCTACAAATGACTTAACCCTTATCCATGCACATTAGTACTTTCTAGAAAACAATTTTTTAAAGCCCTGGCGGACTTCACAGCATGGAGCATGAAACGGCCATAGTTTATTCTCATGCCTCCATGCAAACGACAAAGATCACACCCCTTTAAATGAACATTATAAGCGTTTTTATAGTTTAGTTTGCTAAAAAATAAAAACATTTGTATTCTTAAATTTCTCTATTCTTTTTAATGACTAAGTACTTCCAGAGTCTGATCGAAATCAGTGCAGATGTTTTGGAAATGGAGGAAGTTTAAGAGATTCTAGAGGTTTCGATATTCTGTTAATTTATGAAAATAAACTGCTTATATTTAAGGTGTATTTCTCAGATACTCAAGACATCTGACTTTATCACAGGTGTAAAACTAATACAATAAAAACAAGACTAGCTTAAGGTAGAACCAAACTAATTCAGAACGAATTGTGGACAATTTTATTCTCGCTCCCTTCGCAAAACTAGTTCGTCAATTTAACTGTACTTTTCATATAATGTGCTTGGATTATCCTAGATTCTAATAGCGTATTTCATTTTAAATTTTTTTTAAATGTTTAGCCTATTAAGGCCGAAAATCAAATCACCTTAATATGCTGTCGTTATTGCAAACAGAACAGGAAGGCTAGATGAAATACCATTCTTATGTACCGAGTTTATCTGGAGGAATACAAAAATCAATCAATATACTGGCATTACTCGTCAAAACAAATACTGTTGCCACAGAAACGAACTATGTTTCATAAACTACAGGGGGGACTATAAATTAGTACAGCAGCTCAGGAATATAACTTAGGAATATATTAGAAATAAAAAAGCTATAATAGTATAGAAATATAATAGTTATATACAGTTTACTCCGAAAAGTGCTACTCTGACGAAAATCACTCAAACTTGGATTCAGCTGAAACTTCCTAAGAATACTCTTTAAAGGTCCAATAATCACTGAATGAAGTGTTTTCCTCGATATTCAGGACGAAAGTATGATATTTTTACGATTATTTTTTGGAGTCTGTGACGTCATACACTCAACATCGAACTGATCGCTCCATACATTTCTTTGTAGTTTATGATCAAATATCAGTAGGTAAAGGCGAGAAAGAAATTCCCAAACACCCCGAAATATAAATTATAGTCACAAGTAATGTGAAATAAGCACATTAGCCACCCTTGGGGCTTCATAGGAATAAAATAAATTAAGGATTTATTTACAGTTAAGGTAGCGGTATGGATTTATTTGGCATCGCGATCAAGACGTCTATTCTAAACGGGGGGGAAAATAGTTTGTAATTTGACAAAAAATATTAAAGAGTGGATTTCTATCGAGCGAACGCGTGGCTCTTGCTTTTCAATTAGTGTTTGTGTCAAAAATATAATATAAACAACATAGTCGATATGATAACAGAACAGTATTTTCTTGTATTTTGGATGTTTATCTGTTTTTACCCGCTCGTCTTTCAATGTCTTTCTTTCTTTCTTTCTTTTTTTATAATGAAGGTAACCATGAATTATCAAAACACATTCCTTACGATGTAAATATGATAATCTCTCCAAAGGTTTAATGAAGACTGATTGGTAATTCTGTTTGTGAGGCCAAACAATAGCGAGGCACTATAAAGTTTATCTAGTTAATACGATGAAAACTATTTTTTGACAAAAAATTAAGCCTTTTCTTTTGTGTTTTGCCTAAGTGACCCTGACTTCACATTTGGGTTGTAATAATGGTTTAAATTATACAATCTTTATAGCCCATTGTTTGATATAATCCAGGGTTATTCAAACACTGGCAGTATTCAATTTGAATATGAAATAACACCAACAAAACATCAAGATTGTTTATGAACACATATTCTAGAGTGTCGCTTTTTGCTAGTATACACGACGAATCTTTTCGAGTCTTCTATACGACTTCAATAACATGGAACCATAATATTGAGCGTGGATGGGTGTTTTGTCGATAATATAATAAAGTATGGATGTGCTGTCAATAGTACAAGAAATCTCGAGCCATATCGATAAAGCAGACAACACGTTACCTAGGTTACTTTATCATATGGTCAATGATATCGCAGTGATGTGAGATAAAACCAATTCGTGTAGATACATCCCACAAGTGATAATGTCCTACTGTTTCCAACTAAAAAAATACCAATCCACTTTCCTGATTTTGAAAGGTCTATGAATAATTAAACTAAGCGAAAACAAATAAATACGCACAGGAAGAAAAAACACGACTTCGGAAAATCCGGATTGGACTTGCGAATAGTTACGTGTTCTCATAAGATGATTAAAAAACGGTCTGAATGTCTTTAAAAATACTTAGCAAGATATCAAAATCAATTCTAATCCTTACATTATTACATTCCTGACCTGATAGCCTTTACACAAAAGGTTATCCCGAAATAAATAACATCCAAAGTTCTCGACCCCTTGCTTGAAAGTTTAAAAAGCCGTCGGCACCTTTGGTCGGTAATAAGAAGATATAACTAGCTAAGAGATAATGTGAGCTGCGTCAGTGTTTCTAATGAAACAGTAATGATGAAAAGGTAAATTATACACCGTGAAAAGATGAAAGAACTTACAGACGTTTCGGACGCTAGTCCTTCGTCGGAATAAGAAGGACTATTGTTCGAAACGTCAGTAACTTTTTTAATCTTTTCACGGTGTATAATTTACCTTTTTATCATTATTGGTCCGTAATACTAGGGCTTCTTTAAATTCCTAATCCTATAGATTTGTTTTTAACAACAAGGTATACATAACAAACAAGATATTATCTTACCGAATATGCGTCTTTGATGTTGATAGCTTCGCCATTTTGTGCAGCAACTCCAGCAATACCAACTCCAAATGGAACCATAATTTCATCGTCTTCAGAACGCAGCGATTCCTCTAGCGTCGATGAAGCTGTTACATCGAAAAGTTTTGACACCAGCTCTCGGTGTTCTTTTTGACCTCGCACGAGGAATAGAGAACAGCGATCAGCTTTTGTCAGGATGCTCACATTGACAAGGATTTTATGACTTAGGCGATTGATGTCCAGTTCGTTTGCAATATCACGAATTAGTTCCATGAAGAGTTCTTTTTCATCCATTGACTCTAACTGCGTCTGACTTAAAGTTCGCATATCATCATTTTTACAGAGTATACCCTTGAGTTTCACGTTTGTCACCGACCCCACTAACGATTTCACCCGATTCGAGGATTTTATGCTCTGTCTTTTAACTTCCATAGAACCGCGCGAGCCAGGTCGATGGGACCTTGACAACATCCAGTGATCCACCATAGCGGATGTCGCATTCTTTTTGAAATAATTTTTAGCGAATTCTTCATTTTTGTCAAGAAACTGTTCAACTATCTCAGGAGTGAGTTCCTCCATGTCAACAGACAATTCCTTCCAGAAGTCCTATGGAGATTCTCTTAGTTCAGGCGCCAATTTTTTTGTCGCGGCTCCTTCCTTAAGGCGGGAAATAAAATGCCAGATCCATTTTTTTCAAGGCTTCTCTTTGTACCGTGTTTACGTTTAGAGAAGAACTCCAGTCAGTTTAACAGAGCTAGCATATTTACTCGTACCTGCTCCGTTGTGTTTACCCAGAAACCTTACTCGATTTGCATCTCATCATTTATCAATCCGACAATCACCTGACGTCACAATTGATTTTTTTTTTTTAATTTGTAAATTGATCGATAGGTCGCGCGCGCAGCCTGTACGTGAATGGGTAAATGTTACTAGGACCACTAGATATATACATGATATCTTTCTTGTGTTTTATCGTTTTAATCAAATTCTCTTTTCTTTTTCTTTCTTTTTTTTTTTTTTTTGCATTTCGTGAATGGCAAAGCGACCGAGTTTATTTATGTTTTTCAATGAAAATGAGGTGATTATTTCAATAGCTGTCTCGCAAATTAAACAAACTTCCAGACATTTCAAAGTTATTAACGTCTATTTGCATATGATGGATACAGAATATGAATATGAATAGTAATCGCAAAAAAAATCGGCTTCCACCACAAACTGCAATAATTGTTTTATTATTGACGTCTGAGAGTGCACTTCAGAAAAAGCGGTGGAAAATTAAAAGGACAAACGGGGACAAGAAAAACGAAATAAAAATAATTTCAATAAAATCGCTTAATGGGCCACGGTCTCTTTAGACAGCCACCAAGGAAGCTTACATTGAACGCTAAAAATATCCGTTCCACTGTTTTCTCGCTGTGTTTTGGGGACAGTTTCCGCGGTCTGATTTCTCCAAACGGGGTTCAACTCCTTACAAACAATATCATCGAAAGCGGTTCTGATTGTTGTTTTAAAACGATGAAATTTCTTTCGAGGTATTCTTGGTATTCTTGAAATATTAAGATAAAAATTATTATCGGTACGAGCACTCTAATGAAGTGATCTACAACCAAATGACTCATATACTTTCCAGGTGTATCCAGCTATTAATAGCGGAAATTTTGAACGTGCTTTGTTTTGAAGTTAAGTTGAGCTTGAAGGCTTTAAATATGAACTAACATATGACCGCTTTCTAAATGAAATTCAAGCTGTGCGTCGGTAAAGCCCCATTTCATGTTTCATTTATACAGCGCACAAACTAAAGTTTCATTAAAACTTGCAGCATACAAAAAAAACAAAAAAAAAATGAATATAACTAACATCTGGGTTTTGTTTTACATAATTTTTCACCAAATGTTCGTCATTAATTGCTTATGGCTTTATTGGCGGCACGATGCGCAAGCGTCTTAGTAACTTACTTCCCATGCAGAATCGTGTGCCGTTGTGGTGAAAGATGCAATGTTATTGAGTCCGTGGGGTTAGTTTAGACACTCTGAAAGATGATCTCGTGAATTAAAAAATACTCTCGTAGATCAGTAGTCTCGTAGATCAGTATTTATTACCTATAGAGTACTAGGCGCAAAAAGCATTTGCTAGTGTGTGGCTAGTCTTGTTCTATCTGCGGTTTTCAGAGCTAGATGTGGTTAATTTAATTGTACTACCAGAAACTGAAGTAACACAATAATGAGTTTCTTAGTTATTTCTTAAAGGTACTTGCATCTTTTTTAAAAGGCCGACTTCTTTAAGATCCTTCCCCCCCCCTTGCTCCCTTTACTCCCCTTCGCTACCCCGCGACGCCCTCCCCCCCCCCCCCCCCCACCCCCCCCTCACCATGGACAACAACAACAACCTATTATAACAGCAACAGGCCACTAATAAAGTGAGGGATATTCAAAAACCCTTGAGCTGAACAAAAATTCGATTGATTGAAGAAATCCAAATAAATGTTGAAGTGAATTATGCTTTACTTTTATCTCCAATATACAAACTGGCAGTTCCCTAATCGGGCCGCGGTTAATTAGCACAGTTATCATCATCATGACTGATTGATCTTGCTATCCTTTGGCATTTTTTGACATCTTTACAGTGAATTTCTTAGGTAACAAACAGATACTAAAAATACTTGGAGAAAATCAGTCGCTGGAATTGAAGGACTCCACCAAGGCCATTAGTCCCATTAGGATGATTGGAGTAAGCATTAAATGGACTAAACATCGTCTGCCAAAACTTCTCAGCATTCCAGATTCATCTATGGATTTATTATAATGATTTACGATTGAAAAAATGCACACACACACAAATACTTAACTGATCAGTTTAAATATCAGGTTTTATTAGTATATATATAATTAGCTCCCATAAATTAAAAGCAAAATTACAAACCATTTTGAGAGTACGTTTGGTATTGCCCAAAGGCTTATTAATTATAACTTGCTACTATTTGCAAAGAGGCCTTTTTAAGGAGCTTTAGACTTATCAAAATGATTTTCAGCCTGACCGTTCATGTTTGCGACCTTTTATCTTCTCTAAGCGCCAGCTGAAATAGCGATGAATAGCGACTTCTGGTCATTACGAACTGTAGCCCACCGCGATCCACTATTGATCCTTTATTTCAGTGCCTCCCTGTCAGAAAAAATATATAAAGGCTTTTAAGATATTCATAATAGTATAAGTAATCTTCGGGAATCTTTTTTAAAAGTCAGATTCCTGCTATGGCATCGTTTTAAACATAAGCGATTTCTAAGACGCTATTAATTAATAATAATAATAATAATAATGTCTTTATTAAAGAAATGATAAAATACATATCATTAACATGATTATAATCATAAAACTAAAAACTGATTAAAAGATTACTAGTTACTAAAGATTATTCTATTTACAAATGAGTTTTTAAAACGTTGAGAATTAACTCTAGGTCTAATAAAATATGATTTCCTTAAATTATATTTGGACGTTTGTATTTTAGGCGCTATGCTATGCAAAGGATGGTCACTACTAACCGATTTCTTATATAACCTTGTGTCAAATTTATTTAAAAGATCCTGAATATTATAATGGCATGTTGTATAATTTCGTTTGTAACAGCGATCTAAAAAGTTTTGTACGGTGGTAAGCTCCGGAGGTGATGCTCCATAAACACTAAGACCATAAATTAGTTTTGATATAACAATTGTTGAAAATAAATGGTCAACTTCTTTTTGTATATATCCTTCCTTCCTAAGGGATCTTATAACAAATAAAGATTTGTTTATAGCTATAATGGTATCTTTTACATGAAGGTCAAATCTACTATCACTCTGGAAAGTAATACCTAAGATTTTAAGACTGCTACACTGAGGAATATTAGAAATAGGCTGAAAACTAAATTGGTCCATTCCTTTCTTAGTAAAAATTATTTCTTTGCACTTAGTAGGATTACATGACATACTATTATTTGAGGACCATAACATGAAAGAATTAACATAACTGACTGAATTATCAGTTAGATTTCCATTAACACAGAAAACAGGAGATACAATAGTACTATCGTCTGCATATTTGATTAACACTTCCTCATCAGGACTGGAGGAATCAAATATCTCTAAATCATTAATAAAAATACTGAATAGATATGGTCCACTAACTGTTCCTTGTAATGTCCCTCTATTTATGTTTTTCCAAACTGTTAAATGATTGTTACATATAGTTCGCTGTTTCCGATTATATAAGAAATTCATAAACCAGTTGATTAAGTATGGGTTCAGCGGCATTTGTTTGAGTTTTTCAGAAAGTTTATGATGATTAACGTAATCAAAGGCTTTGGAAAAGTCCATACTAAAGACTCTCACAGCTTTACATGTTGTATCATCTAAGGCAGCTAAGACACGATGTTGTAATTTAATCAAAGCGTTAATACAATTTCCTCCTCTCCTATAAGCAAATTGGTTATTATTCAGATATTCTTCAAATGTATCTCTGCAAAATTTTCTGTAAACCGCTTTTTCAAACTGCCTTGCAATGACAGGGGTAATGTTGATACCTCTGTAGTCTGCATTACTGGTAGGGATGTCTACTTTAGGTAGCGGATTGATGTTCGCTTTTTTCCATATGTCCGGCCAAATAGATGTTTTTAATGATAGATTCCAGCATCTTGTTACCACAGGTGCAAATATATCTGCGAAATCTTTCCAGACCCAGAACGGAATTTGATCTGGCCCGGTTGCAGTTCGTTGTATGTTAGTTAAAGTTTTAAATACTTCCATAACAGATAAAGTTGGTGGTACTACCGCATGATTGCTAGTGTCATGTGATAAATTAGTTGGACCAACATAATCATCATCTGTGCAGAGATTACAGAAATACTCATTTAAGCTGTTAGTACTATCAGCGTCCAAGCAAGGTCGAGGATTTTGTTTCCTATTAGATAACATATCCACTCTCTTCCACCATGTTTTTGATCCTATCTTTCCAGAGCCAAGTTTCGTTTTGTTTTCCTTGATTAACTCAGAGATTCTGTTGTTTAAATTTTGTACGTCGCTGTTAGGATTTCTGCACATCTTTTTAGATCTTTTGTTTAGCAAGAATTTTAACAGCGGGGACATCCAGACTGGGTCTCTCGACGATAATTTTACAGATCGTAATGGAAAGCACTCGTCCATAGCTCTTTTAATGATTTCGTGTAAGGTATTAACAGCATTATTTACTTCATCTGCTTCAAGGACAGGTGACCAGTCAACGCCTTCTAAGTAGTTGTTAAAGGAAATCTTGTTATTCTCTCTGTAGTCTCTGAAAAAGCACTTGAAACGTAGTGGTTTTAATTTTATTCCTGCTGGGAGAATTACACCTTTGTGATCAGTTTTAATAATAGACTTGATGGCATAACATTTATCAAAAAGCCAAGGTTTGTTAGTAAGACAATTATCAAGCGTTGAGTCTTTGCGTGTTGGAAAGTCCACAAGAGCCGTTATATCAATTAAAGTTTGAAAGTGAACAATATCAAAACGATTAAAATCTCCTCCACATACGACCACACTTTCAGGGTTTCCATTTAGAAAGTCATCAATTAACTTAGATAGATAATTAGCTAACGATTGCTCATCGTAGTTATATTTGGGAGGATGATAAACTCCAATGATAAGCATTATGTCTTTCGATGGTAATTCAACTTTAACACTAAGAACTTCAAATTGATCTGCTCTGTTGACATCGATGACTTTCAAATTATCCCTGATGTAGATTGCAACTCCACCATTCTTTCGTTTGTCGATATTGTTCCAACCTCTGTCCCTACGAAATACTGTAAAATTGTTTATGTAGATAGAAGAATCTGGAATGCTATTTTTGAGATGTGTTTCTGATATAACGCAGACATCAATGTCATTAGCATACAAATCCAATTCCAGTCCAGTAGTTGCGCGAATGTTGTTTTTAGTTTTGGTTAATCCGCATACGTTGAGAAACATAAATTTAGGAACAGGGAATAGTGTTGTGGTATTTTGAGTAGTGTTTATAGTAGTATTTGCAATAGCGCCAATGCCCATATGGTTTCTTCTTGACGATGATGTTTCCACTTGAACCAAATTATTCCAATTCACACCTTGGTTTTCGTCCTGTGTACAATAGCTGTTGTTCTCTTTAGAAGATGGATTGTTGATTGTAGAAATTCTAACTTTAATATTCCTGTTTGATGGCTTACATCCAACCCTTTTTCCTCTTGAATGAAAAAGATCTGTAGTTTTCAAATCCCAGTAATTTGAATCAGTAAGAGTACATGAAGAAGTGCGTCGAATTTTGAAAAGTTTGTCTCTAGAATATTTCATTGTATTCGAAGTGTGTTTTTGAGAGTTTTTATGCAAATTATTCGAAGCTTGAAAGTTTATCGCATGTAGTGGTCCAGGATTTGGTGAAATATCTGAAAAGACAGTGATATCAAAAGGTGGATCGTGGCCAGGAATAAGTAGAGAAGTTTGGCCATGTTTGGTCCATTTACTCGCCGTTAGTCGAGATTTAAAGCAATTACCATTCTTGATATTACACCTGACGAACCTGCCATGATTTTTTGCAAGAATACTCCATCCAATACTACTGCTAAATGACTTAGTTCCAGTGGAATCATCGATCTTGAATTCAAGTAATGAATACTGTTGAATTTGGAAAGGTCTTTGAAGTAGAGAGGCTAGTAAATATATAGTTAAAAGATTTAAAACCACGGAGCTCAATGTCCGCGTGGCCGCCATCATCGCGCCATACACTGAAAAATCAAATTAACTAAGCTTAAGCTAGGGACCTAAATTACTTATCGTTAATGATGATGGATAATAGTTACGGGGTAACTGTGTTACTAATCCCTCGTAATCCTTTTTTGATTTGTTGGTATTTATAGGATGTAAGCTTATACGCAGTAGGGTGCGTAATGTGGACTCGTACAAATGCCTATGACGCCATTCAAAAATAACCCATGATCTTCCACAATAAAGTGGTGATCGGGATGACTGTTGTTGAATCTCAACATGTACATCAGTGTTCCGACGTTGCGCTGGCTTTTGCCACAACCAGAATAGCATTTCGCGCTTTTTAGTATAGGGTTTGAAAAACTTGTTTTTGCTGCGAACATAAGGAATCCCGAGAAAATCTCAAGTGAAACGTTCCGTTTTCACCCCAATTCGATTTCACAAAAAATCTTATGGCCACAAATCAATAAATCAATGTGCATCGCCGGTCTGGCTTTTCTTATGGATGGCGTCACTGAAGCACTGTGTTCACCGGCGCAACATAATCTTCAGCAAGTACGGGGTAGCATTTGACGGTAGTGGCGACTAAGGGATATTTTTTTTGACTCCGAATTTTGAACCCTAATCCCAAACGTTTTGGCCAACAAATCTTGTTAAATATGTAATAATGCCTTTCGATCACAGATACAATGGTTCCGATGCACCCTCTTGTGTGACCCTGATTTGGAGTGCCAGTGTTATCCCCCAATCTCAATCATGTGTCCGTGAACAAATTCCCTCTTTACCTTTGTGCAATAACCAATGATCACTTACTAAATTTGTGAAAGATCGTAATGGGCAAATGAGCGCAATACAGTAAAACGCATTAAGAAATCCTTAAATTTTATACCTATATCATGCGTGTGGTTGAGTCAGATACTCCTTATTGACCTTTTCCTTAGGCTTGCTCATTATTCCAGGCAACATGGCTGCCGATTGAAGGTGTATCCGCAACACCCATTTGACTTGAGGCTCAAAAAAGGGAGTTCTTGTTTAATTATTTGATATTTTTCTCTTATTCTCTCTACTTCATTGTATACACACCGAACGCATAATTTATTACTACTTCTTGTTTACTTATGGTGAGTTTCGTATTCCAGTAAAGTATTTACAGTTTATATTCATGAAATGTGTTGCGCTATAAAATTTAATGCGCTTACCACTCCTGGGTGCCTAACAGGCCTTACGACCCAATTGATAAGCCAGGCAGCCGGTAGATCAAATTAGAATTTAGAAGTTGATTTTTGTGGAGAGAGTAAAAAAAGCGCTCCCATTGCCGCGGTCGTGTGTCAAACAGATGCAGCAGGAACACTTATTGACTGAATTGATTGTTGATTTATTTGGCGCTCCTTTTCATATGAATATGTTCAAAAGCATTTACAATGTTATGAAAAGAGGTGAAATTTTAAAACAAAGCCATTAATAGGTCAAGGGAGGGGAGACCTGGAAATTGTAGCCTCGCTATATGCAACATTGCATGCACGCAGCTTCAAAACTGCACTACATACCCACTAATAATTCGCATGCGCTCACCCTAAAACATTTCTCGCAATTTTAAGGCATATTTTCAAGAGCGCATGCGCGCATTTCTCATTTTTGCCGGAGACAAAAAAATGTTGCAAGTTGATGAGATCGAGTTGCGGTCTATTACCTCACCTCGGCAACATTTAAACGCTAAATTTCAAGCATTGCGAGACAGGTTGCTGAGAAAAGTATACAGTGTAAAAGGACTTCAACATCCCCTGAAACTTTTAGACGACTGAATCCAGAGAAAAGGTAATTGAGTTAATGATCTCCTTATTTAATACAGAGTATGTGTTTGATTTCATTTAAGAATCGACTATTTGCATCAACAGGTCATTGGATAATTACCGCCATTATATTCGGTCTCCTTAAAGCATTTTCATACACCAAACATGACGGAATATTGTCACGTGACCTCCACATTTCTAACTAGACTGAAAAACTCAGCAAATGAAACTTACACAACTGATAAAAAAATAAGGCATACTATAATTTACAGTGTACGAAAGCGTTCTGCAACCCAGCACAAGGTTGATTTTATATTTGGTTGTCAAAATGTTGACACTGATTGCTATGCTTTCTTTTAAAAAATCGGGATACCTGTGGAATAACCTTTCCATTGGCAACCAAGATGTCACAATTTCAGCACTTTTTGACAGACATATTATTATTTCTCGGGTTCTGGCTTATTTCCTAACAATGTCTGCAAGAACTGAATAACTTGTTCAGAGGTCTTTGGACTGACTTTAAATGGCCACTTCATTCTAGTATTCTTAAATTTGAAATGCGCAATTAAAAAAATGTATTTCCGTGAAATAAACTGATTTTGCATTACTTAATATTTCTGAAAGCTATTTTCTCATTATATAATTTTTGTAACTTCTGCATTTTTCTGGGTCAAATTCAGTGCTGCAGAAAACTGCAATGCTTATGGATCAACTTGTTCCAGTAGTTCTGCAGCCCTGGGATTGTAAAGTGGATCATTGAATAGAGCAACAAGAGTTTGTCTTCTTTGCCTAAAAAAAGAAAGAAAGAAAAGTGGTGGTTTAACTAAAAAATGCATGGAGAAAAAGTTTATTTATTTACTTATTTTTTTATTATTATTTTATACAGGTAGCATTCCAATTTAGCAAAGCTAGTTTAATGCTGTAAATAGAGGTCTGATACAAAATAAATATAGACCTAAACTAATCCATAGTTTCGTGATAGTAAACTTTACTGAGAAGCCTTCCTCAGTTGTACTATTCCTGCCAGTGAACAGTTGCCAAGCAAGTATAATATACGATTATTATTGCTAGGTGAATTTAAACATAGGTTACTAATAATGCTTACACCTTATTGTCTGATGTGTTCTTGCTCTAGCTAATATGACACAGATTGCAGTTATCACAAGGCATGGTGTCAGTGCTGTACTTATCATCATAATGATCCAAACTTACTGTTTTGTAGAATGTCTTGGATTGCATACTAAGACCTTCAGATTTTTCTACCAAATCGTCCAGTTTTTCTCCTCTTTCTAATACTGCTTCAATGGTGCTATGCTACAAAAGAATAAATTATGTTCTTTGCATGTTCAGATTTACATCTTGTTCATTACAGGCTAAAAGACAATTGCCCGAATCAAAAAGAACAAAATATACAGTATATATATATAGCCCAACTTACTAAAACAATTTTGGTTTCATCTAGTTCTGACTGAACTTTAGACATTGCATCTGCTTCTCTAGGGTTCTAACAAAATTAAATAAAAGAATTAATTGAGCAAGACTATCAATACCTTTTCTGAATAAGAAAGTAAAGCAATATCAAAGTGATTACAGTGTACACTGAACATGTAAACTGACATTACAAAATACAAAGGGCAGCACCAAGTCAGATGGTATGGCGACACCTGAAAATTAATGGTCATAAGTTTTCCCTACCTGATACTTTTCAAGATTTTCTGCACATGCAGGAAATTCAACAGAGCTGAAAAAGAAGAGTTTGAAACTTAAGTAACATCTCATAGCCATTACAATTTGTTCATCTGTCAAGGGTTTCAAATGCAGATTTCTTATTTTAACCAGTATGCCGGAGAAATATATTTTAGCAGTAATTAACCTTTGCCTGCTATTATATTTCAATCTTGTATATTATTTTCCACCATTGGTAGATTTTGGCCAACATATTCTGGCCAATAGCGGCTGCTTTCTAAATCTAGTATACCAAGGAAAGTCTTAGTCTTGGAGAGTCTAGTTCTATCTATACAGGTTGCATTAATCTGAGATTTGAGCTTATATATTCAAAAACTTACTCATGAGCCGCTGATCTCCATACTGACTGTGGAACTGTTTTTGAAAATTCCTCAAGTATCTAAATAACGATAGGCTTAATCAATCTTGTGTTAACTCTTAATATATAATGATACAAAAATGCTACCAGTGTCACTGGGTAATGTCAAGGTACCTTGTTAAGAAATGTGAAAGCAACTCTCCGTGGGTATTCACCATCAGCAATCAGGCATGCACCAAGTGAGTCCATCCTTACATATACATGACACAGGTATTCTAGAATTGGAATCAATCAGTCATCACACTATTTACATGATAATTTTGTTCCCACTAGACTCCAGTCCCTAAAAATTGTGAGTTCTGAATTGCTGTTGGAGAAGTTTGGTATCCTTAGATCCTGGATTGCTAATCAACAATGCATGATTATATAAATACGAGGAAAAAAGTTAATGCAAAAAAGAAAAAAAAAGTTAATTAGAGTTCTAAATTGTCTCAAATAGTGTTGTTCTTTTTTTTTTTTTTTGAATAAGTACTAGTTTCAAAGCTAATAAAAAAAGTTGGTTCGGTTATAGGGAACTATGCCCTGTGAAAATGGACCTCCCTCTGATCTACAGCCTTGGTCTATATTAAAGACCTTGGGCACAGTTTTTCCTTCCATACCTCTTGGTCAGTAAATAACCACTATATTATATATAATAATAATAATAATAATAATATTATTATTATAATTTTTATTTCTAGTGGCGATGTCATACAAACCTTGTTCTTTTACTGTAGCTCGTTCATTTGGTCTTGTTCGTTCCACAAGAATCTTGCTTGTAAACTGCATAAACTCTTTTACACTACAAACAAATCAAGATTTGACTAAAATGAAAACTCATTATGACCATGACATCTTTAGTAAATAATAGGTAAATTGCATAGGAGACCAGCTAATTAACCAGCTGATCACAATTAATATAATATTTCTGTTGGCAGGTGATGAGATTATGAACGACTACAAACTTAGTTAAACAAGTACTACATATTTCTTGTAACATATAGGAATACATATGAAGACAAATAATTATTCAACTAAAATTTCATTTGCGCGGTTGTTAAAGCTAACTTCAAAAGCTTATTTAAAACGCCTGATGAATGATCAGTTGATACAAGCTTTATAAAACGAATGCAGATTTCAGCACTTCTATAAGGTATAACCAAGACCTGTACTTAAACAGTAAAGCGAATAATTTTGGCAAATCATTTAGTACTAATTTAATACTTCCAAGTCAAATTTTACCTTGATCGCTGAAAATATCCAAACGACTGAAGATCGAAGGCTGATACTAGAAGTTTGACATTGACATCCTTATGAAAGATACACAAGGCAAATAACTTCATTTTTAAACGTTCCTTAACTTGAAAACCTAATTTTTAAATTTCTTTTTGTCGATCATATAAGTAAAAACCCTCTTTCTATTTTTGGAAGATTACTGACTGCCAGGTTACGTGGCAAAATTATGTGGGTCGGTCGAGAAAGGACTGAAAACGAGTTTGATTAGACGCAAACTTTATTTTATCTTTATTTATTTTAACTTTTTTTATTATTTTATTTTATTTTATTTTTGAGAAAGATGTTTCACAAATATTACCTAAAGGATATGCATTAAAGCAATTTTTCAATAAGTTATCTTATAATCTAGTGATTTAACCCTGTTGTTTATAAATGACACAGGAAGCCCAACAACCAGATTTTCGATGTCCATGAACATATTATAAGATCCGCATATATCACCTCTTTCAAAGTTTTGGTACAGCAAATTCGTTGGCTAAATGGGAACTATAGTGAATTTATATTCTAGTCAAAAAAGTAGCTATAAAATTGTATTTTCTGTAAACCTTTTTTATAAAATAAATGGAACTTGATTTAGATTGAAATACTCGGTTTGAGCATATATTTTTAACACTAACAGACACAAGTAACATCTAAAAGTGCTTTTGTAGTGCTTTTGCCTAATAATTATTTAGTTTAGTTCATAGACGGCTAGTGGTCTTCCTGTATCCTGTATCATGCCATGAGTCACGTGACAATTATTAAATTGGAAACCATAATCGTTGTGCGTGTCACCGTGTTCGCCACTAAACTCTACAAATGTTGACACTTTTCCGGGTTTTATACCCAATTTCTCTCGGTAAATAGTTTACTTCATGACTCTACATGATGTTACAGCCAAGACCTATACAGTTTGGTGACTACAGTGGCTTTACAAGACGCCGTAGCAATCGGAGAAATCGTAACTCGAGGCGACCCAAACCCGAGTACGAACGAAATGTTGTTTCCGCATTTTTTGCTCTTGCTTCTGCTGTGTTGATCGCGATAGCCGAAGCTGAACCAAAATGGCTGAAGATTGTCGGTGGAAAATGTTCTGGGAATTATATTGGGCTGTATAAAGTGATTGCTTACAAGTCTGCGAAAAGTTTAGGTAAGAACCATGTTGTTTTATTGTGATTGAATTGTTGTTTTACGTCATTTCTTGAATTCTGCACCTAAACATGACGTACCTTTTCCGAGTCCTCCGACCAAGTGGTACGTAAGACAGATATTAAACTTAATTATTTACCATCTATTTGGGCCTATTTTTACGAGAAAAAAGTGTTACTTCTATGATTACACATACATATGTATATTTACTTGTCCTTCGTAGCAAGTCTGTTATTTATCAGCTTTACAAGCCTGTAGCCTTATTCGTGTTTAAATAATGCACAAATTATCTCGTTGATTATTGTGTAGGCTAATCTATCAGAAATGCTCAATGACACGAAAACTTTTATCCAACGGAAAAACGTTCTATTCGTTTCAGCAATCAAAATAAAACTTATTCGAACGATTGTCTTTTGCTTTTTTCTTGGAATCGACTAACGCTGAAGTCATCTGCCTGGTCATGCATAACATTTGATAATGAAAAATATGTAATATGTCATGTCCTGCACGTATACCTCGGCCTCCAAACAATTATTTTTTTCGGATATCTTTGAAGATTTCTCAATAAATCAAAAGAATAAAGATAGTGTGTATGTATACAAATTTAATAGTGAGACATGCATTGGAACATTTATTATTCAAGATAAAGATTTATTTATTGCTGTGTTGCCCTGCCACTTATAAACAAAGAAAATTTGACATGAGCTTAATAGCGCAGAGCACTGATTCTAAAAATAGCTTAAAGATTCGGACAAACATTGCATTCTGTTTAACTGCTACGAGGATTATACGAACCAATTTTATTATTTTTACTTAAAGTTACAATAATAACCCATGAAAACTAAGATCAATTACTGTGATTGGCTGTGAAAATTGTCTGCTGAAATAAATAGCACATGTTCAGCCCCATTCCTCCAGACCAGTAATAATTTCTTTTTCGTAGAATAATTTACTTGACAAATATTCTATGGCTATATGTTGATCAGTCTGATGTAACTGGTAACCATGTCCTATCATTGAGCAGCAACTTTTTTTAGACGTCATACATGTATATCCTAACTTCTTTTCTATTTTCTTATATCAGAGGAATATTGTTATACAGAGTCTATGGTCACTATCTTGCGAGTAACGGTTGGAATCTGCTGTATCAGTATTGTTGCTAGTATGTTTGCCTGCCTTTTGGATTTGTGTGGAACCTTAAACAAGACTTTGAAGTGCTTGAAAAACAATTCTATTGCTAATATATTAACAGGTAATTAAAATATACAAAAATGCACATGGTTGAAATTATGTTAGTGTAATTAAAATATTAGAGGGGAGGGGCGGGGGGTGAGGCAACTGAATGAGTATATGTCCAACTAATTTCGAATTTCCTGCTTCGAATAAACAGCAACTTTAATGTTTGAACACATGTTGGGCAACAGTACAAGTTTTGTTTAAACACATGGCCTAATATTGACATTTTGGCAAAAACACCAGCCCTATCTAGTGTTGTCCACTTGCATTTTTGATACAGTGAAAGTGAAGGGCTACAATGTCAATTGAAAAACTGAAACAAAGTAATTTTTATTTGAGCTCTAATGTTATCATTATTTTATTTTGTCTTCAGTTGTATTTTGCGTGGCTACAAATGGATTAATTTACTGGGTAACACAGTTATTAGAGCACAGTAGTAATGCTCAAATTAAAGGCAAAGAAACAACTATAAAAATTAAATTTCAAGTAAGTTTCTACTTGGTTGCTGCTGCTGGTGCATCATCAGTGCTGGCCACTGCCTTTGGACTACTGTACTGTCAAAGACGGCATAGGCAACGTTCTGCATCTGATGATGAATTATCCCTTGAACTGATGTATTCAATGAGTTATACAGACTCCTTGTCTGATATTCCACCACCTGCATATTCTCCATAACTGGTTTATTGTACAAGACAAAAAGGGGCCAGAGAGTACCTTAAACACTCTGGATTTATTTCAAAAAGGGGTACCTGGAATCATGACAACATAAATGAGCTAGTATCCACACTAAAGTAGATTGCATAGCAATTAATCATCAGTCTTCCACAGCAAGCCCACTACCACTACACAATTACGTTTTCCAGATTGCTTAATTATTCAAGGCATTAAGATGAAAACACCATAGAGCCAAAGCTCCACTTCAAAACCTGTAAATACAGTATATAAACTAGATCAAATTAAAAATATATATTTTTGTAAAACAAATAATCCCCCTCAAAAAAATTGCTTGGTAGATTGTCAGATTATATTCATGATTAGTGAATCCTATCTTAGTTGAAACTAGAAGTGAGTGTTCCATATACTTTATTTACATTATTGTGAAACTTTTCCATGGTATTCATATACTATTATGCCTGGAAGTTTTTACATAGAAATGCAGTATTCAAATCAGGGCCAAGCAAGTACTTTTGCTTTATTGGCAAAAAAATATCAGGGTAATTCAGGGAGAATATTGTGTGGGGTTCTAATTACTGTAAACTAGTAAATTAATAACAATATTATAGTGTATTATAGTCATGCATGATTATGTTCATGATCCCTTTACATACTTGTACTAAGAGCTAGAAAAAATAGGCCTAACCTGCAAGTGGTAGAGTTGTATTTTTTTGAGATCAGACTGCAGGTGCAGACCTGGTCCCTGTCTCTCTTGGTCTGTAGAAACCAGTTTTAAGACCTCATGGGAGGATACCACAGAGCAACTTGTCTCTTGCTCTCACCCTCTTTGAAGGCCGTTGTACTTCAGTTTGTTATCTATGTATAATGAATAACTAAAAAGATGCAGTGACTGTTGAACACCGAAAAACGACTTATTGCATGTCCTAGAAGAGCTGAATTATTTTACTTTAGCTTATAGATTACTGCATTTTCAAGGTAATTTTTATTAGTATAACCTATCTTTTAAAATGTTTTGAGTAAAATGTCTTGATTGGAATTGGATAAATTCAAGAAAAGTTTCATTATTTTATTCAGCATGTGTAGATAGGAGAATAACTTCGACCCAACTTTAAGTGTTTTGGAAAATCAGCATGACAAATGAGCCCGGCCATAACAAAAAAGCCCAATATTTTTCTGGGCCCTAATTAAAGACAAATCCAAATAGTTTGAGGCAACCAAATGAGATAACAAAGCTGATTAGTTTGACATAACAAGTTACAGTTGCCAATCCTATGTAATGACACTTTCCATTAGACAGGTTTTCCATTAGGCCAGATAGTTTCAATGTAATAGTGAATAGCACTTTTCGAGCATTTTCCCAAAATTTTGAAAACATTCCTTCATAAAAGTGGATAAATATTTTGAACAGAAGGACAGTCCTGATCAATGACATAAATTTTCTTTACAAGTAGGCTAGACTCACTGAACAGTTCTGACCAAATGGTAAGAGCCCTACCATTGTATGAGGACAAATCAAAGTAATCATTACCATGATAGTCTGAAAAAAACATTCTGCATAATATCATTACTATATTGACAGGGCACTCTTAATTTTCAACATTTTGAGAACAGTATTTGACTGTAATGCTAACACTTTGTTTACGATTCATGTTTTCAAGTTTTACAGCTGTGCTTTAACAAACATTGTACATGTCATATCAAAGAACAAGTATTAGTTAAGACATTATTATTTTATTGAATCTAGTTTATTTTGTAAACTGTAAAAATTAATGTTAATTAAAACAAATAAAGAATTTTTAAGAAAAAACTATAATTTCTCAGGTGGTTTAAAAATAGACCTCCTCAGCTGGAGGATGTTTTCCCAGAATACCTTTCTTTGTTTGAGCTGTATCCATATCATGTATATTCATGTAAGTCACTGCAACTGCTTAACAAAGAAATGATACTCCAGGGAATGACAGTCTGAAAGCACAACATAAACATCCTAAATAAAATTTTAAAATATACAACAATTTTATCTTTATAAAAAGCTATTTCCAATTTGACATAGTCCTGTTGGATTAGATGGAAGTTATTACACTGAATGTGACTCCAAAATTGCTTTCTCCCCTTTATTTTTCCTATACTCTATTTAATTCTTTAGTAGTTCCCAAAAAATATCTTTATCTTCATTTCAATAGAACTTTTGGACAGTTTCATTTGTAATTTTGCTATTGTATTTTAATCAAGATGGAGGGAAGAAAGGAAAATATTTATAAATGACTAACAAAGAAATATCAATAACATTTTCAGGAACATTTCTATTTTTAGTTCTGAAGGGTTTAGCTTTTCTTAGTAATGCTTTCCCTGTTTAAACATCAACTACCTAACTAAACATAGCAGATGTGTACATGCATTATAAACATCTAAAAATGCATTCAAATTCAAGTGCACTTCTGGTATTTTATGAGGAATCATCCTTAACAGGAAGGTTTTCCCACTTGATGGGCTGCTTTCTATGTTTCTTCAAGTAATCATTGGCTTTTGAAAAATGCTTGCAACCCAGATATCCTCTGTGAGCTGACAAAGGTGAAGGATGTACTGACTTGAGGATGCAATGCTTGTTCTGTCAAGATATAAAGAGGCCCTTAGCTAATCAATACATGTTTTGACGATGAAGCAAAGTCCATGTATAGCCAATTCATTAGCATTTTTCAAGGGGAGCAAAAATGTTTGACAATGTCTTTTGCAGCAGCTTGCTTGAACTGTACATTACTTGAATCTGAAGTGAACAGTACTGACATTTCATAATAAAACTTATTAAATATGTATCAAAAATCGGTCTTTAATTTGCAAATGTTTGTTATATTGCATGATGAAACTGTACATTCACTGACATGTAATAATTACTATAATTGCTATATATCATCTTACCTTGTCAATAAAACTACACTTCTTCTGTGCATAAGAACCCCAAAGCATAAAAACCACTCCACTCAGATTCTTGTTGATCCATCTTATCACAGCATCAGTGAATTGCTCCCATCCCTGGAATTATTAAAGATAACAGACTAGTTCTATAATAATAACAGACCAGATTAGCTGCAGCACAGGTAAGGTATATCTGTCATGCTACATTTTGACCATTACTGGCAGTGAAGTTGCTTCTGTATTTTTGTCTGTATCTTCTTTTACAATTTTTTGTTGTTGTTTAGTAATCCACTGTCAGAGATAGAAAATACCACTCCTTGCTCATCAAATCAAAATTCACGATTTTTCTCTGTTATTTTCTTTGCAAACCTACTTTATCTTTATGAGAATTTGCTTGTGAAGCCACAACTGTTAGACATGCATTCAATAGCAAAACACCTGAAAAAGGTTTAGTAAAAACAAATATTGAGAATTATGGTTCATTTGTAACATTATTCCAGGCATTTAATCACACAGGTATACATTACCCTGTTTTGCCCAGCCAATGAGGTAGCCATGATCTGGTTTTGTAAAGCCTTCAATATCATTACTGAGCTCCTTAAAGATATTCACTAAACTGAAAAAGCAATTGAATAAAAGGTTAACTGTTCATAACATAACAGAGGTTATGCTTGTCAGCAGTTTAGTCAGTGTTATGCTGTACTGACCTGTTAGCCTTGCTAATAATCAGTGAATAACACAACTCCCCCCCTCTCATGTGTTTTGACGTTTGACAGGACAATGATACATTGCTACCATCCTACTAACAGGATCTTGCTACCTCCCTGATCTACTGAATCATTACATTGATCATCTATTTCAGATTTAAAAAAATATGTAATATCATATTCAGTATATTCATATTACCTTGGAGGTGCAGGAACTCCTGGTTGAACACTAAAACAGAGTCCTGAAAACATCAACACAATGTTCCACTTATCACAGCTAAAAATACTAGGTACATATGGATGATTACAAATTAATTTATATTAGGTCACACAGGCTTATTTTATGGGTTTATGAAAACCACTCAATCACAATTACAGCAATCTGATTTAGCAATAATTATTGATTGGTAAAAGCAACAAACCAACATATCTGAAGGCCAACTATATACACATCTGAAGTTTATGAGCTGGTCACAGAAACCTATTGAAAAAACCTTCAAAGCTGAAGTCATTGGTTTTACAAAAAGTTGTAACTATAATCTTTTTTACCATGTGCTTGTCTTGGACCATGATAAGGGTCTTGTCCTATAATAACTACTTTAATATCATCAATGTCACAAAACTGTGTCCACGAAAATACGTCCTTTTCTAGATTTAAAGGGAAAAAATGATATGATAAATGAAATACTATCTATCAATATGTCATACAATTCTTTCTACCCCCCCACCCGTTCCACAACCCCCCCCCCCCCCCCCCCGTTCCACAACTGGTATATACAGTATCCCCTCCTTTCCCCTATAAAAGTATTATATAAACAAGTATTTGCCTGGTGGGTATATTGTCTTTCTTGCTCTCTCGCTTGCTACAAATGATGTCAGCTGGAAAAATGATTTTGATAAAAAAAAGCTTTACGTTCGTGTTCATTTACAGGAAAGACGAAATCGAGTCTAACATATTTGTTATATACCTTTTGAAAGTATTCTTTATCGAATTCTGCCGCTAAAGCTTTCTTCCAAGACACCCCAAAATTCTGAGGCCCCTTTTTCGACAACAACTTTATCTTCGCAGCTTCTCTGTTCTTAGCAATGATGGCTTTTTGCTCAGGTGATAATTCTGGTGCATTGTTGTTGTATTCGGGTGAGTTAGTGTCGACCTTGTGAAGCTTTCTTGGAGGTGACTTTACGTTGCCTCCAGCATCATCAGCCGATCTTTTTGGACTCGGTGTGTTAAAGAAAGCACTGATCTTGCTCTGGCCTAGCATTTCGGCTTCTTATTAAAGATATTTTGAAGTAAAATCTTACCAAACAAAGGCAAAGTTTGAAATTAACTCTACCTTCTCCTGCAAAACAATGTCACATGGCTTTTTGCGCGCCAGATTTTGTTTCAACCAATTAAATAACATATTTTTCGACGATAATTTACCTTTGGGGAGAGGGTTAGTCTTGCTTGTAGTGTTACATAGGCTTACAGCGTGAATACCACTTTGGTTTTTCGCTAAAACCCTTATAAAAAAGATATGACATTTTCAAGAAATAGGAAAAAATTAACTATGAGTTATTTTCGAGGAATGTTAGGAATAAAATTTTACAATAATTATTTTCTATTTAACCCTCCCCTCCCTAGTATTTATTAGACTTCGATCGTCCTTTCAGAAGAAGCCTGGACACTACGACGTTGCAAACCGCCATCTTGGGTCGACTCATGAACAAGATTTAGGGAGCTGATTTAGGCACAATAATGTTTCGCGTTGGCAAAAATACCCAGCTTTTAAGGCTTAAGTCTGTGCCAAGTTCCTTGCCATGTTCTAAGGTATATATTGCTTTTGCACGTTTAGTTGTTGCATGATTTTTGAGTCTTTTTTGCGTCTTTATGCTTTACGGCCTTTTCAAACTAGTTGCCATGTCTGGCCATGCCTTGGTATATTTTATAGCTCCTGGTCATAAACTAAAACTCTTTGCATTCAATATTTTCTTATATTTCAATAAACATTTTCTTATTTTTTCAAATTTAAATTGGTGTTTCTTTTTCTAGACGTCATACCAAGTTTGTACAAGTTATACAAAAGCTGGCCGTCCTCCATTGTCTGCAAAAAGATTTCTATCCACAACTACCCCAAAGAAAAACAAGTAAGAGTTTAAGAGCTTAGCTTTTAAGCTTAATAATTTCCGTAACGACGCAATCGTACCTCGTGTCAGCAACTTCGACAAAGGGATTAGCAAAAGGATGTACATGCAAGATAATAGCAGCCATGATGACAGGATGCACAGCAATTGAATCTGATCTATTCTAATAAACATTTTAAAAAAAATTAGTATTCCATGGGAAAACAGACTCTATTGTTGTGCCTCCTGTCATGGCTGCCATCACATGATGGTACAAAGCCACTATAGCTGCTTTCTCCACTCATCCATGGTGAGGAGTGCAGTAGTTTCCAAATGTTGGTTTGATATCAGATTATTAGCACATAGCAATATTATTGAGGGCCACAGATTTGTCAAAACTGTAATGAAATGTATTTATCTGTGATAACATTTGTAATGTATTGTTCATTGGTAAAAGAGGTACTTATGGATAATTTAAGTATTCAGTATGCAGTATTCAGTACTATTCAACCTTTTTTGAATTAACTGTATACTTGTCCTTTTTTTTGAATAAACTGTATACATTGTATACAGTAAATTCAAAAAAAAGGTTGAATAGTACTGCATACTGAATAGTGCATTCCAAAACTTAAGTGCATTGTGGGTCATAGTGACATTCCTAAAGTAGGATTAATAATAATATTTCTTCTGTTTTTAGTGTATTCATCTGACACAATATACTAACTACATGTAGAGAGTTAATTGCTGTATATTTACTTTTTATTTCAAATTAATGAGACCCACAATGCCCTTTTTTTTGTCTTATTCCACCAAAATCTATAGTATACAGTATATAGGCCAAAATCTGGTTCATCTATATTTTATGTGCATAATGTCTATATTTTGAATACTAAGAATGTGCTTTTGTATAACATCATTAACCTTCCAATATCTTTAGTTCTCTTGGACGTAAGATAGCTGGGACTATAGCTCTGCTCACTGGAGGTGGACTTGTTGGAGGAACTGTTCTCTACAGCTACAATGAAGACTTCCGCAAGTTTGTTGACCAAAGCCTTCCAATTATAGAAACATTTAACCTAGCTCTTGGTCCTGCATTGAAATCTAGTGTAGAAAACAATAATAATAATAATAACAATGGTAAAGAGGTTAAACCTAAATACACTGAAATAAAGCCATTTATAGATGTAAAACAAAAAGATAATGAAAAACTGAAAGAGCCAGGTGGTGTTAAACCTAATGCAAAGGTAAGTGGAAATTGTGACATTAAGCTGCACAATTTTTTGCTTTGTGTTTGATCCTAATATTATTACTCTTTTTCTTGCAGAAAAATGTTGCATCTTTGTCATCCCTAGATCAAGCAACAGTCTCCTCGGTAGACTTAGATATTGCATCAGTTGTGGAAGATGAAGTTAAAGTACCAAAAGAACCCCAAGCACCACCCCCTAAAACTGAACAAAAGTCAGGCAAGGAAAGTGTTTCTGATAGGTTAAAAGACTCTGTTGCTAGTTTTGTGTCTGCTGTAGATCAACCTACAGTGTCAGCAGTAGATCATACTATAGCAAAGGGTGGTAAGCCAAAACCACCTCCAGTAATAAAAGAGGTGGACAGCACAACTGGTAAGTGAATAACTTTGCTTAAATACAGCCATGTAATAGAAATTCATATAGACTGGTGTCAGAATAGATCTACTTGGTTATAATGTGCTGATAAGTTCCTTGTATGCTGACTCAAACCAGAACGATTCATCCTAGCTATGTTTTCCTACTTGCCTGCTTTTTTAAACTAACAATTATCTTTGTTTCAAATGTCACCCCTAGAATTACAGTTCATCATCACCTCATATTTCTTATTTTAGAGGATATCAAACTCCAAGCAAAAGAAGGTTCTGTCCATCAGGACACCAGCCTTACTGAAAAGGAACTTAATGACATGGTTGACCAAACAGCTATGGAAATAATGGTGGAAGAAGCTTTGTTAGTTTTAAAAAACAGTGCACAAGAAGCTGTGAATGCACAGAAAAAAGCTACAGACTCGGTTCTATCCCATATCAAGCTACTGAAGAATGCTTTGGAGCAGGAAGATGCAGGAAGCATTAAGGAACTGAGTAAAGTTGTACTTGATGCCCAAAAGGTAGGATGAAAGCCTAGTCATCTTTCCCATTTCAAGCCGTATCATTATTATTACTATTTATTTCTTTTACTGAACATTAAACTGTGTAAAGTTGCTTCATGCAACTTTAAACAGTTAAACTAAAGTTCCTTGATGCAAAAGAGGCATGATGAAAGCATAATCATCTTTCCCATATTAAGACATGTTCAGTATTATTTCCTTTTAATTTGTACCTGCACAATAAAGAAGTCGTACCTGCACAAAAGCTAACTCTTTTCCAATATCAAGCCATTTCATTCTTTTTATAATTATTGTTGTTTTGTTTACTGTGAGGCATTAATGTAAGTTGTGCTGCATGGGGCAACAAGAAAATTCTACTCTTAGATGCAGACTGTAACAGTGAAACTGTAAATATAATTTGATTCCAGGATGCCGACACTGCTATCAGTGAAGCCAAGGCATCTCAAGTTAAGGTCAACCAAGAAATAGCAAAGCTCTATGCTGTTATCAAAGAAGCTGAGGCTTCAGGAGCCAAGGAAGCTGGATTGAAGGCCTCTGAACAGGCAGCAAGAATAACTTATGAAGTGACAAATATAGCATCTGAGCTACAGAAGGCCGAGTCAGAAGACACTTTGTTGCAGCAGCATCAGAAATATCTAGATGAAAGCAAACACATGCTAAAGAAAGAGATTGAGGAAGTTTTGCCAGGGGTCTTGAAAGAAACCACAGGCACAGGAAGGAAAGCTGATGAAGCAAAGTATGCTAAACCACACTTTCTGTAATTGTTTTGCTTTGTTTTGTTGATGTTGTTGTTTTTTAAGTCAAATTAGTTGCTACTGATATGGATATGTTCCTGATTTCCTGATTTTGCCTTTTCTGAAAATTATCTTTATCTTAACCTCATTCTATTATTCCTCTATTCTTATTCCCCTAATAATATAATCACTGAACTATACAGTACTTTTAGCTGGTCTTTGCGTGATCGCTTCACTGCAATTTTCATAAACATGTGAACTCTGTGTCTCAAGTTGCACACTGAAATTTTTTTTTGCTGCCCCAGTCAAAAATATAAAAGGTTATGAATGATTAGGTTTGATCGGCGGCAGCGAAAAAACACATTTAAGGATGCTGCTCACTGACACACTTCACATGTTTATGAGAATTATAGTAAAAGAGCAAACAAAATTATGTGAACAAAGTTTTAGATTTAACTAGCGAAAAACAATGCAAAATCCTTTGTTTTCTATTTTAGATAGTACCTATTCATGGGTTTACTATGTGCATTCGATTGTATTTTGTGGTTATTAAACTTTGAAATAAAGATTGTTGTATCTTGTCAATAAGATTGTCATGAATGCAGGCTCTTCTAGCATGCTAATACAAAAGAAATGCCACAAATTCCTTTCAGTAAAATTGTGATTTCTTTTTTTTTTCATGTTAGCCTCGCATTTATGACAATTTTAATGCTGTTAAATCCATTTAGATCCAACGCAGTTCTGTTGGCCTATGCACGCAAAAGAATAGAACATTTAAAGCAAGAATTGGCCAGTCATCGCGAAGAAGAACGAAAGAGGCTGGAACAGGTTCTAAGTGTACAACGCAAAGAAGATGCAAAACTGGCTGAGATTAAAATAAAACAAGAACTGGAGAAACTGAGGGCTGAATTTCACATTTCACAGAAGAAAAGGGTATTTTGATCTTTGTGGATATCTGGGTTTTTTTCTTCGGTCGTTGTATTTGATGTTGAAATTTGCTGCTGTTGACTTCTGTCCGTATGTTTGGAACAAAATCAATGCTAACCCCCTAATACGATCTCTTATAACTCGAGAACCAACTCCCCTCACTTTTTGAATAAGCAACTGAAGATCTTTAAATGACTGAGTTTTAAAAAAATGTATGTATGAATTCTTGGTGCCCTGTAATTCCTTAAAGTGTTCGTTTAATTGTTTTACCCAGGAATCTAAATTAGATTTAGAACACGAAACAAACCTACGCCAACAACTGCGCAGACAAGCTGCAGCGTATAGTGATCATCTAACAGAAGTACTGAAAGTACAGTCCCAGGAACTACAGCAAAGGTAACAATGCTAACCTTTAAAGATATTCTTAAAAACGCTCTAATCAACTTGACAAAGCAGACAAACATTGAATAATGCCTGCCATTATGTTTTTGACGCAAGCGGTGAGCTTCAAGTTTCAAGTTTTAGCTCGCCATTAAAGATATAGAAAACACGCGCGCGTGCTGTGTGCATTCATAAAGCCCGCGGGGTCGACAGAACACGAGAGACGACTCGAGTGATCTGCCAATCTCCAAGTGCTTTATCACTCCCCACTGCAGCACAGCTAGCAAGGTTTTCATTTCTTTTATAAAATACTCATCACGTGGATGATGAAACTTGACGTCAAATGATACCCACGAGTTTCAAAAATTTAAGACGCACCCTAAACTGAAGGTTACTTATAAATTCTTATTAATTTCTTTAGGTACGACCAGGAGTTAACCAAAAAACAAAACGAAGAGAAAGAAGAGTACAGCAATAAGCTCAAAGCAGCTTTATCAAAGCTGCGTGGTATAGAGGCTGCAATAGATAGCCGTGCAAATATTGAGAAATCCAACAAGACAGCGCAAGACTTGTTTGTGGCTTGTCAATCTCTTCAGTCAACAATCGATAGCGGAGTAAAGGCACTTAAACCTCTTTTTCCCGAAATAACTGCTATTCAAATGGCTGCGCCCAATGATACTGCTGTGTCTAGGGTACTAGCAGCTGTACCGGAAGAAGCTCTAGAGAGAGGTATTTACAACGAGAAAAACCTTGCCTCTCGCTTCCCTGGAGTCTTAAAGTCCTGCAGACGGGTAGCGATGGTTGGTGAAGAAACCAAAGGTCCATGGACCTATTTTCTCTCTTACATTCAGTCTTTCTTTATTTTCGATAAATTTGATCCTCGTAAGGATGGAGAATTGATTGATGTTGAAAATATGGACACTTTTGGACTTCTAGCTCGCGCCGAATACTACGTGAGCAAAGGTGACCTGGAAGTAGCCGCCCGATTGGTCAACCAGCTCAAGGGTGAACCACGAAAGGTTGCTAATGATTGGTTGAAAGAGGTTCGATTGCTACTGGAAACTAAACAAGTTGCAAGGTTTCTTACTTCGTATGCAGCGTCTTTAGGAATGGGTGGGCTTGAGAATTAAAGATATTAGGCTTTATTCAAAGAAAAATAATTTTCCCTACCACGATTTGTTGTACAATTTGAAAAAAATATTGTGTGGGCTTTTGTTGTGGATCCCAACCAAATACAGCACTATTGAATATTTCACAAAAGCTGCTTCAAAAATTATACTAAACTTGGCAATTTTTTTATGGATACATGTTATTAGGTTTCTATTACTCGTGATTTTATCGGTATCGAAAAGTAAATAAAAAGCTGAAAACAAAATGAATGAGAAATTATGTCCTGTATTACGTCACGATAATAATTTATCACCAACTAGTTTTCATTGTGATATATTGGTATCACAAAAAAAATTAGAAAAGTACTGAATTACAGCTCTATTTGCCTTATTGAAACGTAGGCATTTATCTGGGTAATTTTCCCCCATTTCTTGCACACCAGTTGAATTCAGAAGTCGATAGCTCACAAGTGTTGACTGTCAAGTGTATTGCACCATGAGATATTTTTAAATTTTCGAAACTATTTACTTTTTAGTCAAACATTTCACTTAAATACGCAAGTTGCTGTTATGGGACGACCGCTCTCGGTACGAGAGCTCAGGGATCTTTATTCTACTTTCTTAGACTTAAAGTAATTACATGAGCTCTATTCATAATAACTTCATGAAAGGTGTTATTTCACAATCAATGTTATATTATCGTTGAATCATGATTGGCTAAAGGAAATAGTAAATTCCTAAGTGTAATATCTTATAAAAGAGTTGTACGAGTGAAAATCTTAGAATTAAACATAGCTTAAACTAAAGTTAATATACGAATATATTGTAAATGTATAGAAAAGGCTAAGAGGGATATTTCTATCATAAGAGTTTTAAAAAATAGTGCTAAAATAACTAGGGTGTACATGCTAATGTGAGGAGCTAAGAGATTTACTTGTAATTCAAAGCATACCATTAGCTTAACTTGTGCGTGATGGTAGCCTTACTGAAATCTTATATCGATATTTTTAATAGCTAATTGATCGTTCTTTATCTTGTTTTCATTTGATAAGAAATAGTAATTAGAAAACTGATGTCTAACTTGGTCTGTAAAAACATGAATTTTCTCTCTCAACATTGCTTTTGTACTTTTCGTGGATTATCAACCCTTAATAAAATTTCGTATAGCTCCAAAAGAAAATGGGATGTATATATTGTGTTTTACAATAACTTTTAATGCGCAATCAAGGTTATTTGCTAAAATGCCACGATGTTCTCGGCAGAGCACGTATGAGCTGATCACAACAGCCCTTGGCGTAAAAGCTGAGCTCTCATCCTCGAACCTTTTAAAGGTAATATAATGTATTATTGTGATGCTATTAGATATTGGCTTTTAAGTAGATATTGACACTCGATGAAAAAGTTATTCTATAATATACATTGTTTACACAGTGGAATCGGCATATTCTCTTATTTCACAACTTTGGATTTGCGCTTCAAATCCGGTTAAAAAAATGGCTAGCCTAAACATGAACCGGGATTACATCATTCAAATATTTGTGGCTTTTTTACAGACATTTTCAATGAGAAGAATCTCTTTCAAGTCTATTTATAGTTGTTATAAATCATAACTATTTAATCTTTACTCAGAACTTGCGTTTCTTCTGGCCGGCGTCGAAGAACGACGGGCTCTGACATAATCTTCGCAAGGCGTTCAAAACCTTGCGAAAATTTAAAAAAAAGTAAGTTCCCGATTTACATTGTTTGTTTTGATCGGAAGGAAACACAAAACTCTGTTTTAAAGCATGAATTCATTGATAGTTATATTTCACTTGAAGAAAATTGCGCATGCGCCAAAAATGGATTATGCCAGAGGCCTCGTTCTTTGCCGCAGGCCAGACGAAATGCAGGCTCTGTGTACGAGGTGGGGCTATTCTCAAAAATATGATTCATAAATTGAACACTCCGGGAAATTAAAATCCTATTCTATTATTGAAAAGTACAAACTTTGCTAATTTATTTTTATATTGTGTAAACAGATCAGCTTTCCTCACAGTAAGACGTGCACGATTTCAATCATGTCATGACTAATGACTTGGCAGCAAGATGTGAACAATCTCCTCAGCTGCTCTAAAAGAAGCGATAATTATGGATGAAGGTCAACTGCTGGTTCTCTTAACAAGGTGGTGTGCAATGCATATCGTAATGCATCGAAGAGTAACGAGTCTTCTTTCGTACTTGATTATGCTATGGCAAGTCAATTATTTTGTTCAAGGTAGGTTATGTCAACTGGACATCATAGTTGCCATTAATTTTTATGAATCAGTAAACGTTTTTTGCCATTGACATTGCGTTAAAGCTCGCTTAGATTTTTCAGATTTTCGGCCGCACTTAGATTAATGTGTTCCGGATCAAAGACTGATTGGAATAAGAGAAAAATCGGAAAAATTGGAATATTGGAATTGGCTTGAATGTTAAGTAGCTCGGTGTATCTAAGCAAATTTGATATACACATTAAACCATTCAGTTTTTACCGACTTTACATCAGTACTGATGATGCGTTTTCGATTAAAAACAGACACTTCGACGCGATTTTGCCGTGCATGCACAGAATGCATTACGAAAAACGCTGATTGTTTGCTAGAATTAATCTACGTTCTAAGAGATTTTCAAATTAGTGCCGAGAAGGGATTTTATTCAGACGTTTCGGATATAGGAGAAGGTTCCAGTAATCAAACATTCCGCCAACTTTGCTAGGGGACCCCTACCGTTTTGTTGTCTCTTGTTCTTTGTATTTTTATCATTATTATTATTAATTTTTTTTTGTTGCTATTTTGCGGGTGCACTTATAATTCCAAGGTAAAGCTAATTGAAGGAATATTGCCTTGACATATGATGGAACATATATTAGTGTTTGAAGGGCAATTTTAGACAAATGTCTTCCACAGACAATTGTGATTGGGTAATAACCTGTTTCGAAAACATGCAGTTGAAAGTTTTTCGCTATCGCCGAACGCTTTTCTCTCAAACGAAATACTCCTCGCCGTTGTCATTTCTTTTTTACTGTGCCCAGAAGTTTTGGGTTGATAATTAGCAGTTTGCCTCAAGCATTTTTTTATTTATATGATTTATGATTCATATAGCTATCGGCCTTATAATATTCGAATGCATATAATCAAAAGCACTTTCAATGAGTTATGAATTTATGAGAGTTGGTTAGCCTTGAGAGTAGGTACTTAGGGTGGTCACTGAAAGGGTTTCATTACGTCCACAGTGGTCCTTTTACTTTCCTCCGCAGCGATTGGTGACTCGCGGGACCCTCGTTTTTATGTAATCAGAAAGTAAGCCTGCATTGGTTGGTTTGACCTAAAAAATGGAAAGTATAGCTGTTAAAAAAGGTGAAAAGCACGCACTACCAAGTCATATTTAAGATTCAAAATCTAAATATAGATATAAATCCCAATAGCTTAACGTAGAGTAAAACCCTTGCCTAACTTTTTCGTATTTTCTAGTTTTTCGCATGTGGCATTGGTCAAGACTGCCATATGGTAGTCACTAGATCGCCTAAGATTAAACATAAATATTTGAAAAATGAGTACAACAGCAGCACTTTCTTCGTGATTATTTTGAGATGGTTTTAAACTTGGCATATATTAAGAAAACAAAGCAATTTACAGCTTACATCCCACAATTCATTTCGCTCTCAGTTTTTATGCCATCGGTGTATATTATATTATTATTATTATTATTGTAATTATACAGCTTCTCATTAATTTTGTATAGGTAACTGTCCAATTATTTTCTTTATTGAACAGGTCATGTTAATAAGGGATTAATTAGGCAGCTATATAATTAATAGGTAATGGGATTATATGCTCCCCAATCAAGAAATAATTAGACTCGAAAAAATCCTTTGACCCCCAAAATTGGACTCGGCCTACGGCCTCATCCAATTTTGTCACTCCTCGAAATTTTTCTTGTCCAATTATTTCTTAATTGGACAGCATGGAGTCCTATTACATATACTTATTGCATTGCATTGTATTGCATTCTATCCTATCCTATCCTATCCTATCCTATCCTATCCTATCCTATCCTATCCTATCCTATCCTATCCTATCCTATCCTATCCTATCCTATCCTATCCTATCCTATCCTATCCTATCCTATCCTATCCTATCCTATCCTATCCTATCCTATTCTAATATATTATTTTATTACTGAGCCAATTATAGCACGATATATCTTGCAACTGTCAAATATAGAGAGCCATAATTCATTTATCCAGAAATAGACAGCCATATTTGATTTATCTAGACTTTTCTTTTGGTTTTTTCCAGACTTTTTATTCTTTTTATTCTCTTTTTATCTTCTTCTTCTTTTTTACAGACTCATAACTTAGTAAGATCTTTTATAGTTCCCCGTGCTCTGGCGAAGAACGTTCTTTAAAAGCCATTAGAGTCATTCAGAATTACAAAGCAATATAATCTTTATCTGTAAAGCATCATATTTGCGCTTGATAATCATATATTAATATCCCAAAATATTCCTAGTCGAGTTAGGTGGCCAGTGAATATTGATCGTAAATTGATATTGCGCCGATGAGAAAATGAGAAAACTAAATACCAGACTACTGGACAGAAATATGAAGGAGTTATGTTTTATACTAATATTGAAAACATAGCCTCCAAGGGATGGCCTTATCTACCCACCATTTATTTTATTTTATTTTTTTTAATTGAAAATGAAAAAATCAATTGAATTGAAAATAAAAGCATTAATAAACGATTTTAGAAAAAGGATGATTCTTAATCAAGAATGTTGCTACCTTGAGTAAGTGATACTTTAAGAAATGAAATTTAAAAATATATGAAGTTAACGACAGCTTCAATCTCTCTTTTGCCCAAGGGCTGTAAATAAAAGGCAAACATTACAATATAAATAGGTCAAAACCTTTTAATCTTTCACTTTCATTACTCATAATTCCAAAATAAAGTTACTTCTTTCGCTTTTTTTAGTGTGGAATCTCACAGTTTTGTGTTCTCGATCAGTTTTTGTTCTTTTTTAAAAAGGCTTTTGCAGCATCAATCAAAACTTTAGGAAATATTTCATGCATAAACCAAGGTTGATTCTCTGGCGATCCTTTCAATGTCATTTCTTATATCAATACTGACTCGAGGACAGCTTCAAAGTTTGATTAGAGTATACCGCTCTTTGACATACGTATTAGAGACCTTTAGTATCAGGTTTACCACTAATCCTTAACCGCCTAGGGATCATGAATAGAAACACCTGACGCCTGTAAACACGGAGAAACACTCAGCATCAATGATATTCAATTTGGGGCGCTCTTTTATCAACAACTTTGTTATGACGCCTTGCTAAACTTCGAAAGTTTGACGGAAAAAACCTGACGTCGATCTGCAGTTTGCGGTTTGCGGTACCTAGCAAGAACGTCGTGATATTCAAGTTTCTATTGGTTACTACCTCGGATCAGCTGACGTTGGCCTTGGCAGATACATAACCAAATTAAAGTTACTCGAGAAAGGTGTTTACATTTGCGGAAGTAGTTTGTGGATCTAGGTAATCAAAGTCGAATGACTTTTACCATCAAAGCGTCTGCATCAGATAACCCAAAGATAAACATAACTTCTTCACAATCTTGCGATCAAAAGACTATAGCTCTCAAGAAATGAGGATCAAATTGGCTTGTTTCCTGGGATTGGTAGAAGTTTTGGTTTCGCCTGTTTTAGGTGAGTTTTGCTTAATCCCATTCGGTAATATTTAAATAATTCATACAGGTAACATAGATGCCATAAAGTGATTGTCGCACGATGAAGTCGTACCTTCAACACAGTCCCTTATGTTGCTTCTATATATACTAGCGGTAGTGAGTCTCATGCTTAGCGGCCGAAACTTCCTGCTTGGTTTCTTTGCTTTATCAGTAAATTGTTGATATGAGATCCATTTTGAAACACACCTGCGAACGAATGATTTTCGTGCGTATTTATATATATATATAAAATCTTAAAAATGTCAGACTGAATGTTCAAGAAACTTGTGTTTCCATGCCCTTTAACAAGTTGGTGTCCACCGCCGACTATCGATTATTTGAAGTGCACTCTTTTCTACTACTATTAAGTAAGCACGAAGCACAGTAAGTTTTCTTTTAAAGCGCTTCAAAGAAGCAAAAGAGTTCTGCCAGCCATCACCTTTCAATCTAAACCCTTAATAGGCGGTTTGCAAGATTAATTACTGAGTCCAGATTTATGATATTGATTCACACTTTCTAAAGAATCGATCATCCTCCAAGATCACAATCTCCAAAGCAAACTCATTAGAAAGATTATCTCAAAGATTCAGTAGCAGAATCGGCTAGTTTTTGTTTAGTTCAGATCATCTATATACTGTGAGGTAGAAATTAAACCAACTTTGATCTGGGCGAGAAGATGTGCTTAATTAACGTAATTCTGATGAGGTTTTACACTGGGAGAGAGGCTATAGCGATAGAGGATATTTTTGTTGCTAGTTATTTCTTTAGTACGGATCTACATCAATGGTCCACCTCCAAGCGAAATAAGATGGCAATTTTTTGCGGAGGTGGGGCGTATAGTTGTCAATTTCGCCAAACTTTCCACAGGCTTCACTCGATGAAATAGAATGAAATGGTAATATGAATGGTATATGACTGAATATAAAAACATGAAAAGAAGTAATGGGAACTGGAGAGATATATGAACAGGGAAGTAAACTTGTTTTTAACAGGAAAATTGAAAATGATTCTTTTATGCATCAAAATTAAAAGAATTTTTAAATAGCCGAAACGTGGACATTAGAATATTAGAATAACAACCATCATCGTTACCTGTTGCTAGGGGATAGACATCATAGTAACGGAATGATTAAGGAACGTCAAAGGTTTTATTTCTTGTGTCCTTAACCTGCAAGCGGAACGCTGCCAAACACTTCAAAGTCGTAAAAAGTCTATTTACTTTCACCTAATGGAAAATTACTTCAAATGCTTTGAAAAACCAAAATATCAGACAGATCTTAAAAAAGCTCAGTCACATCTAACATTTAAAAATCTGCTCTAACTTGGGGGTACGACAAACTTACTGCCAAGATCGAATTGGAATAGAGTCATTCATCTTGAATGTAATCTTTCCCCATTCCAGACCACGTGTCATCCCCTATAGAGTATCATTTCTTTGTTTAACGGTTGTGAATTACAAGGCTGCACATGAATATGGATACAACTCAAGCAAAGCATATTATTCTCAAAGGAATGCATGATACTTGGTTGAAATGGAAAACATTGAACCAAAGCTGAAAAGTTATTAATCGTTTTCGCAGACTTCATGTTGGATGAATTGATTTAACAAAAGATTTGTTATTAATGTCTTGTTATATCATCCAACATGGCGCCTTGTCTTTCTCATTCTTTTGGGAATGTTTGAAAACCAGCAATATTTTGTGGGGTTTTGTGAAAGGATGATACCAAATGGCTGCAGCTGTTCATTTTGAAGCTGCAAAATTTATGGGTCCTTTTAAGCTTGATCCTAACCGACCGTCTATTGTCTGGAAGCGCTTGAGTATAGCTCTAATGTTAGAAGCAACCATTAAAACATTAGCAAATCCTAAAGCGCTTTTAAATTCACTCATCATTATACTGAGTTTTAGGCTAAATTCATGCAATGAAACAACTGCTCTGACTTCATAAATGTTAATTATATTGCAAAACGATGACAACTGGTTAGTGCGCAGCGCCGGAAGCTATAATTCTGAGACAATGCACTAGATACTTAGTTTCTTCGACTAATAGCACTTTTTCTCTCCTTTTGAAAAGTTGAACGAGACTCATTACACCTACCTTTAAGTTTTTTTCGTTTAAAAATCATTGATATTCTATAAACGGCACATAGTGTATCCACGCACCTCTTAAGAAATCTGTTCCATTTTTAAACTTATTTGCTTTTCCTTCCCAAATTCCATTCTATATGCTCCATTCCTCAGATTAGCTCAGAGGTGTTTTAGGGTGAGATGAAATTAAAACAATTTGGTTTTTATTTGAATTTTTCATAATCAATTATTAATTGACGTTGCTCCGCACGATTTTAGACTTTAATACGGCTTCAGATTAAAACTTAACTGACGATGTAAGTCACAGTAACCGTGGTCAATCAATCCAGGAAATGCTTGGTTTCGGAGGTAATACAGTTTTGGAAAACTATCTACGAACACTGCACAATATTTGGTGAAATAATGCATGTAAACTAACCTATGTCTTGCTCTCTCTGACAATATTTTAGAAAGTTTCATTATATTGTAGGTTTCTAGTTTCTCGATTTTTTTCCTGATGAAAACACAGTTTAACTAAACACGTTTAGGTGTGAATGAGCTACAAGTCTCTTAGTCCAGCTATTTACAATTTATAACCTTTTTTCCCCCTTTCTTTCCAAGGAGGCCACTGGAGTTCTTGGGGACCGTGTTCTGTGACATGTGGCGATGGGTTACAAGAAAGGTATTTTTGCGTTGGTTCAAAAAGTGTACCATGTGATTCATCCAATCCAAGGAACAAAAAAAAAGAAACAAAATCATGTGTGAAACAAAGCTGCAACTCTAAAGCTTCGTCTATATTCACAAGTGGATATTTATGGACAACAGTCCAAGTGAAACCAACCCCCATAGTTCTGCAGTCATTTTCTTCGGTAATGTCTTCATATTCGACGTTAGATAAAGTTTCTTCAGAAATTTACTCACCATCGCCAATTATGTTTCCAACATTGCCAGGAACGGCAGCATCTTCACTTTCTACAATATCGTTCTTATCGTTAACAGCAACACCATCTTTCTTGTCTTCATCATCAAAGTCAACTTCAGCAATGACAAACCAAGCATCACCTTCACCATTCCAATCATCATCTTTATCAAGGTCAACACAGGCATCACCTCTGCCATTATCATCATTATCATCACTACCAATGTCAATACAGACATCACCTTTACCTTACCCATCGTCATCATCATCTCCAATGTCAACACAAGTGTCAACATCATCATTATCTTTACCATTGTCTTCATCATCAAAGTCAACTTCAGCAATGACAAACCAAGCATCACCTTCACCATTCCAATCATCATCTTTATCAAGGTCAACACAGGTATCACCTCTGCCATTATCATCATTATCATCACTACCAATGTCAATACAGACATCACCTTTACCTTACCCATCGTCATCATCATCTCCAATGTCAACACAAGTGTCAACATCATCATTATCTTTACCATTGTCTTCATCATCAAAGTCAACTTCAGCAATGACAAACCAAGCATCACCTTCACCATTCCAATCATCATCTTTATCAAGGTCAACACAGGTATCACCTCTGCCATTATCATCATTATCATTACTACCAATGTCAATACAGACATCACCTTTACCTTACCCATCGTCATCATCATCTCCAATGTCAACACAAGTATCACCAACTTCTCCAACATCATCATCATCTTTACCATTGTTAACAAAAGAAACGGGATCGCCTACGCCATCTTTGTCTTCATCACCATCACCATCATCATCACCAACTCCATCATCAGCGCTATTGCCAGACGAATATAACGCTTATTTTTCAAGCCAAAAAGACGTTGCTTTATTCAACAGCGTGATCAAAATTCTTATGTTGAAAAACAGCATACAATGTGCTTTTGCTTGTATACGGATTAACAACTGCCAGTCTTTTAACTTCTGCTCGGCCAATGATATGGATTCACAGTTTGAGGGGCGTGGCATCTGTCAGATTAATGCTCTATCACACCTGACGTCACCACTAGACTTGGCTGTTGATCGCGGCTGTTTTTATAGTCTTCGAATCAGGAATCTGTAAAAAAAAACTAGGAAACGTCATTACTTAAAAGATGAAACGAAGCTGTTGTTGATAGATACATATGTTTTTGAAAATGCCTGGAAAATGCCCGTGAAGGCAAAGGAATTTTTCAGCAAGAGATTTTAACTTCATAATAATACGGGAGGCCCTAAAACAGTGTTGATCGTACATAACTTCTGTCCTTGAAAAATTAATATTTAGCCTTAAAAAGTCCTTGAATTTTACCTTACGAAAGTTATATGCACCCTGTTTAAAAGATGTTATTTTAAAGGGGAACACCACCTTGAGAGATGCGCTTGTGGAATAAAAGTTTATATTATGCTCAACTTATTCTTTTAAGAATCAATTTATCGCTACTTTCAGGCAGGATTTCTCGAAAGCTACGAAAGAGAGGGACTTAAGGCCTTAAGGTGGAACCAAACTAATTCAGAGCGAATTTTGGACAATTTTATTCTAGCTCCCTTCGCAAAACTATTGCGTCAATTTAACTGTGTTTTTCATATAATGTACTTTAATTATCCTAGATTCTAACAGTGTATTTTATTTTAAGATTTTTAAAATGTTTAGCCTAGGTATTTCAAGTATCGATCTCCTAATGGTTAGGTATTTCAAGTATCGATCTCCTAATGGTTAGGTATTTCAAGTATCGATCTCCTAATGGTTAGGTATTTCAAGTATCGATCTCCTAATGGTTAGGTATTTCAAGTATCGATCTCCTAATGGTTAGGTATTTCAAGTATCGATCTCCTAATGGTTAGGTATTTCAAGTATCGATCTCCTAATGGTTAGGTATTTCAAGTATCGATCTCCTAATGGTTAGGTATTTCAAGTATCGATCTCCTAATGGTTAGGTATTTCAAGTATCGATCTCCTAATGGTTAGGTATTTCAAGTATCGATCTCCTAATGGTTAGGTATTTCAGGTATCGATCCCCTAATGGTTAGGTATTTGAAGTATCGATCTCCTAATGGTTAGGTATTTGAAGTATCGATCTCCTAATGATTAGGTATTTCAAGTATCGATCTCCTAATGGTTAGGTATTTCAAGTATCGATCTCCTAATGGTTAGGTATTTCAAGTATCGATCTCCTAATGATTAGGTATTTCAAGTATCGATCTCCTAATGGTTAGGTATTTCAAGTATCGATCTCCTAATGGTTAGGTATTTCAAGTATCGATCTCCTAATGATTAGGTATTTGAAGTATCGATCTCCTAATGGTTAGGTATTTCAAGTATCGATCTCCTAATGGTTAGGTATTTCAAGTATCGATCTCCTAATGGTTAGGTATTTCAAGTATCGATCTCCTAATGGTTAGGTATTTCAGGTATCGATCCCCTAATGGTTAGGTATTTCAGGTATCGATCTCCTAATGGTTAGGTATTTCAGGTATCAATCTCCTAATGGTTAGGTATTTCAAGTATCGATCTCCTAATGGTTAGGTATTTCAAGTATCGATCTCCTAATGGTTAGGTATTTCAAGTATCGATCTCCTAATGGTTAGGTATTTCAGGTATCGATCCCCTAATGGTTAGGTATTTCAAGTATCGATCTCCTAATGGTTAGGTATTTCAAGTATCGATCTCCTAATGATTAGGTATTTCAAGTATCGATCTCCTAATGGTTAGGTATTTCAAGTATCGATCTCCTAACGGTTAGGTATTTCAAGTATCGATCTCCTAATGGTTAGGTATTTCAAGTATCGATCTCCTAATGGTTAGGTATTTCAAGTATCGATCTCCTAATGGTTAGGTATTTCAAGTATCGATCCCCTAATGGTTAGGTATTTCAAGTATCGATCTCCTAATGGTTAGGTATTTGAAGTATCGATCTCCTAATGGTTAGGTATTTCAAGTATCGATCTCCTAATGGTTAGGTATTTCAAGTATCGATCTCCTAATGGTTAGGTATTTCAGATATCGAACTCCTAATGATTAGGTATTTCAGGTATCGATTTCCTAATGATTAGGTATTTGAAGTATCGATCTCCTAATGGTTAGGTATTTCAAGTATCGATCTCCTAATGGTTAGGTATTTCAAGTATCGATCTCCTAATGGTTAGGTATTTCAGATATCGAACTCCTAATGATTAGGTATTTCAGGTATCGATCACCTAGTGATTAGGTATTTGAAGTATCGATCTCCTAATGGTTAGGTATTTCAAGTATCGATCTCCTAATGGTTAGGTATTTCAGGTATCGATCTCCTAATGGTTAGGTATTTCAAGTATCGATCTCCTAATGGTTAGGTATTTCAAGTATCGATCTCCTAATGGTTAGGTATTTCAAGTATCGATCTCCTAATGGTTAGGTATTTGAAGTATCGATCTCCTAATGGTTAGGTATTTCAAGTATCGATCCCCTAATGGTTAGGTATTTCAAGTATCGATCTCCTAATGGTTAGGTATTTCAGGTATCGATCTCCTAATGGTTAGGTATTTCAAGTATCGATCTCCTAATGGTTAGGTATTTCAGGTATCGATCCCCTAATGGTTAGGTATTTCAAGTATCGATCTCCTAATGGTTAGGTATTTCAAGTATCGATCTCCTAATGGTTAGTTATTTCAAGTATCGATCTCCTAATGGTTAGGTTTTTCAAGTATCGGTCTCCTAATGGTTAGGTAATTCAGGTATCGATCTCCTAATGGTTGGATATTTCAAGTATCGATCTCCTAATGGTTAGGTATATCAAGTATCGGTCTCCTAATGGTTAGGTATTTCAAGTAACGATCTCCTAACGGTTAAGTATTTCAAGTAAGGATCCCCTAATCGTTAGGTATTTCAAGTCAAGTAACGATCTCCTAACGGTTAAGTATTAAAAGGTAATTATTATTTTTCTAAAAATAATTACTGTAGCCGAGAGGCAGACTTGATCAAGATATACAGGCGCACGACGCATAAAGAACGACATTCATTTAATGAAACAAACTAGCTATGTCACCGGTTTAGGGTTATGAATTATCGAAAGTGCTATTTGTGATATTTTGCGTGGATAAGGCAGTAGGAAATCAGGTCCATGAATAAAACGCCAAACAAAATGTTGATGATGGAATGACTTACCGTGTATCTGCACTGATTACAAAGAACGAGCGTATATATGTTGACAACAGGAATTACACCAACCATAGTTAATAGAGGGGAATGGTTAGGAAACCTATTGTTATCAAGTCTTTGTTCGCTTTTGATGTTGAACCGGTCTTGACCGTGCACAATGTTTGATTTTTGCTCGTCCAAAATTGCAAAATAAGTAAACATAAACGTTGTCTATGGGATTATCGTAAGGAATATTCAAATATCTCTTATAAACCTTTAAGTATCTTGAACTAGCAGCCAAAAGAAAGATTTTTGGTCTAATCACTCAGCCATTGCCAACAATCGTAAGACAATGGTAAAACAAAGGATTGTGCACGGTCACGCTTGAAAAAAGTGAACAAAGACATATAACAGTAGGTTTCATAACCATTCCCCTCTATTAACTATGCACCAACACACTTATACTTAAGAAACGATGGACATTACTTCACACCTAAAAAGACCTCTTGCAAAGTTAACATTTTTGATCAAAGCTCCTAATGTATATATAGGACGTGCTACGTTTTTTAAAAGGTATAGAATCCTTAATTGGTGTAGGTAACCAAGGCTTTGATTTATTTATCAGAACGACTTCACATAAGCGTTTTTAAAATTTACCATGCAAATTAGCCTCGATAACTGAGACAAGCGCACGCTCACAGATTCACGCCTCATTTACTGGGGTTCGATTCTCGTTGAAATAAGCACCCATATATGAACTTTTGTGTACTTGATTGAGTTATATTGTTGTTATTCCGCTGAAGGTGTATATGTAAGTACTATAATTAGTAAACGACTGAAGGTTCAAAGATTTTTATTTATCATATTGATTATTTCGACATTCACCGACATTAAATCAATTCTTGAGCAATGTTTTACAGCTGGGATAGCTATAATCTGTGTTCCTTAACAACTAACATCAACAGCAGTAAACACACAACCAAAAACCCCACTCACAATTAAGGCCACGACATGCAGGTTTTATGGGTGCTGCCAATTGGACCCGGGCTGCCACTAAGTACACCTCCTGGCGCAGTTCCTTGCCGATAAAGCTTACCCCGATTGTGGACCGCTGCTAACGCCCATCAGGGCTAACCAGATGCGACTCCTGAACACGGGAAACGGAGAATTAAAATACATGAACATGTTTTTAAAGAACTAAAAACATTTAAGGCCATAACTGGCTTATGGAGACATCCACCATGGCTAATGCCATTATGTACAGAAGATCTAAAGAACTCTCAAAATGTTGACATTTTAAAGTTAAAGTTGAAGACACATCTTTTTAATATTTAATTAGTTCATTCACTATATATATTTATAGTATTTTCTACAATTTTCTTAGACTTTTTGTGGTTTTCATGCCTAGTTTACTTTTCCTTATGATGACTAATATTTAATGTTATATTGTATATATCTCATATATAAACATTTATTATTATTAATATTATTATATCTCTTTTTTTATTATGATGTAGCTTTTGAAATGCGTTTTTTAAGAAATAAAATAGTATTATTATTATTATTGTTATTAATATTATTATTATTATTATTTTTATTATTGTTATTATTATTATGTATTGAGCTATGCGCTTTCTGGGCGGAAAGGCGTGTTGGACTTTTTCGAGAGAATTTAAGACAATCGTTGTAAATTCCCGACCGATATCGCTAATTCATTATACAAACGGATAAAACAAGGAGGTTTTCGAACATGGTGTTTTTCTTTTGAATATTAGTTCTTTTCTTACAAACATTTATCATTTTCTATCATGGCCACTATGCGAATGCCTCGGTTAGAAAGTTGACAACTCATCTAAGGGAATAGCTAATTAGGATGTTAAATACTCGACAATACTCATTAGCATGTTAAAAACCATTATGTGAAATCGTTCTATTAATTTACCATCATTCATTCAACAATCACGCCATCATCTTCACTTCTTAATCACCCATTGATGGGTTGCAAGCATTCCCAAGAGAGTCAAAAGACAAAAGCATGGCGGCCATTGTGGTGCCGTTAACAATGGATGCTAATAAGAAATCTTTTGTTAAATGGCACCAACACTTCCCCGAGAGGCCCGGATGACGTAACGTGCAAACGAAGAATTGGCAACTTTACATCTTGACCATGGCCATATATTTTCTATCATGGCCACTATGCGAATGCCTCGGTTAGAAAGTTGACAACTCATCTAAGGGAATAGCTAATTAGGATGTTAAATACTCGACAATACTCATTAGCATGTTAAAAACCATTATGTGAAATCGTTCTATTAATTTGCCATCATTCATTCAACAACCACGCCATCATCTTCACTTCTTAATCACCCATTGATGGGTTGCAAGCATTCCCAAGAGAGTCAAAAGACAAAAGCATGGCGGCCATTGTGGTGCCGTTAACAATGGATGCTAATAAGAAATCTTTTGTTAAATGGCACCAACACTTCCCCGAGAGGCCCGGATGACGTAACGTGCAAACGAAGAATTGGCAACTTTACATCTTGACCATTGCCATATATATATATATATACAGCTTGACAAATCCAATCCATACATAAGAATAAGTTATAAACTTTTTTACGATCATTACAATCTCTGCTGGTTTTACATTTATACCATAAAAAATTTGATTATCAACCTTTGTCAACATCAAAACCCAAAATTCATATCCTGTACGACTTTCCGTAGTATTGACCCAATGTAAGACGTTGTCAGTTTTGACGATTCAAATTTCGACAATCTGCAGTTATTGGCACAATAAAACGGGACATGTTAAACTTCATTGTCGAGCTACATTACTTTCAATTCAGCGATAATTACTTTTCAAGGAGTTGCAACTGTTTATCTGTCTTGGCTTTCTTCAGTACACTGTGGCCCTCACTGACTCGCTTTACATTTCAGTGATGCGAATTAGTTCCCACACACTTCAGTATAATAATATTGTACGATAAGAAAGGGATGGATTGTTTTGTTGGGCTTTCGTATATTTGTTGTTTTTTGATGGGAGAAGTTTATAGTTCAAGACCTACTGGTAAGTAGACTATTTTTTATGATCGCCCAATCATTATTAATTTTACTCGCATGATAAATTTCATTTTCGCACATTCAGTAATTTCGTTCATTAAATGCCGAGAATTTTACGAATACATCAATCGATCGAAAAAACTACCATGGGTTAAAATATATAAAATACAGTAACTGGTACCTTACGCAATAAAAATTGAACTGGATAAGTTATTTTCTTTTTCTTTCTTTTATTTTTCTCAGTTCTTTCATTCATCTTTTTGTTATTCTTACTATCTTTTCCTTTCGTTCTGTCTATCGATCGAGGCCTTATAGAAATTGCATTAAGAAATATGAATTTTTGTTTCAAAGCTTTTCAAGCTACGATTTCTACGATCAACTTGAGATCTCTATCTTTAATTTAGGTGAGAACCACAAAGCTCCGGAAATGTAAGTGATGCGATTCATCAATCTTGCTTGTTGCACCAAATTCGATGCTGAAAAAGAGAATAAACATTATTTATTTATTGCTGTATTCATTATAGTCACAATGAGCTCCAAGTCAGACAAAGACACTTAGTTTCAGCATACTTCATTAGAACACAGGTTAGAATTACCTTTATTTAAACTTAAGTGCAAAATAAAATTTGCAGCAGGTGTTTTAAACAAGTTGTTATTCAACAACTGCTCGTTGTCATGACACTAAAGACGATTGTTGATTGGATTTAATACATAATTAAGTTAAGTCGTGTGTCGGCTGAAGCTGTTTTAATGACAAAAGGAAAGGAAAGAGAGGCGTATAGATAAGCTAGGAAAGCTATGACCTTATAGTACACAACTAATGTTTAGATAAAATAAATATCTTCATATCTTTTGCTAGGGAATTACGTAGGATCTTATCCTATCTCAACATCGATGCTCTCCATGTTCTCCTCGAACTGTTCCAAGTGTTCTATTCTTTTGTGTTTGTTTTTCGTTTCACTTGATTTTTTTTTTCTATTCTTCTTTGTTTCTTTTCTTCCTTCCTTCCATCCATCAATTAATCCATCCGCCAATCATCCATATCTATTTCTCTTTCTTTCTTTTCTTTTTTCAATTTTCTGTTGTTTTTTTTTTTTTTTTTTTTTTTTTTTTTTTCCTGTTTTTTTACTTTACCTGATCCTTATTTAAGCAGTGAGGCTTTCCAGCCGTCCCGGTAATAGAAGCAATATATTTGATTGCGCATTTATGCAGAAATTTCATCGTGGGAAATTGTTTTCGGTAATCTTTTTTGGACAATAATTAAGTATCGATCCTATTAGAAAAGTCTTCCGGAAGTAAACACTCGACTGATTCTAATCTCCGATTGGTAGAGACTCTCATTCATATATACCTAAATGCTGATTGGCTGTAGAAAACTTAAAGCTCGTTGGATAGAAAACTTTGATGTTTTTTATTCCGAATCGATTGCATTAACTTGCCAAACTTTAATTAAGCCTTGATTCATATTATTATATTTTAATTAAGGTAGGTTCCTTTGAATCATTATACATATAATTATAGGAATACACTGTTTGAACAAGTACGTGAGCCCAAATTGAATTTTTTTAGTTTTTTCCTACAATTTTTACATTAAAAAAGACAAATCCCTTTCGAATTCGTTAGTTTTTCCATGCACGGCTATCTTATCGTGTTTTCTTATTAATAAATACAACCATCACAGAAATGACAAAATAAACCGTCTTTAATACAAGAGTAAACAGGCGCTGCAGTTCAATCGAAATTAAGGATTATCTTGCAGTCATTTAAAGTTCATTAAGAACACTACAAAAATCATTTCACATGTAGATACCAATATCATTAAGTCCTTCTTTCCATTCAAACCCAGAAACTTCGTATAACTGTAAACCGGGCGGTACTACCTCAGTCATTTCGCTTCCTTTATTTGGAGCTTGGAGATATACAATTTGATTTTTGATGATCCATACCTTTTGAGAAATGCTACAGTGGCTGATTTCGTTTCTATGTCGAGTCTGTTTTTGTATCATGGTTGTGAGCATTGGGATCACCAATGGTATTGGTAAGTTAATACTGGAAAAAAGACTTTCTTAGCTTAAGCAAGAGTGAAGTTTGAACCGTTAGTTCTACGAATACTAAAGACCTGATCGAGATACAGCAAAGTAAACGAAGCCAGTATGGTTAATATTTTATGTAAAAAGCAAAGTATTGGTTTCTTCGGTACAAAAATGTGAATTGCTGTATAATCTGATCCACTATGGCGCTGATAAAGTTAAATCTAATGTTGCAACTAAAAATAGCTTTCAATTAGTATTTTTCGTATAATTTAACAGTTGTTACACCTAAAGAAGAAAGAATATAAAAGAATATAAGAAAATGCTAGATATGTTATTTACGACTAACGGGCCTTATTCCGTTTCATTTTGTTATTTATGTTGCCTTTGATTCTCATAAAGTGTTTACTAGATTCGCCATATGTAGAATTGTAAGTTCGCTCGCACATTCAAAAATTCATAAAATTGTTTCTCATCGCTGCAATTGATCGCGGTCCTCAAGGCACATCTCTAGGCCCTTTGAGGAATTTATCTTTTCTCCCAGTGGGGCTCCGTTTTCATTTAATCATTTCTCAGCAAAAAAATGAAAAATTCGAATTCGCACACAGTTGAACATCGCATCCAACAAGCACTTTACAGTTAATGCTCCTCAGTAGCTTGCGCTGAATCCTCGTTTAACAACGAAGTAGATTTTGGTTTCGACGTCAATCAAGGCGTTTCTGTGAGGCACGCACCCTTGAAAACTTTGTGTTTTCCGACTATAAATCTCGAAAGCTTTTTGATTGACGTTCACCAAGATCTTATTTTGTTGTGTCGGCAGATTTCGCGCGTGCCATTGAGAAATACGGAAATAAGTTGATATGACTCCTGGTATTTTTTTTTCCTCTTAACAGTTGGGTGGTCTTCTTGGAGTAATTGTAATGTAATGTGCGGAACAGGGAAGCAAACTAGATCAAAAGTTTGCCTTGTGGACTTAGTGTGCCTTCCAAGCGACCTGGTCGGAACACAAACACAGGATTGCAACAGTAGCCCGTGTCCCACTAGCAGCTCTTTGAATACTGTTTATGCTACTCCTACCTACAGTCTATCGACATCCTACAGCCTTTCTTTTCCTCAATACCCAACTTCTTTGTACAGCACAACATCGTATGGTCTATCCTCTACCTCAAACGTGAGTCCTACACAGAGCCTAACCTCTTCCATCACCACCTCCCAGCCCACATCTGTTATTGGTAACACCTTTTTTACTTTAAGACATCGTGGATGTCGTTACTCAAATGTGAAGATCTCCCGAACTGTCAATGTCAGGAACAAATTGCATTGTATATCGATATGTGCTCGGGATTCGGAATGTGTGGCGTTTAACCTCGACGGCATTGATCCAAGTGACAGTAGTGAGATAAACGAACATCTCAAGTGTGAGATTCTCGAAAAGGATTATGCGAGAGATGTCAGCTTATCACGAGTGAGAGAGAACTGCAAGAATTATGAGCGGGTTACGATATGACCACTTGAAAAGATATACAGTGGAAGCCGGGATGCTATATCAGCGGTCTGAGTAACTCAGAAAGAGCGACTCAGATACCTGGAGTGGTCTGGGTTGCAAATCCTAAAAAGAATTGTAGTAAATAATACTCAGCACTTATCGTACGTTGGTCAATGACATTTAAAATACCTTTACTTGGTATAAATCTTTACTGTAAACTTAAATCAATGTCAATTAAAATCAAACAGGCCTTAAATTAGCATACTGTAAATTGAAATACGGGTCATAGTAAATTTACTGAATTACAATAATTCATTGCGGTATATATTGTAGATATTCATGTTATAATACGTCTGGAGGAACAGAATTATGTTAATTAATTAAGTCGCAAGTTTTGGCGACTGAAACTTATTTTAATTATATTTGAAAACTACTGCGCTCATTTTTACCTTACACTCTGGAAAGGTCGTTTTATTAAACGAAGAAGAATAGGTTAATATTGTAATAAGGCGTCCATTTTCGGTCTCCTAAGGAACATCGCACATGCGCAAAGGCAGGGCTACAGCTTGATCGTTTGCAATACAATCTTCTAAGCAACATTAAAATTATATCATAAAATAATAATTTCATATTATTATGATAGTTGGGAAAACCGTTATTACCTTAGGAGTAACGTTTTTTTTAATTTCAGACCACGTGCATTCTTCTGAGGATCAGATTCTTTGCTTGTATCATGAGGAAACAACCGTTAACACAAGAAACTATCCTCTGGTGAATGATATGCATAGTCTAACTGAAATAGCAACACAGTGTACCAAAAGTAAAGAATACTTCCTGTTGTAGGGAATTGATCTATTTGTATGTCAATACACTGATATTTCTATACTTTTTTTCCGACAATTTCAGCATGATATTGCATCCTTTCTGACAAATACAGGAGGCCATTAGCAGTTGAGTGTCTGTCAATACATGAAAGGTCCTTCCAGATACCAAGTGACACTCATAGGGCTTGTACCTGCCATTCTTCTGATGATGTTTCTTCACAACTATGACTTGCAGTCAGAGTTGGTCAGGCACTTCATGCACAAGATAACCGTTGTACACTCACTGCGATTGACCTTAGCACGTGTTGGCGGAGTTGGACGTCAGGCTGAGGTCAGGCAGCCGTCAAAAAAAGTCTCTCGTTTCTCTTTTCTTATCACAGCATGCTGTTTCTTTTTCCAGGTTTAGGATGACTGCACTGTGAATAAAGACCTCCAATTAGTAGGACGCTAATGATGTTCACGAAAGATCTGTTGCCTTGCCTCATGTTCCAATAGGGAATGATAGATAAGTGATTAATAATGTGGAGAGCTTTAAAATGAGGTTTTCTTATAGTATTTTATCCCTCATCGTAGTAATATACAAGCGCCACGGTGTTACAGATAGCCCGGGAGGAGGGAAACTAGCTCCGCCAGACTTTGAGTAGGGGAGTTTCGCGGGATTCGAAA